>JBCFYV010002255.1:29167978-29677709 GCA_039000515.1 Timema cristinae
GATCCCAACCGGTCTTATACTACGTCATTTGGTTTCATACAAGACATGATTTTGGGGATGGAACACAGGAAAAATATGTATATCCTCACCTTTGTGATTCCCACCCCTCCAAAGAAGGTACGAGTGTGTTTCTACGTGGGCATTATTTCTTCAGAGTAGCTATTATACCATTTGGTCAGCTATAGTGATTAATAAATATACATTTTAATTAAAAGACTTATTGAAAAGGTTCCAATTCGTTGATAAAATAGTTTAATTGTTCTCTATAGTATGGTTTATAGTTCTGAAAATATATCCCATACCTCAATTGAAGTATTTGGCTATTAAGATCATTTCATACTTCAACGATCAGCTAATGATCTACACACAATATATTTCATACTTCAACGATCAGCTAATGATCTACACACAATCTATTTCATACTTCAACGATCAGCTAATGATCTACACAAATCTATTTCACACTTCAACGATCAGCTAATGATCTACACACAATCTATTTCATACTTCAACGATCAGCTAATGATCTACACAAATCTATTTCACACTTCAACGATCAGCTAATGATCTACACACAATATATTTCATACTTCAACGATCAGCTAATGATCCAC
Organism: Timema cristinae; assembly: GCA_039000515.1. NCBI lineage: Eukaryota > Metazoa > Arthropoda > Insecta > Phasmatodea > Timematidae > Timema > Timema cristinae. The sequence continues at coordinate 29,168,593 of JBCFYV010002255.1, forward strand.
ATTATTTGCAGATTTAAAAATGTATTATATTTGATTGATTGATTGATTGATTGGTATTTTGATACAAAGCTATGTTGACCATAAGAACACGAAACTGTTGCAGAATATAAAAAGTCTTCATATGGATATTAGTATATTCATTCTAATAATTTTCATCCGATAATAATGTTAATGTTGTTAACAGCTAAATTATAATTATATTTTAATTTGTTAATAAATACATTATTTTATGTATATTAAATATACTGTCATCATTTATTCATTCACTTATTCCTTTCAATCAACTATGTTAACCAGCAATGTTTACGTGTTTTAGGGCGACTCAGGTGGCCCTCTGCAGACAATGGTGGATAGTGCTAGCAAAGAGGTTTACTCTGTTGTGGGCGTCACGAGTTTGGGACCAGCACTGTGTGGAGGCAAGGAACCCGCTGTCTACACCAAGGTGGCGAGTTTCGTGCCCTGGATAGAGAGTATCGTATGGTCCTGATTCATGACAACAGTGGGAACACATGTGTACGCCCTAATTATCTAGACACCTTGATAATTTAATAACATTTTACAATGGTCTAAATAATATAATTACTGTTGTATTTACATATTGTAAAACGTGGGTGAGTTTCTAGTTTATGTACATATTTTTATGTTATTTATTATTAAATTATTTTTTACTGATTTGTATTAATTTCAGTTTCGATATTATTATCATGTAACCTAATTAAAAATAAATAGTTCGACATAATTGCACTAACTTTTTCAAAATGTGTATTATAGTTTCTAATAAAACTTTATTAAAAATAGGTTTTCAGTAAAATCCCCTCAAATAAGTTTTACTCATATAAACAAACACATAATTGTTTTAATCATAATACAAACTTTTATAAATAAACCATAAACCAAATTGATAATATATTTTCAACAAATCTCAAATTTTCAAAACTAAATTATTTGTGTTTCGTAAAAATGAAAACCTACTTTTATTATCATGAAACACTATTCCCAGATACCCATTTTGAATTCAATATTTACCAATTTAGTAAAATGTTAATATTTCTAGAATTTGTTGTAAGTAAACTACCCTCAAATTAATTTATGTTAGAAAAATAAAGACACTTCAGCATTAATATAGAAGATGGCATGATATCTTGAAAGAACGTCTATGTTAAACGTAAAGAAGAAGCTGTCTTTGGTGAAAGTATGGTTGGTAGTTGTAGTTTAGAATAGTCCCGCAGTATCCCCTGCTTATCATAAGAGGCGACTAAAAGGAAGACTTCTCTGCAGGACGTACCTTGTGAAGGACAAATCTATCCTATATCTTTCCTTTCACCTTCTTTTTTCTTCTTTTTCTCCCCTTCATTATTCTACCTTCTCTTTATATTATTTCTTCTTCCTTCTCTTTCCCTACTGCTTACTTCCCTTCCCCCTTCCGTTCAGTCCAGGATGGAAGCTTATTAACTTCTCCGTTGATGACCTTGGCTGCTAACCTGGCTTTCCTCGTACAATTACTGGGGACTTCTGCAATTTAGCTCCTTCATGAAAGTTCGCTGCTTGTAAGATCTTGGTAGAAGGGCCTTAGGGATGACAATAACCGGGTACCCTACTTTGAGAAAAGATCGGTTGCGTTCATGAGGGCCCGGACGTAAAATTGGCCCTTTCCTGCACCCACTTGCTGCGACGACCTCTCTCCTGGCGATGCCCCATGCGAAGGTTGTCATGTCTTGTGTCATGTGGGGCTGTCCGTCAGGAGGGTTAACAGTGCCCTATGTGGTAGAACCAACTTGGATCATCCTGGATCTACGATCCGATTATTGTGCAGTTTGTCCCCAAAAAAGGTATGGCCACCTCCATTGACGAAGCTGACATCTTAATGTCCACAAGTACCATACTTCCAAACCTCGCTGGCAACTCATTGCTGGGCCACTTACAGAGCCGTAATATTGATAAGAGTCGGAAACAGGTAAGGCCATCCAGCCCTATAATCATAGAAAAACAAGAAGTGGTGAGGCTCCAGCCCCGCTTCCTGTTAATGTCTCCAGTAGAGGACAATGAAAGTCTAAAGCGAGTAAGCCCATTTATCCTCGAAAGAGTGGTAAATGGTGCTGCACAATCTGACCCATCAATCAGAAAACTGCGTAATGGCACGATCATGATACAAACAATTACTGACTTTCAGTCCTCAAACTAATGGCAATCTCAGAAATATCGTTGAGCAATACGTCTCATATACCGGTGAAGGTGGAACCTCACAGGTTCCTGAATGTTTGCAATGGAGTGGTCACTTGCTATGACCTCGACTGCGTGAGCATTGAGGATATCTGTGAGGAGCTTTCCCCTCAGCACGTCACCGAAGTGTACCGCATTGTCACCAAATATAACGGACAAGAGAAAAAAACTGACACGTATGTTCTCACTTTTGCGACACCTAGATTTCAAAAGGAGGTCCGAACAGATTTTCACGTACTCAGGCTTCGGCCGTATTTCACTAACCCTCGGTACTGTTTTCAGTGCCAGGAATTTGGACATACGAAGCTGTGATGCTGTGGTAAGCCAACCTGTGTGGATTGTGGACATGAGGCTCACAATACAACATGTGAGCTTGCTAAGTACTACGTAAACTGCAAGAGTCCACCTTCTGCATGGTTTCAGGCCTGTCCGAAATGGAAGGTAGAGAAAAAAAGTTCTGGAGATAAAATCCGAAAAGAAGATCTCATATGCACAGGCACGCAAGAAATACGTATCTAGTCAGGCTTCGGTATTCCAAACCTCATTTAGCCTGATTGTCAGTCATAACATCAACTGTCCCAACTGCCATTGCGCAGTTAATCTCGTGAAGATGACAATGCGACCTGTGCCATTGGAATCTACTCAATACATCCGTAGTGATGAGGCGCCAACTAAGGTGACGCCTAAATTGTTAAAAGAGGCGAAACCTCAACAAAGGTCGTCTCCCCCTGCTATACCACCGAGGTAATCTCCTCGAGGAACTGGTAACCACAAATTCAAAACAATTTACATTTAACACGTCCAATACAAAATCAATTAAAATAATTGTGGTTATCTAAAAAGTCTAAGTATCGTGACAGACCCTAGCTCTCAAGTGGCAACAGAAGATAGAGTTCTATTTCAAAAATATGTTCAGGTAACAAAAAAAAACACATTTGAGAATAGAAAAATTACGACGCCTAATCTGGCGAACACTAAAAGTTAAATTTAAATTAGAGTTCAAAATATAAACCTCCATAGATTATGTTCGTAGAAATATAATGCATGAATGTTTATCCTGACATTGTCCACGTTTAGTTTAGTTTATTCATTAAAGAGACATAATACATACATTTTCATAGATAGAGAGAATACAAATACCAACATAAAAGTTCTAAAATGTAAGTAGATAAAAATTAACAACTGAAAGATGGGGGGAAAAAAATTTCAATAAAAGCCCACCGCACAAAGGGATAGATTAAATTAAACTTTAGGAGCTATATTGTCATAGAGAGTTAATTGTCCGGTTGGGTTCCAATAACTTGGGCTAAGAGAGACTCGACTACAATGGTGAGGGCTCCTTTTATGAGGTGGCGTATGCGGCGATGAGGGCGAGCGGGCCCCTCCGGGATCGGCACCAATAGTTCTGATAAGAGGATTGTCTTGAGTTTTCTGAGTTTACGAAATAATCTGTCCGCTGGTGCTAAGTTAAATCAAGAGGTGGCAATCCCGACCCGGCGTAGATATCTGTGTTAGGGGGATCGGGGAGGAAGACCCAGGATAAGACGGAGGCTACGGTGGAAAAAGGAAACCAAAGGTCATAAGGTTACGGGGGGAGGGGGAAAGGGACTCCAGACGGGAGCCGCGTAAAGAAGAACTGAAAGAATGTAAGATTAAAATAGAGTGATCTTATGTGGAAAAAGAAAGGGGCATGTAAATGCTTTACCACCTGATTTAAAAACGTTTACCTACATAGGCCTTGAGTAAGCACGTACACAAAATACAAAGAACATAATTAATAACATGTGAATCGAACAATAGAGCTAATATTTTTTTAAATGGTAGTATTTTCATTATAAATCTTTTGGTTTTCCAGTTATTCACTTTGGACCTTTCTAAAGATTAGTATTATTTAATTTTAACTTTAACTACGAAGACATATTTTTTGTAGCTTGTGTACTCAAATTATTTAAAAGATATATAAGAAGAGCTCAATAAAAATTATTATGGCATGTAGTGTGGACAAAAATCAATGATTAACTAAACCATCGGCTAGAGCTAATACAAGATATAAATAGGTAAGTCGATTGTAGTTAACATTTCAGTCTCCCTTCTTCAGTGATATACAGTAAGCACACGACCAATTATTATGAGTAAATCATGACTAGACTACATTTGAAAGTTGTTTAGATGTAATTTATTTGTTAAAATGTAACAAATTATATATTTAAAAAATATGTAATAATACCAATAAAACAGTCGACGTGAAAGTTGTAGATGTAACTTTTTGGCTTGTTAGGAAGGAAATTTTGATAACATTTCATTTGCCCTACAAAGTATGTATGTTTTTCCCAATATTTCAAGTTAAGAAGTTTTGCTTGGATTTGACGCAAAGTCTGTGTTATAGTAGAGAATACTAGTTTTCACCATCTCTTTGTTCAATGGAATAATTTAGCGACACATCTTTCAAAAAAATTTTGAGTCGCATAGTTACGAATAAACAGAGCACACGTAAACAATTATTTTCTATAAGATTAATGATTTTAAATATTGATTGTAATTTAATTCAATCTCTAGGTCTAATTACTAATCTTTTAATTTTGTGCTAAGATAAAGAAGATTTTATTTTATTTCATGTGTACAAAGTCATCCACAGACTAGATTAACATCGCGTACAAAGAGCGATAAACATTTCATCAATTTCACATGACAATTGTAAGGTTTTACATTTAAAATTTAAATTTTTTATAAAATAATTATTTCAAACTCCCATACATTTTTGTGTGTTTTATTTAGGCCTACTTTACAAATTACTTACTTTCCATTCTCTTCATGTTTTTATTTATTATAGATACAGCTTTAAAAAAATAGTTTCCTATTTAATTAGGCTTACTAACACAAGGGCCCAAACAATGCAGCTTACCCAAAAAACAAGAGGGGAGGGATAAATCTCACGAATTTTAATTTATGAAACACTAATATAAAGTAGCAAAACCTTAAAAAAGTGTATTTTTTTTATTAAAATTGAGATCAAAAATAAAAAATTTTAAATATTTTACAATAAAAAAATAAATGACAATGGCCCAAGTAAAGAAAGTCCACGACAAAATATATACATACTTTTAGACAGTTTAAAAGTTAATCTTTCCACTCAAAAAAAGTCCAAAAATTACATATTTTGGTTTGGATCTAAATGCCCGGGAAACGAAAGAAACCATAAAGAATTGTAAGTGGATATTTGTAATCTAATAAATGTAATTAAAAAGAGGGTCACAACACATTGTTTTATTGTTTGTGTTTTCATCTCCCCTATTTTTTTATCCACTGAAGACATCCCCACCCAGTGACGTATAACTATTTGGGATTCTGGCATTAAGGGAGTTTCTGTCGACTTTCTAGCACCTTAAGGGCCCATATAACTGCCAACTTCCGGGGATTAAACGTACACATTACAATCCAACCAGAAATCACATTGAGTTGAGGTTTTCTGCATTATTCACTTGACAAAAGAAAAACGGGGAAAATTTGGGAATAATTTTTCCCTTTTAAAATAAATTTTTAAATTTTCTAATATATTTTTCAAGTTTGGTAAATTGGTTTTCACTTTCTAATGAAGACCACAAGAAAAACATAATTTGTATAACACCCCCAGTTAAGCTGTATTACCTGGTTTACCTGAGGTTCGTTCAATCCATGAGGGGGGGAGGGGGGGCGCAAATTTAATGGGGGCCGTCCCCTTTTATGTAGTTTTTTAATTATTATTTTTTATAGACAAAATGGAAGTGGAGGGTGGGGTGTGACGGTGACCAATTAGGTTGTGAGACCAATGAGATTTTTTATTTTGCATCTTAATTCGATGGATATCTACTAAATAAGGAAGATAAAGTTGTTTACTCTATTGCTTAGAAAATATGCATTGTAACAACATCTGTTTTTTGTATTATATTAAACCGTAAATTTAAAATGAACTATATTATAAAAAAGTTAAAGTTAAATTTACTTTTTTTTAAAATAAGACGTAATTTCAATTTTAATAAAATTAAATAGAAAAAGAAAGTTACAAGAATAAAAGTTTGAAGTTAAATTTTTAAAAAAGAGAATAATATAAGGACTCAAACAAACAAATATTTAAAAGTAAAATAATTTTAAAAAAATCTGACATTTTCAAATTAAATCATGTCTAAAATGTTGAAAAATTCCACTACTTTTTGGTAGAGTGCTCCCGTCTTCGGAAGCGCCTCTCCCCCTCCTTCCCCCAAACCCTTTTTGGCATTCACTATCTTTTTACATCTTTTTTTTCTGTGAACCCCGCTATCCTCCACCTTCCCTTAACCCATTTATCCTTTCAGGTAAAACACTTGACACAAATTGTCTGTCCCCCTCCAAACCTGTGCTATTGAAAATGTTCCCTGTGATGGGATTTGTATGATTTATTTTAAAAGTTGTTTTTATAGAGTAACTTTATTATGTTTACCTTATAAATAATTTGCATAAACAGTGTTTCCTTGATTAGATAAAACCATTTGTGTTTTTGGTTTGTAAGAAGAGAGGGGTGAAAGGGATTTTTTTTAAATATTTTATTTCAGTTTTATAGACGAACAAGACCTTTTCCCACTTTAGCAGAATTAATTTTGAAGATATTAAGATTCAGTGGCGCATCCAGGGGTTTAATTAGGGGAGGGGGGGCATGTGTGTCATAAAATATTATTTTCTATCCCATGAAAATATTCATCAAATTTTTTTAGCTTAAGACATCTTTTTTTTAGAGAAATTACACACACAGCAGTAAAAAAGATTTTTTAAAAAAAGGGGGTTCAAAATTATGGATCTTGCCGTACCCCCATTAAATGAAGAAAGGTTTTTAAAAAAGATGTTTTTCCCGACCTTCAATTGTGTCGAAACCTCGGGCAAACTCCAATAATAATAAAAAAAAATATAATAATAATAGTAAAAAAACGTCTTAGAAATTATAGGCCACAAACCCTACTCACATAGAGGTAAGGGCAATTTTTTTATTTTAGTAATAAAAAATAAATGGACGGTGCACCACACAAACTTTCTCTCGCTTTTATCTTGAAATAGACTTTACCCAAAAAAATCGTTAAGATTTGTAAATTAATTAAAAGGTTTTAACATTGTTGTAGAAACACTTGACCCAAAATCATTAATGAAATAATAAACAATTGTTACTTACTTATGCAGGGGTGGCTTTAGGGCCGTGCGAACTGGGGCGCCAGCTTTAGGGGTTCAAACAGAGCTTTTGACATGACCTAAAGCCTGGGTTGGATATAAAATACCCCCCAAAAAAAAAAAACTAAACCTAACGTAACAGGGGTATATGAAAAAAAACCCCAAACAAAACAAAAAAACCAACGTAGCCTGGGGGGGTTTAAAAAATAACCCCCGAACCTACAACTTCAAAAACAGCCTGGGGGGGATATAAAAAAGCCCCCCAAAAACGGCCTTGCGTAAAAAGAAAAATTTTCCCAAAAAATAACTTAAAACCTAATGTACCTGGGCTAAAAAGAAAATTCCCCAAACCAACGAAAACATGGGTGGAATAAAAATACCCCCAAAAAACCCCCAAAAACCAATGAAATTTGGGGGGGAAAAGAAAATAACCCCAACCAACAACTCCAAACCTAACGTAACGACGGGGGTGTGGGTTGCAACTTAAAAAACGTTCAGTATTAAATTTAAAATGAAATTTTACAATTTTAAATTTTGGGGGAGAAAAAAATGGTTCCCCTTTTAAAAGTTTTTTACAGTTCAATTTTTAAATAATGGCTCCCTAAAATTTTTTTTTTTTTTCATTTATAAAGAAAACCCTTTTTAAAAATTTAAATTTCTTTTAAAACCCCTTAAAAAAAAAAAAGGGGGACTTTTTAAAAAACGTTTTTTAGATTTATTTAATCCTAACATTTTTTTTAAAAAACTCGAAGTAAAACCTTTAGGTAAAGGAAAAATTTTTGGGGAAAATTTCCCTTTTAAATTTTTTTCCTTTTCCCCAGGCTAAAGTTTTTTTTTTTGGGGTTGTTAGGTTTTTGGGGAAATTTTCAATTTTTTTTAAAGACAATCACCATGGAAATTGGTAGGACAGCTAGCAAAATTTAAAAAAAAATTTCCAAAAAAAAACCAAATTAAAAATAAAAAATTTTTTTTTGTAAACTTCCTTGGGGAGCCAAAAAAGAATAAAACAAATTTTTTTATTGCAGAAAAATAAAAGGTTTGGAAATTGAACATGAATTTAAACTGCAACCCCTTTTCTATCTGTTATTTTTTTAAAATCCCTTGGAATGGACTATATTTCCCGGTTCGTAAAAGAGGCAACCCCAAAAAAAACCGCCCGGCGCGAGATTTTACCTTCGGCCCCTACTCTAAAACCTTACGAACACTTTAAAAAAAAAGAAAACACTTTTCAACCAAAAAGGATAAAATTTTAAAAAATTTTTTAAAAAATAATTTTAAAAACTGTTTGGGTTTTCCCCAAATTTTTTAAAAAGGGCCCAACGCAAAAAGGGGAGCAACCCCAAAGTTGAAGTTGGGGTTTTTTTGGACTCCAAAACCCCGTAGCGAAAAATTCCAAAAATAAAATGCCCTAGATGCTAAATCGGGCATCTTTTTTCTTCAGGGAGAAACTTCGTAAGCACTTTCCCAAAATTTCAGGGTTCACTTAGACTGAAAATTTACAGAATTTATTTTTTTAAAGATGAAAAAAAAATTTTTTAAAAAAATATTGATAACAACCTCGGTCCTGGGATTTTTCTATTTCCAAACCCTTTTCCCTTCCCCTCAAGACATCTTGTGAAGTGAGGAAAGCCAGGCCCCACCGTGGTTCATTCCCCTTAAATGTAAAAGGCCCCCCCTTTTTTTATCTTACAATCACCCCTTTCCTTAAAGCGAAATGCGTAAAACCTAAGGGTGTAAGACGCGGGCTAATAAAATAAAATAATAAAATAAAAATAAAAAATTTTAAAATTTTAATATTATTTTTAAAAATTTTTTATTTTATTAAGGGTTTCCCCCTGGGGAAGGGGTTTAAAAATGACCCGGTAACCCCCCCTTTTCGAAAAAGGGGGGGGTAAAAAAGGGGGGTTTTAATTTCCTACACCCCGGGGGGATTTTGGGGAAGGTTTCCCCCTTGGTGGCCGAAACCTTGTTTTTCCCGGTCCCCAAAAACTTTTCCCCCCCTTTGTGAATTTCTGCCCGGCCCCTTTTCCCCGGGTTCGTAAAAAAAATTTTTTTAAAGGCAAAACCCAAGGGGGTCCACCCTTTCCCTTTGGGTTCCCAAAAATTAAAACCCCCAGCCCCGCCCCTTTATTCTCAAATTTAACCTGGGAAAACCTGGGGGGCCCTTTTAGCCCCCTTATATCCCCGAAAGGGCGGAAAATTTTTCCCGAAAGGTTTTATAAAGGGGCGGATGGGAAAATATTTAACTCTGAAACCCCCCCCAAGTCCCCCCCTGGTTAAAGAAATGCGGTTAGGCTTTTTCCCAAACCGGGGAAAGGGGAAAATCCCGGTTCCTCAATTTTCGGGATTTGGGCCTTGTTTTACCTCGGGGCTGCCCTACATTGAGGAAAAATCTTGAGGGGTTTTCCCCCCACCCTTCCCCCCGAAGGTTTAATAACCTTGTAAAAAAGAAAGGAAAAGAAAAAAAACCCCCAACTATTCCTTTTACATTTTTCTCCTCCCTTTGAAAGGAGGAAGGCCAGGCCTTTTTTCCCCTGGCCCGGTCCCCCGAATTTTCCCCTAAACCCCCCCGGGGCCTTTTTAATTGGAAATTTTTTTCCAAAACGGGAGGGGTTTTAAATTCCCAACCCAAAAAGGGGTTTAAATGGGAGGGGCCAACAAACCCCCATGGGAAACCCTAAAAAACGAAAATTCCCCTGCAAAAGGAGCTTCCCGCCCATTTTTTTGGGGTGTTCCAAAAAAGAAATTGGGGAAAAAAAACCGGAAAAAATCCCAAAAAAGTTCAAAAAGGGAAAAAAAGGAATAGTTTAACCCAAATTAACTCCGGGATTTTTAAAAATAAGGGAAAAAGGGAAAAAAAAATTATAATTTTTTTCCCGCCCGCCCAAAATTCGTGGGTTTTCGCCCCGGACCAAACCACCAGGTTTTTTCTTCCCTCTTGAGACTTTTTTTGTTTATTTCCCCCCAAAACTTTTTTTGGCCTTTTTTTTTTAAAGGGGGCCAAAAATCAAACGGTTTTGCTCCCCAAAAAACCTTTTTTTAACCGGGGGACCTCCCAAAAAAGGAATCCCCCGGGTGGAAAAAAAAACCCCCGGCCCCCCCTGGGGAACATCCCCGCCCGCCTTTTGGTTTGCATTTAAAAAAAGGGCGGGCCTTTGTTTGGGCCTTTTCACCCAAACCCCCGTCTTGGGGGTTTCCCAAAGGGGGGAAAACGGGAAAAATAACCGTAAACAAACCCCCGGGTGGGTTTGAAAGGTTTTTTTAAAAAAAAAACGTCGGGCCCTTTAAAAATTCGCAAGGGGCCCGCACCCCCTAAAATAACCCGAACCCTCCGAACCCAAAAATTCCGGAAACAAAAACAAAGGGCCCCCCCCAAAAAACCTAAAAATTTTAAATTTAATTTCTTAAAAGGATTGCCTTTTTTTGCGAAAGGGAAACCCCAAATTTTTTAAATAAAAACCCTTTGGTCCGATTTCCCCAATTTTGGAATTTTGGGTTTTTTGCCCCGAAGGGAAAAACTAAAAATTTCTTCCCCTGGGATTTTCCCCTTGGGATCTTAAACCTTGTCAGGGACCCACCCCGCCCAACGAACCAACCCCGGATTTTTCGTGGGAAAAGATTGTTAATTTTTTACCGCCCTTTTTTATCCCTAAAAGGGATGGCTAAATTGCCGAAGTACAAAAAATTAAGGGAAAATTTTAACTTGGTTTTCCAAGGATCCCCCCACCCAAATGAGTTTTCCCCGAAAAACCCCTTTCCAAAGTTTTTTGGGTTTTTTGTTTTTTAAGCTTTCCAATTCCCCAAAACCCCCCCCCAAACCCTTTTTTCCCAAGGGGGGACACAAGGCCCTTTTTTTAAAAATTTCCCCCCCCTTTACGGGGGTTTAAGCGCATAACGGGGAGTCTAAATTGGGCCCCGGGGAATGGGGTTTTTTGTTGGGAAACCAATTTAAAAAAGTTTTTAAACCCAAAAAACCATTTTTTAAAGGTGAAAATTTTTGCCAAAAACCTTTTTTTTTTTTGTAGCCCCGGATTTTTTGTTTCCCGCCTTCCAAACTTTTGGGAGGGTTTCCCCTGGGGAACCCCCTTGTGGGAGGATACTTTCCCAAATTTTTGTTATGAAACAATTTTTTTCCCGGTCCCTCCCAAAAAAGGGCCCGGGAACCCCAAGGGGCAAACGTGCCCCAACTTTGGGATTTTTTAAATTAAAGGATTTTGGGGTTAATTTTGACCAGCCCCATTCTCCCCCCTCGAAATGGGGTTAAGGGCGGGGCCAATTTCTTCGAAAGGGCAAAAGGGGCAGGGCAACCTCCCTAAATTCCCCCCAAAACCCGGGGCCACCTCCGATTGGTGGGAAAGGGAGTCCCCCTGGCCCCTTTTTCTTGGGCCGAAGAGCCTGCCCCATTTTAAATGACCCTTTTTTACTCGGAGATTTGGATCCCAAAAATTTCCGGGAATTTTTTTGTGGCCTTGACTCGGAAAAAATCCAGGGAAAACCCAAAGGGGAAAACCGGAACAATTGTATTCCCTTTTTTTACTTTTTTATCCCAAACCCAAATTTTAAAAAAATAAAAAACCGTAGTTCAAAAATAATATTTTTTTTTTTTTAATATACCCGGGTTTTTTTAAGGGGGTTTTTCCTTGTCCTTTCCCTTTCCCCTATGGGGGTCCCAATGTAATTGGGGATTTCGCCCCTATTTTAATGGGGTTTTTAAAAAATTTTTGGGGCCCCTAAGTGCGATGAGGCCTTTAAACCCTAAAGAAAAAATTTCCAAAGTGGGTTTAAAATTTAAAAATTAACCCTTTTTCTAAAAGGAAACAACTTTTGCCCTTTTCCCCCAGGCTCAATTAAAAACTTCTTTTTCCCTATTATATTTTCCCTTTTTCCGAAATGTTGCCCCGGGGGCCAAAAAGTCCCCTCTTCTTTTGGTGGGCCTTCCTCTTTAACCTCCAATTGGTTGAAAATTGGGGACCTCCCAAATTTTTAACCCCCTGTTGTGCAAACAACAAATTTTAAATCCCAATTTTTATAAAAAAATTTTGGGAAGGATTAAAATTTGAGAAATTGGTAAAGAAAGGAAAAAACCCCTTAAAATAAAAAATTGGTAAACCAAATCTTTGAAAAATTTTTAAATAAAAGGAAATTTATTATTAAAAACTTTTTTTAATCCCGAAACAAATAACCAATATTGGAATTCCTTTGCCTAACCGGGTTCCAAAAATTTGGTTTCCCTTTTGTTGCCCTTTTAGAAAAAAAATTTTAAGGGTTACCTCCATAAAAAATTCAAATTCTTTGTGGCTTTTGGAAATTTTTTGGAAAAAGGAAATTTTTTAAGGAAAACCAACCTTCCCGGTAGAAAAAATTAATTAAAAACCCTTTTAAATTATTTTTCCGGGGGAAAATTATTTTTATATTAAATTTTTAAAAAGGTCTTTTGAAATTAAAAAATTTGGGGAAAATTTTAAACCCCAAAACCTTTTTCCGTGGGAATTTTTTAAAATTTAAAAAAGGGGTGGAAATTTGTTTTTAGCCCCCCAAGGTTAATTCGCTAAAACCGGGGTTTTTAAAAATTATTGTTACGGGGGCACGTCCCGTTTAAAAAAAATGTTTTTTGTGGATGATTTTTGCAATTTTTTGCAGTTTTAAAAAAGCCCAAAACTTTTAACCAAAAAAAAACAAAATTTTTTCCCTTAAAAAAAATTATGGGGTTTTGGGGACTCTAATGCAAAAGTTTTTGGGGAAAATGACTGGGGGCGTCCAAAATTTTAAATTAGGGAATTTTTCCCGCCCCCAAAATTTTAAAATTGGGAACCCCCGTTTTTTTTACCTGTCCTCCGAAAGGAAATTTTTATTTTTTCGGGAAAAAAATTTTTAAAAATAAAATTTGGAAAACCCCCACTAAAACCCCCCGAAAGAAAAAGGATTTTAAAAAACTTTGAAAAATTAAAAAACCTTAAAATTTAAGGGGTTCCCTTGGGTCTTATAAAACCTTATGGGTTTTATTTGAAAACCTTGGGGGATTCAAAACTTTTTTAGGGGGAGTTTTGGTAAAAGGTTTGGTACCCCCTGCTTTTTTGATTTCCCCCGATAGGGTCCCCAACCATTTTGGGTTTGGCCCCTTCTACGGGATGGAAATTTTGGGGAACCCCAATTTTGGCGCAAACCTTTTTGTTGGAAAACCCCTTTAAGCCCCTTTTTTTTTAAAAAACCGGCGGGCTTTCCCCCTTCAATTTTTACCTTCAAAAACTGCAAATTTTAAAAAATTTAAAATAAATTTTTCTTTCCTTGCCCCGTATTTCACCCCCTTAACCTTTTTCCTTTTTTATGGAAAAACTAAATGGGAGGGAAAGGCCCCCCGGTGGGATTCCGGAATGCTTAAAAATTTTTTTGGAACTGTGAAATTCCCAATTTTTGCCAAAAAGGCTTTTTCCCCCTTTACCCGGTTTGGGTTTCTTCCCTTTGGAAAATAACGCCCCCCCCAAATTTCCAAAAGAATTTTGCCTTTTTTCCCCCAAAGCGAAACCCCTTTGTTTATGAGGGAAAAATTTTAGAGCTTTTTTTTTTTCCAAACCCCCTTTTTCACCCATTTACCCATTTTTTAAAAACCCCCATCCTTTAAAAATCTTTGGGGGTTCCTTAAAAGTTCCTTTTTTTTTGGAAATCCAAAATTTTAAAAAATTTTTTACCTAATGAAAACCAAATGTTTTTACACTTTTAAAATTAATTAAAGCCAATTTTTTTAATTTTAAAATTTTTTATTCCTTGTGTTTTGATTTATAAACAAAAAGTAAATGACGTCTAAAAAAAAAATTAATATTAAAAAATCAAAAATATTTTTCTGACAATTTTTAAAAATAGACTCAATTTTTAAAATTCCATATTTTTAGCTGACCGAGGGTGCCTTGGGCCCCCCATTGAAAATTTTGGGCCTTAGAATAGAGAAAAGATCTCAAACTGTGGTATGTGTCTTCCGCAAAAGGGGATGAAAACACTGTTTTTTATGAAAGTAAAAATTTGATGATAGTAGTATTGCTAGAACAATTAAGCAGATTTTGATGCAAAATGAGGATTTAAAATACTTTTTTTTCATCGGGGTTTTGTTTAACTTACCTGTGGGGTATTTTAAAATCGGGCGACCTTTTTATACTTGGGCAAGCAAAAATAGTAGCCCTTTTATCATTAAGAGCTAAAAGGGGTTTTTTGATTGGGGGCCCCCCTTTAAATTATTTTGGGCTTTTACATATTTCAACCCCCCTTTTCCCCTCCCCCTATTAATGTACTTCAAGTTCTATAACACCCCCTAAAAAATCCTAGTAAATAAATTTATCAAATAAGTCTACATCATACAAACTGTCCAACATTCAATTTTTCATTTCAGGAAAAATCGAATAAAAATTTTAGAAAACATTATAAAAAAAACTTTGTAAGAGTGAAGGTATAGTAAAAGTTAAGACTTGATACTACTTAATAATATGATTAATAAAATAGGGGTTTAAATTTGGTTGATAATTAATAGTTTATTGTGTATAATTGATTTTTTGATTAATTTTTACGGATTTTTAGCTACTTGGTATTAAAATTTACATTAAAAACGTGACTGTAATATGAGTCAAATGGATTATTAATAAAAGACAAACCTTTTGATTGAAATTTTTAAAAAATGGAACTAAAAGGTAAACAATTTAATAGTAACAACTAGTTTACACAGTATTAAAAATTTATGTGTGATAGAGTAAGTGTAAATAAACTAATAAAATGATCATAAACAAGATGACCAATTTTTTGGGAGTGATATTAAAAACGAACATTATAGCTTTTAAAAAGGATATTAACAGTATAACATTTAAAATAACAAATTTAAATTTTGTTACAAAAATTGATTAATTTAAATTGAAAACTTGTTTTTGTTCAAAAAAATTTCAGAAAGTTAACTATAGTTTTTAACGGTTATCTAAGTCTTATCTGGTGCATTTCTACTCCTTTCGGTGTTCCGGTATTGCCGTTAATCACTGTAACGCTATTCGCCCAACATGTTTCGGTGCTAGAACCAACGAACCATATTCATGGAAATCGTTTGGGTGATGACACACTATATGTTGTTACGAACTTAAGATGTTGACTCTGGTACTTGTTAATAATGACCCCCACTTTGGCGCAACCTTCAGTTCCACCTTGAGAGCTGCAGCCTGGCATTTGCTGGCAGCAGCAACCAGCCCCACCTTGGCTACTGCCCTCTCAATAACCACCACCTCAGCTGCTACCGGAATCCTCTGCTCTTCCACTGCGATGGCGCTCACGTTCACATTCACGTCCATGTTCACGTTTACGTTCATGATCACGAGCGTATTCACGGAGATCTTCGAGGTCCTGTTCCTCTTGGCGGTCTGGTAAAATCTGAACATACACAAACATACACACATCATTATTTGGTTTTTATTAATACAAATAATTATCTAAATAAATCACATAAATACTTTGCTTAAATAATCACGTGGTTGAAAATATTATTTTAAACATGGATTATTTAAATATTTACTTTTAAACAGCTCATCTTTAAAATGATTTTTACAAATTTATCCAAATAATATATTATCTAATGTATTATGATTATTTTTTCAACACTTAATTTGTCTCTTCGACTACTGTTCTTATTTTATAGACTACAAATTATTGTGTTATATGATTGAAATCAGTACGAACATACATCAGTTGAATGTCTTCCTACTTATCTGAAGTTTTACTGATAATTAATAGCAAGAACATTATCTATACTTTATACTTTTACTTTTATAATATTATAAAGAGGAAAAATTTGATTTTTTTTTTTTTTGTTTGTAATGGATACACTCAAAAACTACTGGACCGATTTTAAAAATTCTTTCACCAATATAAAGCTACATTATCAGCGAGTAACATAGGCTATATTTTATTTTGAAAATTTAATTTATTCCTCATAAAAATGTCGATAGTATATTATATAGTCGTTGGAAAAAAAAAGTTTTGATGGGAAGGTGGGGTTGGTGAAGGGGGCGGGGGGTAGGGGTGAGGAAAGAGAAATAGATGTAGTGACGAGGAACGCAAAAAAAAAAAAAAGATTAAAATAAAATTTGGGGAAACGAGGGGAGTAAATGAAAGTGGAGGAAGCTGAAAAATTATTTGATTTTAACAATTTGTTTGATTGGTGTATACACAATTCCTTTCGCGCCTAGAGCAAACAAAATTATAGAGGAATGAGATGAAAATAGGAGGAAGGATAAAAAGAGGGAAGGGCTATACAGTGATAGTAGGACTGTATTTAAAAAAAAAAAGTAAAATAGTTTTGTCTTTATATTGACACCAGATAGCTGTTGCCCGCGGCTTTGTTCGCGTGGAAGTTGATTATATACAAATACGAAAATATACATATGTGTTTACAGATTAATTTAAAATATTACGTTACGTTGATGACCATAACTTGACCTTAGATCAAAAATAATGCAAGTCCGATACAAACTTTCACCCCCTTTTTCATCCCTTATTAAATAAAATTTCCAAAATTCCTGAAACACGTATTTATTTGTTTTACGTCAATAACCGAAATACAAAATTTTGTTTATGTAACTTTCAAAATGACGGACTTTCATACATATTATCATACATATTATTATCCCCTATTTTGACCTCTTTGGGGTGGAATTTTCTAAAATCCTTTCTTAGTGGGTGCCTACATAACAAAATGAATATACAGTCCGAATTTCATGCTTGTAGCCTTGATAGTTTGCGCTCGGCGATGATGAATCAGTCAGTCAGTCAGTCAGTCAGTCAGTCAGGACATGTTATTTTATAAGTATAGATGATGGATGATTTGAAGCCTTGTTTTACAGGATTCTTTACAATATTTTTTTACGGGGAAGGAAGCTAGTTAAAGTATATTTTTACAACATATGAATGTTAGAGACTCCAATCTCAGAACTGATCTCACCATACCCATCATAAAATTGCTCTATTCCTCCAGGGGCAATACGATATTAACCCCCTTAAATTACTTCCCAGATAATATTTAGCTAACTAATTTATATTCATATTCTCACGGATGCTGGAGTTCTATCAAGATAGTCTAAGCTGTGGGTTGGCGCGTCGGCCTTTTCGGTTGGTACAGCATCCACAGGATTGAACTAAGGTTAGAACTAGGGAGATTGGAGCGATCCTGTCTAGAGAGGAGTGAAAGTGCTGACACGTGTGGCCCCTTAATGATGATAGATGCAGCCAGCAAAACTCATGAAACCGGTAGATTTCACAAACTAACCCGTTTGCCAGGCGACGCGACGTTGGCATTTAGTTAAGTAAACACTAACCAATGAAAAAGATGTGTTATTGTAAAACTTGGCCTGTCATTTACACATTGTCTTAATATCCCCTCACTTACTTAGGTACCTAAAATAATTTTATAAAGCTAAATATTCGTTTTTAATTTTTGATTTACTCTATCAAGGATGTACCCTCACACTGATATAATAAACTTGGGTTTTATGAGAGGTTAAAGTGAGTTAGCATAATTATTGTGAGTCTATAATGGCTCCCTTACCCTCTATATATCTATTAAAAATCACTGATCTAATCCCAGTGGTTCTCACACCCTCTAACCATGTAACAGCTTTTCCGAGGCCACCTTGATGTAGGATAAAATAATTTTATATATATATATAAAAGTAGATTATAGGGATGAGTCATAAACTTTTAGTGCAAAAATAATAACAAAATAATGCAAAATAAATAAATCTACACTTTTAGAAATAATATACATTTAAATTAATGATAATAATAATATAATGAATATATGTATTATATTTATAAATTAATAATTTATGATAATTTATGTGAAGAATAGAAATGAAGTTTGATTCAATACCAAGACGGATTCATATAACCTTTTTTTTACCACAAAGGCTTAATCGCACAAATAATTGGTTGGAAATTGCATAAAATGTTTCAGTACTTTTTCGGAGAGTTATTTGTGCTAGCTGACGAGAAAACTAAAATTAAAAGTGAATACCAGAATGCCCCTCTTAAAGTCGTAAGCATAAGGGGCGTGTCAAACCCTACTTTTAGGCCTCAATATTTATGCCGGGCTTTGACATGGCAAGGTATCTCAATTGTGTTTAGTGTACACCAGTGATTTACCATTTTATATTTAATTTGATAAGATCTAAAAAAAAATAAAGGTATTTCATGGATTCTCTGGACGATCTCGCGTACCCCACTTTAAGAATGTTTATTCTAAGCTACGATAACACGTAGCAGGCACTGTAAACACTTTAATTAAATAAACAATTTAAATTTGTATACAACCTCCTCTTCAGTATGCTTGGCCGGGATTCCAGAACCCCGATATCTAAGTCACTTGCAAATTCTAGAAGACAAGACCCGTTTGGCCGCTTGTCACGGGTACGATTCATATAACCCTTATCTCATTAGGGAATCGGGCCCCTTGATTGGGTAAGCGAGTGACTCTCCAGAAACCACACCATTGCAGAGCTTGATACTCCTGACTTGTAGTTCCGGGACCTTGATGAGGAGCTGGTAGTTCCGAGGAGGGCGCTTAATGAAACATAAAGATATATTACTATTATACACTTTGTTGACGTTTCCGGTGTGTTGTTGTGTTAATACATTTTGAATCTAAATGAATGTATCTCATTGTGGTGTCCAAGTTGCATTGGTAACGTCACTATACATCCTAAGATCTGCCGAAAAACACCAAGGGCTGTATCCAAGAACGAGTAGGAGACAAGGTGGAGGACGGTTGAGACAGAGCTACTCCGGCGTGGCGCGCATGAGCAATAGAGATACCACACATCTGTTGTTATTGTTTTGTGTTGTCAAGAAGATATTGCGCTCCTTGACTATAGAAAAGACGCGTATTTAATCGTAATTGATGAGTATTTTGAAGAAGAGGCTAATCAAGTTGATTTCATTCAACGGAGGCAAGTTAGGGATTTTCAGGATACTTGTTAGTCTTATTCTGACAAACAATTTCGTAAAAGATTTCTATTTTCGAAGGAAGTTGTATGGATAGGGATAGGCCTAGGTGGCGTACTTTTGTAAGTGCGGTAACGAAATTTTGAGTTCCTAATACCATAGAGTAAGTAAGTAAAGTATTAGTAATAGTATCAATGTTATCGTTTACTTTTAAACTATTGTTAACTAGTATGTATATGTGTGTGTATGTATATATATATATTATATATATATATATATATATTATATATATATATATATTTGCTGATTTTTTTTTAGGAATAACAGTGTCTGGTAGTTACTAAAGCTTCTAAAACAATTTTAATAAATCCATATATCAAGCCATGCTATCTGCAGCTGTCAATGTTGATAGATATTATCAATAACTACAAAATAAAATAAAAAATATAGTAAAATGTTATCAATGTTGGCTGCAAAGAGATATGTTTGGATTTTCAAGACTGTTCTTCTACCCTAAAATCATGGTATATAAACTATATTCATCAGTAATGTAAGAGCAAACGCAAAAACTTGTGTGAATTAGATTTTCATTTTACTTTTTTGACTGCCTGGTAGTGTTCGTGCCAGTGAGCTTACTGTATAAAGGCTTCTGTCTCCTCTTGTCTGGTTTTCTGGGTATGGAGAGGTCAGGATTAAAATACTGGTTGATCATATACTGAGATGCACTTTTCAAAAGTACTTTTCCAATGTTCATCCCTTCAAATGAGACTACATATCTTCCCTGCTATACTGCTATGATCCCTACACTTCAAGTGTAAATACGCTTTATAGTGTTTATGGCTAGCAAGACTATGTAACAAAAAATTAATTCGTAAAAAAATTCAAAATATAGAGGTAGGAATTAATGAATTAATCAAATTTGAATTTTCGAAGTAACATTGTAACAAGTTTATAAAATAAAAATCTTACTTCATGACTACATTCTGTATTTTATTCCTAAACTTATTGTGTGAAATTTTAATTTATATAGTTAGATTTGACCACATCGGTGGTTGCATAGTCTAGGGTGTCGATCTAGAAATATATTGGTTTCCTGGTGACGGATATACAGGGAATGTAATCCAATTCAGATGTACTGATGGTGTTTTTGCACCCTAAATAGTTCCACGCTCTAAATTAACTAATATAATGGAACAAATACACCTAGTTAAATCTCTAAATCTTTACTCCATTATTAGGTGACCTGGTGGTCTAGGGGTAAGGTGTCAGACTTCTGTGCTGGCAGCCGGGGTTCAATCCTTGGTCCCGGCACAAATTTATCTGATCATCGAACCCTTCCTTCACCTCTGACAAGACATCTTGTGAATGTGGGGAATGACAGGCCTCCACCGTGGTTCGGATTCCACGCTAAACTGTAGGTCCTTCATTTCATCTCACAATCACCCTGCCATTACACATTAGCGTAAGTGCGTGTAACCCGAACGGGTAGTAAGACGCGGTGCTAATAATAATAATAATAATAATAATAATAATAATAATAATTTACTCCATTAATACTAATCTTTTGATATCCCGATCATATAATAAGACTGAGTGCAGCAAAAAAAAAAGTTTTGACTCAAGTAAATAAGTAAGTTTGATTCCGTAAGCTAGAAATTGTCGCGCATACGTCTTGTTTCAACGTAATTTATAATTATACGATGCGTTATCTTCAAGATATAGTTCACGATAAAATAAAGTCGAAAGATTCCAACAGGGATCTTTTTCTTTAACAACCGTATATTTTAAGTTTTATTAAAAGATAAAATATGTTAAAATATTTCATTATCTAATTTTTAACGACTTTTAAGATATATTTGTGGAGTAATGAGACTAGGCTTGATGAAAAAGCGCTCTAAATTTATACTTCCTCTTACAAATATAATAATTTCTTAGTGAAATTATAAAAGAACATTTTAATATATTTGAGAACCAATAGCGAGCTTTTCTCTTTACTGACATGACTAAATTTGATTGTAGGTGAAGGCTGAAACCGATAAAATAACACCTTAGAATGAACAAAGAAGGAGATCCATAAAACCACACAGGACATTGTATTTTAAGCCGCGTGGCTTGACAGCTATTAGTAATTTCTAGCGGACCGAGGAAGCTGTCTTAAAGTGGATTCCGCTATTTATTAATAGCTAAAATGATTATAGTTTAAATGTATATTTTATCTTGGATTACCATTTAAAGTTTTATCGGTTAATAAATTATAAATAAATAAAGCTTATTTGGCTATTTTAAGTGATCTCTCTGAAATCCTGGAAAATTTATATTTTCTAACTCACCTTAAAGTGTTTTACCCATTAATTTAAACCCCCCTACATCCACACTTCCATTTTAATAGCGATTTAATTTCCAAATTTGTACGATTATTTAGAGTTGTCTCTATATTTCCCTGAACAATTTTTTTCCCGCCACAAGGAGTAGTTGTTTCTATTAGTTTTGTAAATGTTAAACCTCCGTTAGCTCGCTCCCAATTACTTTAGCTCCTATTAAAAATATTAAATTTTAAGATGTCTTTGGTTATCTGGAATGATCCCTTTCCCTAGTTGTAAGATTTCAGTTTTCTACCCCACTGATAAATAGACTAGTTGTTTCTATTAATTTTGAGCAACACCACCATCTTCGCCTGCAACACGGGACCCATCGTGTCGAAGATCATGACATTTCCCACTCATTTATTCCCTCTATACCCCCTCAGGGGATGAAATTTAAAAGAAATACTCTTAAAAAAATAATCATTCCATTTTATAAAGGAGCTTTCATCTCATATATACTTCTATACTAATATTATAAAAAGGAAAGATTTGATTTTTTTTTTTTTTTTGTAATGGATAAACTCAAAAACTACTGGACCCATTTTAAAAATTCTTTCACCAATATAAAGCTACATTTTCAGCGAGTAACATAGGATATACTTTATTTTGAAAATTTAATTTATTCCTTATAAAAATGTTGATAGTATATTATATAGTCGTTGAAAAAAAAGTTTTGAAGGGAAAGTGGGGTTGGTGAAAGGGGCAGGGGGGGGGCGCTAGGAAAGAGGAATGAGATGAAAATAGGAGGGAGGATAAAAAGAGGGAGGGGGCTATACAGTGATGGTAGGACTGTATTTTCAAAAAGAATAAGTAAAAATAGTTTTTATATTGACATGATGGATGATTTGAAGCTTTGTTTTACAGGATTCTTTACAATATTTTTTTACGGGGAAGGGGGCTAGTGTTAAATAACAAGGTTCTATGTCTACTGATTCGAAAGACACATCAGTGAATTTTGAAAATGTCAACCCCCCTTTTTATCCATTTAGAGATTGAATTTCTTAAAACCTTTTATTATCTCTTGCCTAGGTCCTAAAAGGAAACTTCACACGCCCAGGGGTTGTAAAAAACGTTGATGAGTAGGTTCAATCCCTTACCTTCACGTTTCCTAAAAACCAAACCATATCGGACCGACGCCTTTGTCCACGTGACCACAGATGTGTTTTACCTTATATAAATATATATAGTAAATATATTGTAATAAATAAACAAAGCGACCCTCTCACTAACGAGCAGCTCAAGTCGGTAGAACAAATGATAAAACGAGACTAACTTCTGAAGGTATCCACAGTGATGTAAAGAGGAAGGATATTTTTGTGATGTTTATGTGAACCGGTAGAGAGAAACATATTTACCAGGAAAACTTACCCTATGAAGTACATCAACAGGAATCCCTGGATCTGGACGTGAAGTATTAATACAAGTGAAATAAAGAGGTGGGCGCCAGTAAGTTGCGTGATACCCACAAATAAAAATAATAATATTTAGCACCGCGTCTTACTACCCGTTCGGGTTATACGCTCTAAGTACTAATTACGATAATGGATTAGGAATTGGGAAGGTTGAATTAGAGGGAGTGAACCCACATTGGCGTGGAGGAAGAGTGGGAAACCATTTAGGAAAAACCACCCCCAGTTCACCCGACCGAGATTCGAACCTCGATCTCCCGTCCTCGGCGGTCGAGCTCAACACGAGAAGCGCGTTAGCCAAATACGTCACCGAGGCGGGTGATACTAATAAAAGGACTCTTATTCTGGACTTGGAAGAAAGCAACACAAAAACAAACCAACAATCTGACCAGAAGGGTTGAACATAAGTGTATATAAAGAAAGTTTGACAAGTAAAACCATATAAAAAATAAATAATTTTAGTTGTTATTTTTGTTTTTTAAAGAAATGGGGGAAAAAAATCATATGGTGGGTAGAAGGAAATTTAGAATATCTAAGACATAAATAATCAGTGTTATATATATTTTAATTGTGGCAGTTGTGAATAAAAATGTCCTACCTATCTAGTACCAAGATAACATACAACTCTAACCAGTAAATTCTGTGACATAAGACCCTTTAGGTAAGTGTTTAACAAATTTTAACGGATGGTAACAACAAATTAGTAGTCCTGAATTGAATTGAATTGTTAATAAAAAAGATCCCTGCTGTCTTGAGGTGAAGAGACAAAACAAAAAAATGCAAACCATTTATTGATTATGGCTGTAGCACTAGTATTTTTAAATAAAAAAAAAAGTTGCTCATCTTACCCATTTATTTCTCTGGTTTTAGTGAAAAACCAGGTCCAATCTTCTATTCTAGCCAGTGCTTGTAGATGGAACAGAAACTTTATCCCAAAATATAACTTCTTGTATTTGCACTAACATTTACTGTATGCGAAAACAGCGCGTCCTTTATGAGAGTCCAATTTTGTTTTCCTTTTATTTACAATGGTTGTCACGGTAACCAAACAAAGAAAAACTTAGAGGTTGCAAAAAAATGAAAGTTATAAATAGAAATAATTTAACTACTCTTGGAAAACGAGAAGACAACTATTATTTGGATTAAAACAGAGTAGAAGTATAAAACAAAAGAAAGGTAATAACAATAAAAGTAAAACTTATTAAGGAGAAAAGCTCAAAGATAAAAAAAAAACAAAGACCAAGTATTACGTTAATTCAAATTTAGCGCTCATGAAGTAGTAGACGAGGTAGTTTTTCAACCTGCCGCTAGATTGCAGCTAAGTTCAGTTTCCGATGTAGATTTAGTGCTAGTCAAATGTAGATGAATATTGGAAAGAAATATCGGGGTTTGAGCACAGGCAGGAATGAAATATGTTAGGAATATAAAATAAGAATAAAATAGTGATGTATAAAGATCAATAGTGGAGACATGAAGAACAAATAAGAATTTAGTTGAGGACAAATATCAGCGTAGTTTTTATACGTCAGGGGATGCAACGTAGAGAAATGAATCGTAATACTCAGCAATCTACATGAATACATGAATTAGGACGGAATATTTTTACAATATACCTATACAGTATATACATTGTTGAAGGAATACTACACCAGAGGATAAATCAAATAATTTATACAATATTAATAAAAACTTCGAGACCCACATCGGTGGCGTAGTTAGATAACGTGCTAGTTTCGTGTTAAGCTAAACTGCCGAGGACGGGGAGATCGAGATTTGAATCTCTCTCGGGTGAACTGAGGCTATTCTTTCCTAAATGGTTTCACACTCTTCCTCCACGCAAATGCAGATTTACTTCCTCGATATCCAACCTTCCCAACTCCTAGCCCATTAGGTGCGTATAACCCGAATGGGTAGTAAGACGTGGTGCTAAGTATTATAAAAAAACTTTGAGAAAAGAGGAATATCTCTATCCACCAATGAGTATAACAATCTATCTCATATTTAAAAGTTTTGAATAAAATATATATTTCTATAAAAATCGACAGTTTCTGAGCTATATATATTTGTTTATAGCTCAGAAACGGTTAGTTTTTATTTAAAAAAATAGGCTTATTTCAATTAAAAGATTTTATATATAATAATACATTTAATAGTACTACAATTTTACAATGATATGCTATTTCATGTCCGTGTCTAGCTGTCATGTTTCAATCTAGTCGAATATGATTCAGATAGGACTGATTTCTGTGATTATAATAATTCATCCCCCAATGTTCGCCTTTCATGTATACCTAATTATATATCGTTGCTGTCTTCCATAATAAACTATCAGGTTCGAGTAGACTATACTCTACTTTTCAAGGTCCCTTAATTTATCAGAACAAAGCTTCAGATTCCATTGATATTTACATAGACGGTAAAACAGGTACATTGGAAAAATACTTTTTACATACAAAATGTCGCGTTTACTGGCGATTTGTCTTTATTTCGTATTTTAATGTTTACAGAAGTATTTAATTTAATTTATTTGACGTATTTAACTTGCACATTCTGAGCCAACTGATTATATTAGCACATGACTTATAAACTACTTAACTTAAATCTAGAACAGACAAAACACCAAGACCCCAGCCATTAATTCATCAATGTGAAAGGGGAAAAACACATTTCACCAATGATACATTTTTTGGCCATCCCAGGAATCGAAGCCGGACCCTTAGCTCAGTAAACAGACACGCTACTGACTGAGCTAAGACGCCAGACTTTTCAGTCTTTTTTTTCCCCTCAACCCACAAGTGTCGTTAGGAGAAAGGGGGGGGGCGAGTATCTCCTCCCCTAATGGAAATAATTTGCCCTCCCTTGGAATAAATGCACCCTCTTTTCGATTTAGTTGGCTTCTCTTTGATATTCTGGAATATGGAGTTGAAAGATGAACTTGTGTATACATTTTTTCAAACGAGAAATTTACGATAGTTGGTTAAATGTCTACATTAATTTCAAAACTATAAAAGGTATGGATTGGACTGAATAATGATCGTTTCCCGAAATTTTTATTCGACCATTAACCAATAGATTGTTGACATACTAAGGATCAATTCAAATTGTGAAAACAAGAAATCTTGGAAGGTGTTGCGTAGCACCGATATCTGACAAAACGAACTGTTGATAATTTCGTAGTTTATTTAAAACTTCAGAATTAACTTTACATCCGTATTTTATGGACTTTTCTTCGATTAAATACACTATGAATAATTATTTGGTTTTGTAGGGGAGGAAGCATTGAAATCCAATTACAATTTTTAAAATCATGCTCTAAATAGATTTAAGAGGCATTCAAATATCCAAATACGTAAGTCCAGACGAGGGCCACTAAATAACTTCCAGGAGAAACCAAATTCACAAAATTTGATGGACTAGGACAACTCCAATAAACTTTTAACATTATCTAGTTTTCAAATATTGTCCAGCTAAGGTGCACTCCAAATAACTTATAAATGTATCTAAATTTCAAAAAGTTTATTGGAATGAGTCTCACCAAATAGCTTATAGGAGCCTCAAATTTTCGAAAAATTGCTGGAATAGGTTCACTCGATAAAACCTTTAGGCACATCTACATTTCAAATATTTTTGAAGTTATATTTCTTTAGGCGTGTTATGAAAAAATGATGAGAGTGAAATTTTAAGATGCGCGCGCATCACTGTAACACAAAAGTAACAGGTTGAAGTTAAACCGCTCATTAAGTCTCGAAAAAAAAAAAGCTACCAACAAAATAGAAATAGAACCTCTGTTAGTCGCGCATGTTGGTACGCTCATAGAGAAATGTACACTATGTTATTCCTTTCTCTATGGTACGCTCGTCGCCTCTGATCACTGTTTTCATATATATAATATTTATCCACGTGTTTCTAGTTTCTACATTCACAACACGTGTTTTAGTTTCATACAAGTGCGAATTATATATGTGCTAATAAATTATATTCAGTAGTGATTTAAATTGAATATTTTGATTAATATTATTTACTATTCGTAAATATTAGTTAAAAAAATTGTGCTTATAGACTTTTTCAAGTGCTCCAATATAATTGAGGTTAACTATCCGTATGTATTATTTATTGATATAAATTAAAATATTATTATTTAACATAATTAATACTAAATATTATTAAATTATTATTGTTAAATATTTATTCTTGGTTATTTAATATTTACAAAATAAAGAAATAAAATTAATAAAACATTTAATAAAAAAATTGCGATAAAAATTTTAATCGAACATCAAATTAAAATATTAATTTTTAATATTTATTATTAAATTGAATAAATAATAAATATTTATAAAAATAAATGAACAAATTTAATGAAAACTTTTTGATAAAAATGAAAAGTGAATATTAAATTAAGAAAATAATAAATATTTAAAAAATGAATAAACTTAAATTCAATTTTTGAATTTATTATTAAATTTATTCATTTACTTTTAAAATATTAAATAATCAATAATAAATATTTAAAATTAAGAATCTTATAATATTTAGTACAAATTATGTCATATATATTTATTATTTTCTAAATTTTATTTTTTAATAATTATATACATATTATTAAATTATTAATTTTAAATTTTAAATATATATTATTAATGATGCCAAAGAAGTATAACTTCTCACGCGCGTACATAAGTACACACACCCATTTTTTTTAATGGAAACTCCCTTTGTCTTTTGAGGTCAAGCCCTTCAAAAGAACAACTTTATTTTGCCATCCACCTCCCCTCCTTCCCCTGATCCACACAAATAAGGTTCCGCTTCCCCTGGTTCCATCGCCTGTTATGTGGGTGATAATTTATTAACGAAATAAAATGCTAATTGATAAAAAGGGGGTAAGGAGTCTTTAACAATAAGTTGAAATTCGAAAAGAGAAAAAATCTCAGTGATAAGAATCAAATACATTTTTGAATTGGGTGAACTTTAAAAAAATACATATTGTATATGACTTTGTTGACAGGATTACGGGGAAGGAGGTTATTCATCATAACCCTCTTAACATTTGGTAAAAATCATTAAAAAAAATCCTTAGAATATAAATCCGCACCTTACAAAACATAAGCGCCAATAAACCTAACTATATTAACTTCGATCCGAGTTTTGGTGGAAAGAGTGAAAGAAATAGCGCAATGTTGTGTGAACTGTAGAATGAAAACTAGATCGTTGCGTGAAAAACATTTTCTACTTTAAAATATATATAAAGCGAGATATTCTACCCACCCCCCGCAAAAAAACTACTTTTAGTGCTGTTTTTCCAAGATTGTGACTCTAGCTCACGTTGGATCAAAGGGGGCTTTTAGTTTGTTGCTATCAAGGCCCCCTCCCTCAAAAGTTTGACAGTAAAAAGCTAATACTGCCTTATTTACCATTTTAATGTGACAAGAAAATTCTAGTATATAGATATTCTAATGTGAACGTTTACTTTTAAAACTCGTTTGTGATTGTGTTCATTATTCAGGACAATTCTGGGTAGACTATGACAGTAATATTGATAAAGAAAATAAGAGGTATTAGTGAATGTGAGGATAGTTGTGAAAGGATAGTTGTGAAAGCGGGTAAGTCTTTGAGATTAGCAAGGCCGTAGCCAGCCAATAACTTCAGGGGGGTTTTGGTGGACACATCCCCCAATTTCCGGAAGCTAGACAAAAATTCTAGGTGATAAACAATTCTAGAAGCTATTTGAATTGTTTTTTTTATGGCAACTTTACCCCCT
Source organism: Timema cristinae (assembly GCA_039000515.1). Lineage (NCBI taxonomy): Eukaryota > Metazoa > Arthropoda > Insecta > Phasmatodea > Timematidae > Timema > Timema cristinae. Next base: position 29,197,470 of record JBCFYV010002255.1, read on the forward strand.
AACTGCCAAAGGATAGGACAAATTCTAAATATTAAACATCTCAAGAAACTCTCTGAAATGATTTTTATTACGATAAAATAACACCCTAACTGCCGGAGGCTAGAAAAATTCGAAATATTCAACACCTCTAGAAGCTATCTGAAGTGCTTTTTATAGTAACACAGCCCCCTAATTTGTACGTGTATCTTAATTTTGATATTGTTTGAACCATAAATAAAGCCATATATATTTTGTTTGAACCCCCTTTCCCTCCCAGCTATGGCCTTGAATATTATGACACAACAAATAATTTTAACTGGAAAGAATTTGAATGGTAGTTCTGAGATCACTTCGAAAATGAGTCGGCAAAGGAAGAAGAATGAAAGATTGGGATCAGATAACGGTGTCAGGGGTCGAACTATCAACCTTTATTTGAAAAGTGTACAGTTTTGGACTACTTAGCAAGGGTGACAGCTTTTAGTCTAAACACAAACTTTTAAACCTCTAACTTTATTAGAGAAAGACGAAATCTTCTCCCAAACTATCCATGTTGTGTGAGTGGCGACATAAGATTATGTGTGTATGTTGGTAGGAGGGAAACTAACCAAACAGGAATTTTGAGGGACTTGTTTTCTCCAGACTAAACAGTTCCGTGGACGTTCCCCCTGCAAAAGTTTGACAAGGGTGTCTTTAAGCTATTGGAGTGGTTCTAAAAAAAGTTTAACTATACTGTTCTAAAATCTATTTAGGGTAGTCTTCCCTCGTGTTTCTTTTGAAAGGTTGATGCCCCTAAATTATATTTAGACACTCACCAGATTTTTAAAAAAATATGAATTAATTGCCTTTAGATTTAGAAGTTATTTGAATTTTTTTTCAATCGTGTATTCGAAAATATTAGAGAGTAGTGAAATAAATCTAGAGGGGGGGACAAATTATTTCTATGAGGCAATTCCCCCACCCCACCCCGAAACCTCACTCCACCCGGTTCTGCCACCACTAGGTATGCCTTTATTTAATAAGGGTTCAAACCCGCTTCCGTGGCCGCATGGTCTAAGGCGCTATTCTTGCAGTATACTAGACTGCCAATGACGGTAAGATCAAAGTTCGAATCTTGGTGTACAGAGGGTGGGTTTTCCAAAATGGTTTTCCACTCTTTCTCTCTTCATACAAATGCGGGTGCACTTCCTATGAATACAACCTTCCTTATTCCTAAAATTATTAGCGTATAACCCGAACGGGTAGTAAGACGCGGTGCTAAACAAAAGTGATCAGTATTAATGTTTAGACTTGGAGGGAGGACACGCTATTTAAGTTTATAAATATTAAACAAATACAAAGCGTCTAGTGTATTTAACCCCGGATCTTAATTACCATTAAAAAAATAGTAAATTTTCTTTGCATAGCACCGTTTGGAAACTATGCCCCTCAAACCCCCATGAAATGTTTATTTGGCTACAAACTTTATTTATATAAACATCTCTAATGTAATCAGAATTTTCGTTGTTTATTTTTAATGTCAGATTTTTAAAACCAAATGCCTGGGATAAATAAACAGAATATTTCAACTGGAGCCACCCCCTCCCCCCCCTTTCACCGTCACAAAAAAGATCATACAATCTAAAATATATTTGGGGCCAACATCATTTTAAATTTGACAAAGTTAATAGATACAACACAAACCCTAAGTTTGATAATATAAATGTTGAATAAAAAGCGAAATAAAAATGTTTAAAACCATTTTTCTTAAATCATGATAACCAAATATAAACCAGGCGCTAGCTTACATTGAGAATGCATGTCAAGTATGACAAAATTTGACTTCTGATCCATGTTCTTGGGACCCAATTGATTATGAAAAGTGATGTTGTCAATTCCGGTGGTGGTTGACAACCCGTGGGGTAGGGAGTGAATAGCGCACTTGGGGTGGAATTTTGTTTCCACAATAACTTCCAACTAGTTCATCTATAAGGATAAAATCAAATCTAATTGTGTTCCAATAAGGTAGGGTTATAATTATGGATTTTTTAGCAGTGAATTTTATAATTAAATTCTGAAAACTGAAAAATGACACCTGGACACGGGAATCGAAACAGGGATCTTTGGTTTAGTTTGTCATTGTTTTAACCACTGAGCTATCCAGGAATCGTCCGTGCTCAGGGTTATTCTTCACTCATATTTTAAGGCATAGTCTGTGATGGACGTGAGGAAATCGTCCGCTACAAATGTGTGATTTATTAAAACCACGAGTTATCAGATAACGCAGCCACCTTCGACTCGGAGTTGGCTTCTTGCTGCCACTTGTACAATTTTTATAATATGATATCTAGATGTATTAATCCTCACTAAAAAGCATAAATAAAAGCTTCGGCTATTTGATTCTTAAATATGCAATCCCTTACAATTATAATAATTGTACAAGTGACAGCAATAAGCCAACTACCGAGTCGAAGGTGGTTGATTTATCTGATAGCTTATGATCTTAATAAAATCACACATTTGTAGCCGACGAATTTCGCATGTCCATCATAGATTCTGCCTTAAAATATGGGTGAAGAATGACCCTGGTCAGGGGACGATTCCTGGATAGCTCAATGATTAGAGCTTTGGGCGTTTTAAGCTAAAGGTCCTGGGTTCGATTCCGTGTCTAGATTTCGACTTTTAGATTATGATGTCTAGATGGAGAACTCCTCACTAAAAAGTATAAATAATAGCTTCGGCTATTTGATTCTTTATAATTAAAGTAAAGCTAAATAAAGGGGGGAAATAAAGTAACTACAATTATGTACGTGGAGCCATCTTGTATTATGTCTCAACTTCCTTAGAAAGTCATTTTTTCAGTAAAACGGAAGAATGGAAGATTTAATTGTGTTGCTAATGATCATGTTGCCCTTGAGCAAATAATTATCCTTTCTTCTAAAGTTATTGGTGGCTGGACAGGAATATCCAGTAATATTCAAGCTACAAACAAATGGTGTCTACATTATCACAGTAAATCGTAATTGCATGAGACTGTCAAAATACTATGATTTAATCTCATATCACATTGGTGACATAGACGAATATTCGCAAAGTGAATGGGGAACAAATATATGAGTCAGAGATGAAGGTGATATGTAAAAAATTATCATATTCCTTTTTTAAAACGATGATCAGTGAAATAAATGGTTTACGTAACATTGTGAGAGGCTTAGTAGTAAAAGAGAAGAAGTAACATCATTCTTGCTCAGGGTGAAAACTATCGGTAAAGGAATGTCAGGGCGTTTAGTTGACAAAACGAAAATCTTTTTTTCTCCTCCAAAACAGATTGCTGTTAAATCTTTCACATACTCAGCAACATAATCCAGTAAGAAAGATAACCATTAAAAAGGAGCTTTATAGAAAAATAACTATCTACATTATGACTTTCTTTAACTATACAGAGAAACACTAGTACCTCAGAGTTGATAAAGCATCAGTAGTGCTTCATCCCCCCCCCTTACCCCACCTCGGTCTTTCAAGGGCCTTGGTCTGGCATTCTCAAAAAAAGCAAGAAAGAAAAAAAATTATGAACGAAATTTCAGTAGAGAACAATTTCACAAGAAATATGAATATATATTTCCTCTTATTTCGGAAGAAGTGAACTTTATGGATAAAATGGCACTGATACATTCAATACCCTTTGTGGTCCTTTCGAAGACTAAAACATTTGGGGATTTAGCAAGTTTTCATTTGGACATAATAAGAAAGTGTTGCAACAGATTTTTGTTACAAGCATTGACGTAGTTTTTGACACTTACGGTAAATCATCCATAAAATTTGAAGAGCAAGAGAGAAGATCAGCTGGTGAAGATTCACAAATTGTGAGAATAAAAGGAGAGAACACACAACTTCCAAAATAGTAGTCTAGATACCTACACAGTAGGGAAAACAAAACCTTTTATGTCTGTTCCTATCGAATTTAATTTTACAGGAAGCTTATGTTCTAAAAGGCTGTCCTCTTGTTATTGGTGGATAGTTTTTGAATGGAAACGAATGCTCTGAGAAAAATGATGAACAACATGTTTCCAGGGTAAAACATTTTGCAAGTTATCACTTGGAGGCTGATTTCAGAAATGTTATTTCATGCTTATGAAGCTGTTCAACAAACTATTCATGCGTTATTGTTATTCACATCCTGACACTGACGTTTTCATACATATAATTCGATTTTTGAATCATTCACAATGGTTGGTTGTATTGACCTTTGATAATTGCCTGGAGTCAGTGAAAATAGAAGATGTCTTGGGTGCCACATTGCTTCAGAGTGTTATGGGGATTCAGTTAGTGAAGTTCTTCCAGCGTTACATATTTTGACAGGGTGTGACATAACAAGTAAACTCGGTACAAAACAAAGAGCCCTAAAATCTTCAAAGCAAACCGTAAATATCGATACCTAAGTCTCTCAATCCTAAATACATTTGTAGAAAATCAATTAAAAGAACTTGAGGTGTTATATTACAGCTTATCAAGAAGTCTGGACAAACTTGTGATGCGAGTAGACACTGTTTTGGGCCAACCCTAACATCTTAAATAATATTGGTTCTCTACCCTGCACTTCTGATAGTTTTTGACTTCAACGTACTCCGAGAGTTGGCTCAACTTCATGTTTGGGAACATTCATTAAATGCATTTGTTGAGCCACTTGATTTGTTGAGATTTTGATACGCTACAGATTTTGAAGGTAACATAATTATGACATGTTCTAATGAAACCGTCCGTTAAAAAAAATCTGCTGTTCGCATGCGAGTGTTAAAATTTATGTTTGAAAAGTTTTTGCGTTTGTAATTTAAGCGAAACTTAGTTCGTCACGTTAACGGCTACAAGAACTTCAACAACAAGAACTAATTATTGACGAAGAAGATAATTGCATTTAACTTTGCATTTTGAGGTAAATAACATTCTTTTGAGGACTAACAACTATTTAACATTTGAATTTTTTTTAAATAACTGAAATGAATTTTGTGTATTGAATTTTAATTTGTTCAGGCATAAAACAATACTTATTTGGATGACCTATTATTCTTATATCGATAAAGGCCCCGTCATTGTTTAAGTGTTGATATAGTAAATACAGGTCAACTTAAGCTACCAAATTAGCACCCTAAGTAATAGAAATCATTACAATTTTTTTTATCTTGATACAATGAATGAGCCAGAAGTTATGGTGGAAACAAAATTCCTCCCCAAGCGCTATTCACCCCCTCCCCCACGGTTTGTCAACCACCCACGGAATTGACAACATCACTTTTCATAATCGCCTGGGTCCCCAGAACATGGAATAGACGTCAAATTTTGTCATACATACTCAATGTAAGCTAGCGTCTCCACTAATTATTATTAGCACCGCGTCTTACTAACCGTTCGGGTTATACGCACTTACGCTAAATGTGTAATGGTAGGGTGATTGTGAGATGAAATGTAGGACCTACAGTTTAACGTGGAATCCGAACCACGGTGGAGGCCTGGCATTCCCCACACTCACAAATGTCTTGTCAGAGGTGAAGGAAGGGTTGGAAATCAGATAAATCTGTGCCGGGACCGAGGATTGAACTCCGGACCCCAGCACAGAAGTCAGACACCTTACCCCTAGACCACCAGGTCACCCGCCTCCACTAATAATTGTTTAGTAATAAATGGCGGCAAGTGTTCTGATTGGATAAATAATTCAATTATTCTTAAACTAGTTTTCATCCTAGGTATAGTTTATTAAAAACTTTTTAAGCATTAGTTCTGTCTAAACTTTCAATCATAATTAACACAGGTAAAATATACAGTTAATATTTTAATTTTTAATTAACACGACCACAGCGATTCTTTAGTGAAACCAATAACCAAACGCCGAACGACAATATTTGAAAAGAAGTATCTTAAGAATTGTCACCCCCGTAATGACATATTCCGCTCTCAACTTATCCTAGACCGAGTGTATTAGACAGAAGGGTGGGGAGAAAAGTGAGCCAATAGCAGAGCTTCTTTACGGGCGGTAGTTTCACAGGTTGTCTCGACACCACAAGGATACTTTGGTTAGTCCTTGTTTGGCAACGGCCGTGAATGTTTCAATTATGACACGTATGTCGGTTTTAGTGTTTAGTGTGGTCTTAGCGGCAGCTGTTTTCTCGGCCAAATGTCAGAGCCAGCAGAGATGTGAGTATAAAACACTATTATTACTATTCTGACCACGAAAACCCTTTTCTTAGGCATGTCTGAACAAAGATTTCATATAATAATTATGATGATAGAGTTGGAAGAGTTCCAACAGGACCGGTCAGTCGATGGTTTGATGCCACCTCTTACATCTCATTGGATCAACCAGCGAACTCTTGTGGAATTCATGAATTAGAAATAGGTCTGCAATTGTCGTTAATTAGATTACTAAAAGCGCTTGACCCCTTTTTGTTTCACAAAATATACTTTTAAATAGTACTATGATTTAATAGTGGTTCATGGGAAAGTATCGAGAGGCATTGCGCAGACGTTTAGAAACCTCGGATTATTTATGACGTGGTTATGATATTTTTAAATTTTGTTTTCACCAAATGTAGGCCATAGTTAAAAAGTTTAAAGTGTTTCCAAAAAAATGTGTGATAACTTAAAGTAAACCCTAAAAAAACAATCCCACATTATCTTAAAATGTTTTATTGTGACCCTATAAAAACACATGACTATTTGATGGAGGAAGGCTAGACCTGGCTCCTAACCTTTTGCTTTATTATCAGAAGTTCAAATTTTTTAGTAAAGCGTTGTTGATTTTTTTTTTTAATTTTACACTCATATTGAAGATTTTTAACTGGTCAGAAACCTGCTGCTAATTTTCGCCTACATTTTTGTTGAAAACTATATTTTAAAATATCAAATAACTTCCTAAATAATGCGGGATTTCTAAACGTCAGAACGCGTTTCCGTGCTCTACCATGTATCATTTATTGTTTTGACATAAATACTTAGATATTTGCATATTGTCCACCCGCATTTGTGGGCACGCAGGCTCATCTAGTCTGGCTTACTGGGGTTCGAATCCCGGCATAGTGTACTGAAGATGGTTTCTCCCTAAATAATTTCTCTTTCAGAGTAAACGGAAGTAATAGCTAAAGCGGCTCATCTGACTTAGTTAAGTTTTTTCTTGATGATGATAATAATGAAATAATAATGATAATATGCCTGGACTACATAAATCTCTAGCTCAATTTTCGGTAAGATTAGCAAGTATTAATGTCCCATTGTTCAGGGAGCCGCCAAATGTACTAACTGTACATCTTTTTCGTGGATGCTTTTACCATGTCCCGTTGAGACAAGGGGATTAGGGTAGTAAGTATGACGGACTGAAGCCAATGAAGATCCTATCTTAACTTAGCCTAACTAACCAAACTCTGGTGACCATGGTAATTATTACCCTTTCGAGAAAAACTCCCCGCTACCAGACGGGAATTGAACCCGGCACCTATAAGTCAGCAGCTAGGAAATCTGACCACACAATAGCACGAGGCCTGTTTCCTTATCTTAGAATGCTGTTACCTTCGAGCGTTTATAAGAGTGCACGTATTGTTCAAACACACATATTGGTGGCCACTTGAGAAACACACGTTTTCCAAGACAAGGTGCCAAATTATAAGTGTTTAGTCTGTTGTTTCATAGAATTAATACTTTCTGACCACGACAAATCAATCATTTTCTCCTAAGAAAATAATTTAAACATGTTTGTAATCACCAAAGATGACGAATGGTTCTACTACAGCTTATTTGTAAGAGATCATGAATATTCGATATTTTCTGCCATTTTTAATTGATATTTAGCTAGATGTTTTTGCCAACAATAAGTGGGTAAGTGCTAAACCACAAATGCATAGAGCTCCGGTTTGATTCCGGGTGATCATTGTCGGACCAATGTATAATATAGCAGCCGGGGCAGGTAATATTAGGTATCTTCTCCCTCTCAGTAATACCTCGTCCACATATTATAATGGAGGCTTTTCTTGTGATAGCCAGAAATAATATTTCATACTTCACAAGTCCACCTAAATCCAATGACATGTAGGCCTATAATTAAATTAAAAGGGACTTAATTATATTCGTAGTAAAATAAACAACATTTAACGTAAGTAAATATTTTGATTCTGATTTTTCTATCTCTAGGTTTTCAAATAGTGGCCTATACTCATTCGGTTATATGGACTGTGGTTTTTCCTAAATGGCATTCCAATCTTCTTCCACGCAAATGCGGGTACGCTTCATCTAAATGCAACATTCCCAATCCCTAACACATTAGTCTAGTTAATAAATATACATATAACCCGACTAGGTAATATGAAAGCAGCGCTAAAAACATAGTGGATTATGTTTACCGCGTACATATTATTTCTCTGCATTTCATGATGAACATAATACATCCACATTATTGCCAACAAACCAACCAGAAACTAACAAAAGTATAAAATAAATTCATTAAAAGAGTTTCATTACTCTGGGAAACCTCCCACACATGCTTAATAATAGACCCACATAAAATTTTACTTTACATGAATTTTTAAAATGAATATTTTTAAGTTTTTCTGCCCCACCATCTTGCTATCCATCTTGACTATCCACATATTTAAATTATCGGGGAAAATATTAGGAAGGTATAAACTGAAGTAAATGTACTCATTTCGAACAAAAGATAAAAGAATCCTCAGTATACCCTTTTGGGATTCAAACCCTGGCCTTCCCCTTACCAATGAACTAAATCAGACCAAGTTCACACCTTAGCCCACGTGCCCCTCTCTCAACCTCTTGAAGAGATAAAATAAATTTTAATAAGTCTTAACTTGCTGGAACTTCGTTTGTAAGAAACTAACGTGACTAACATTATCATAATGAATAACTTGTATGATAACTAAGAGTTTATCCAACTCTTTAGCTCAGCCAGTAGCGTGTCGACTCATTGAGTTAAGGGTGCCCGGTTCAAATCTCGTCATCGTCGAAAAAATTATCATTGCTGAAATGTAAGTCTAGCTTACTCTTTCACAGTGATAAATTTACGGCCGGGGACTGAATGTTGTGTTTGTCCCGGTTTGACATTAGCTCATTTTCAACTACAGTAGCCCCATGGATTCTTTGGTGCTGACTGACAGCTCACAGCTGACTTCTGACAATCAACATTTAGGTATATACCCACATTTTAACCATCAGAAGTGACAGCTGCTAAACACATGTTTTTTGCAGATCATATGGTTCGGCGTAGGGATACATAATTTGGTCTGGTAACTTTTCAAAAGCTGTCAGCTGTCAGCCACTCTTTATACTAGGTATATTCGGGGCTATGAGAATAGGCTTCATGAAAAGGGGGCTCTAGATTTAGCCTTTCTCTAACAAATAGTCATTTTTTGATAGGTTCATAAAATAATATTTAAAGATATTTGAGAACTTGCCTCGAGCTTTCCTCTTTACCTTGAGATAAAAAGTTTCGACATTTTTTTATTTCCTCTCTTTCTTAGTGATATGACAAAGGGTGGTTGTAGGCGCAGGACGAAAGGGAATGTAAGCTTTTACAGAATATAGAGATAGTTTCAGAAAATTATACAAACCATTGTAATTTAAGCCGTATGGCCTGACAGCGAATGATTCTTTATTTTTCGCTGACCGAGGCGGGCGCCTAAACGTTATCTTTAATTCACAAAGTTCGACATTTCATCGAATGATAAATAAACGGTCTGGGGTTGTGAGAACTGTCCTAGAATCAACTATTACAAGGTTATTTTAACACTGAACACACTGCCATGAAAGCGAATAAACAAAAGTCTCGCTAAGTGTTTCGAGAATTCAAGGCCGTCTCAACAACAATCTATTTAAAATTAGATCTAAAACAATACTACAAATACGAGTACAGATGGTTCATTATACATTCCAATTTACATAGAAAGGGCCTTTTATAAAACACAAACTTATTGGTTTACCGTCAAAATTGATAACATTTTACTATATTATTGTTACTATATAGATATTGATAAAGTAGATCGAAAGTTACACCTGCAGAATGATTTGACGTATGAATACGTGAAGGTAGATCTAGTAACTTTTAGAGCTGTTAGATAAGGTCCTTCCTATGAAAATAAATTTGGGGGTGGGGGGTTGAATGTATAATCAAAAGCTTGATTTCTTTTCTTTTGCCCGTAAGAGGCCTAATTCCTAACGGAGTACTGGGTTTGTTTTCTTATCACAACTGGTTTTCCTATTGATACTCAAGGCGAATAAAGATACGTGGTCTTAAAATTCACATTCTCATCCTGTGTCCTAGAGCGAACCAACGATTTGTTTTAAAATCATTACGATAGAAAAAAGGGGTTACTTATATTGAGGTACAGAGTACTAAGGATGAAATTCACCCACATTAGTGTGGAGAGAGGATGAGAAAAAAAATTGGTCATGGAAAGTCACAATGATCCTTCTCTGCATATCCAGCAATTTTTAAATTGATTTAATTGATAACTAATTTTTTCAAACCTGTAGCACGTAGCCGAATAATCCGCAGCGGCGTAGGAACGTTTTATATTTTGTTGAGGGGGGGGGGGGGGGGGGGGTGCTTGCTATGGCCAAAACTAGCGTGTGGCTCCCTAAGAAATTAAGTTATCCCCTAAGCATATGATCGGGAGCTGCTTTGAAATAAACTAAAGAATCAGCGAGGTTTCCCATGCTGAGATCCAAAAAAGGCCCAATTTTTTTTAAATTGTGTGTGTGTGAGGGGAGAGGTGATCAGGGGGTTTACCCTCCACTCTCCCCCCATTCCTAAGCCCCTGATCATTCTTACCCTCACCTTAAAGTTCAAGAAATTTCGATCCCACCGGAATTTTAAAAAGGCCTTTCACGTTTTTCAGGGCAAATGTTTGAAGGTCACGCCATCTACCTTTAAATTGATTTTAACTTTTTTTAAAACAACTGCTTTCTCTAAAATAACTTATATTTATTAGTTCTAAATCATACAATAATTGTTATACAAACATATTATGTAAAAATTTATTGATTTTTTTTAATTCCATAAATATGTCAACTTTATTTATGTAGCAATGCAAATATTGTGGAAAATCAACTTTTTTTTCCTAATGATGAGCTATTATTCTAATTTTTTTAAAAATATTTTTACTTTAATTTAAAAGTGGAAAGTGATATTGAATGTGGAACGAGGCTAATTCATGAAATCTAAGTCTTCGTCTTTCTTAAGTAGAATCCAAATTGGTATTCGTTATTATAAGACGCGTAGTTCTAGCTTAAATGCAGCTTTAAATGCACTTCATTACGGGATTGATTAGCTTTCATTTTCTTATACACATAATTAAAATATATGTTGATAAATGACTCCTAGAAACGAAAACTGAACTAAATACATTTAGCGTTGTACACTAAAGTCCGATTCCGGCTAATTATTTCTCTTATCCAAGTATAATAATAAGGTTTGAATTGTGTGAAGTCATAGTCTGAAATAAGAAGTTATATCTTTTTGGTGTGGATAGTGATAGGTGGTGTACTTTTTTTACGTAAGCTTATTTTCTTAAATATCAAATCACTTCTTTGTATAACACCGGGTTCTTCCTTGATTATTATAAAGAAACAAAGTTGTATTATGTAAGTGATACAGTGAACTTTCGCGTTCCTGATACCATAGAGCAGTGGTATTCAACCTTGGGTACACGTATCCACGGGGGTACGTGAACACACCTTAGGGGATACGAAAATTTATAAACATAAATATATATTATTTAATGATAAACACTGAATAATCAAGGACAGATTTAGGTCTAGTCACAAAAGACATGGACGCAAGGACATTCGTCCCTTAGAACGTCGTTTTTATTTGAGATGTATGTACAGGGTTATTACAAATGATTCGTCGGGTTGAAAAAAAACTGTATTTCACAAAGTATTACACATAAAATAATGGATGATACGTGATAAGAAATGAAAAATGTCCAAGTTTTAGTTATACCATTATAAATGTTTGATGTGTTCTCCTTTCATCACAAGACACACGTCTATACGGTATTCTACAGTAGCCCCATGGCTTCTTTGGTGCTTGGTGACAACTCACAGCTTACGGCTTTGAAAAGTTACCAGACCAAATTATGTATCCCTACGCCGAACCATATGATCTGCAAAAACATGTGTTTAACAGCTGTCACTTCTGACAGTCGAGATTTAGGTATATACCTAAATGTTGAAACACTATTAAATTAAATCGAGCCGCGTTGGTCGTCGATTGAAACACTACGGATTAATTCCCTGATATAATAATGCTGTGATGATGATTAGGTTGTCTATAGCTCCGTGGTCGAGCGCCTATCATCACTGAACGGAAAAGATACAGTCTAACCAGCTGTTAATTGCTCCGTGGTCGAGCACTAATTAAATCGGTATAGTTATAAAATTAAAGAAAGTGAACTATTGATGGCTGTTTATTCACACACGGTTTATTTAAATAACATCTGTTAATTACTTATACATACTCCAATTAATTGCTTTATATCAATGCACACTTGTGATATTAAAGTAGGTTATTTTATACTTAAGTTGACCTGGTGGTCTAGGGGTAAGGTGTCAGACTTCTGTGCTGGCGGCCGGGGTTCAATCCTCGGTCCCGGCACAGATTTATCTAAGTACCAAACCTTTCCTTCACCTCTAACAAGACATCTTGTGAATGTGGGGAATGCCAGGCCTCCACCGTGGTTCGGATTCCACGTTAAACTTTAGGTCCTTCATTTCATCTCACAATCACCCTACCATTACACATTAGCGCAAGTGCGTATAACCCGAACGGGTAGTAAGACGCGGTGATAATAATAATATATTATTATTTTTATTTTATACTACCCGCCTCGGTGGCGTAGTTGGCTAACGCACTAGTCATATTGAGCTCGACTGCGGAGGATGGGGAGGTCGAGGTTCGAATCTCGGTCGGGTGAACTGGGGGTGGTTTTTCCTAAATGGTTTTCCACTCTCCCTCCACGCAAATGCGGGTTCACTAATTCACCCTTCCCAATTCCTAATCCATTAGCGTAATTAGTACTTAAAGCGTATAATCCGAACGGGTAGTAAGACGCGGTGCTAAATAATAAAAATAAATATTTTATACTGTGTTAAGACTGTGACTGCCAGTGTGTGGCTCTGACTGACTATGTGTGTTTGCGGGGGGTGCCTTAAACATACGCACAAGCAGTTTATATATGACATACCCCTTGCCTCTTGCTGCCCTTGCCAGCAGTGTAAAAACTAATAGAAAGAGTCCTGGCGACAAGTGTTGTGAAGGCTGTCAATATTGACTCGATTTTTACTTTCTCGTAGAATCTTTGGAGAGAGGAGGCATTGTGATCATAAAAAATAATCAAATTTTAGATTTTGATAGATGTTGACGTTTCTTGACCTCCTGAACCCTAAAATATGGTTATCTCGGTGACATCTGTTTGTGTCTGTACCTCGTCCTAAAGCTGAAATTATTTTACTGATCAGGCTTAGCCTTGCTAGCAGTTTACTTAAGGATGCAAACAGTAAATAGTAATGTTCTCGAAATAAGCTCTAGCAGTTGTGATTTAATTTCGTATCTAGGTGCTGTTTAACATTACAAACAAAATGGCGCATCACAATTTTCTTGAAAAATAACTTGGAGGGTATTTTTACGTAAGCGGATATCTCAAATTTTGGTAATACTTATTCAACTCTTTGAGATGTTAAATAACTTATCGTTCGCAAATATGTAGCACTATAAAAAATAAAAATAAACTTGTATTTGAAATATTTTTTGGGAAACCAATACTCTCATAGCTATAATAATAAAATAATAAAATAATAATAATATAAATATAATAATATATATATATATGGAGGTCCGGGAAATTGAGAGTTGATTGTTATGCTCTTTAATGAGCAGTGTTAAACCTTTTTTTCTCAAATGATTTTGTAACAGTGTATATTATTTCATGTATGCTCTTTGTGGGAATTTTTTAATATTTTTTACATCATGTTTCTGCAAGAGTGTATATTAATTCTTTCATATATCTTACAAAATTTAAGTACAAATGTCTCAATTATTTGGTAAATGAGCGAGAAAGTCTGTGTGGTGCACCATACCATTTATTATTATTATTATTATTATTGTTATTATCGCTATGTTTTAAATCTTCCTCCCTATCACTATTCCACTATAGATTATAGCGCTGGTGTGGTGGAGGTGACAGATGGAACTAAAACAAAAAAAAAGCGAGAAGTGGGAGGACTTGGGGGTCAGGTAGACAGCGAGGCCACTTACCAAGGCCGACGGGTTTCTCAACCAGCTTCAGGTGAATTATAATTATACCTCTTGAGAAGATTGAGATAGTCAATTTAACATAGGAGTGGAGTGATGGTAACTGAGAGTAAAAGCTACCATTGCTACTCTCCATCAGTAAAGATGAACATTTTCCGCAGTGGTAGCTTGCGGTGAAAGGGTTAAATTGTTAAGGTGGTACCTAGAGCCAAATCTACTTCAAATATACAGTTAACTCTTGATTCTACGACCTTTCACGGTTCCCTGGAAAAGGGTCGTTATTTCTAAGGGGTCGTTATTGGAATTTTAACAGATTTTGTTCCACCCCTGACCTTGTTCACAAAATCAAACCAAAATAGTAACCAAATTGAGAATCGAAATAACAATGGCAAAAGCAAGCCTGGCGCGTGATGTAGCGGCAGTCGCGCGCGGGGAAACATTGCTTGATTGTGGGAGGGGTGGACAGAGTCAAGTGCTATTGGCTGGCATTGATGAGGTGGTGTCTATTTTTATACCTGACCCACCCCATTACTAGTACACAGCGCTCACAAGATAATTGCAACGCAGCGACCTAAATAATGCAACAAACACATTTACACCGATTCCTTAAGAATGTGGGATGCCAGGCCGCCACCGGTTCGGATTCCCTTAAACTGTAGTCCTTCATTTCATTCACAATCACCTACATACACATTAGCGTAGTGCGTACAACCAACGTAGTAAGACGCGTGCAATAATAATAATAGATTTCCTTAAACTTTTCAACCTTTTTCCCAACATTTTTCACGGTTCCCCAAAATAGGGTCGTTACTTCGAGAGGGACGCTATTCCCGGGGTCGTAGAATCTTGACTGTAGTCTGTTAAGAGACGAGTGGGTTATAAGAATAGGGGGGGGGGGGAGGTATATAGAGAGCATGGAGGATAGTGGGAGAGACAAATACTGGCCAACCTTAATACTATTTTAAATAACTTATTGATGATAAAAAATTGAAGTATTATTTATGAACATAACGTGTCTACAAAGGCTCGCATTCATTTTTTTTTTAAATAATTTTATTTTTAGCACCGCGTCTTACTACCTGTTTTTAAATTATACTCTTATGTACTAATTACGCTAGTGTGTTAGGGATGAAAGTTGAATTTAAAGGACTCGCATCCGCATTCGCATGGAGTGAGTGCGGAAAACCATATAGGGGAAACCTCTCTCAGTGCACTCGACCAGGATCGAGCACCGATCTCCCTGTCATCGGCAGTCTAGTATATTGCGAGAGTAGCGCGTTAGACCATGCGGCAACAGAAGATCGTTTGATGTTTCTAGTGTTAACGCCCTCAGGAGAAATTAATCTCAAGTATAGACTAAACGTTGACATTTGGGATATCTTACTAATATTATCTTACTAATCTTACTAATATTATAAATGCGAAAATTTGTGTGTATTGGATGTTTGTTACTCAATCACGCCAAAACTACTGAACGGATTCGAATGAAACTTTGTACGTTGGTAGAATATTCCTGGAATAACATATAGGACTATTCCCAACCTTTGATTTTAAATAATAATAAATATATGATTATAATGTGATTGAAATGATGTTATTTAAGAATTTGTGATTTAATATTTTGTAATTAAAGTAAATAGTAATTAGTGTGATGTAGTTTAATACTAATAAATAATAAATATGTGATTTTTTTAGCTATATATTTCGAAAAAAATATTTCATTTATTTATTTATATTACTAATTATGAAGGTAAAAATAAAAAATGTATAATTGATAACTTAAATAATATATATTTCTTTTATTATGAATTATTTAAAAGTGAAAATTAAAATACGGCAAAATTATTTACATCTAGAACTGAGAAAAACGCATAGATATTTGAAAAAAATAAAGTTTGATTTATGACCAAAACAGTTTAGTTAAAAATTAAAAGATTTATCAATTATTGCGGGCGAAGCCGCGACCGGTAAAAGCTAATATTATATATATCTCGATTACATCAGTTCCATTTAATCAGTTGAAATTATTTTACAAAAATAATAATTGAAAATTTTTCTTTTTTGGAAAATTTTCCGGAAAAAATATAGGGAATATTTTCCAAAACGGAACATTTTTCCGTCTCACATCTCTACACTCATGTATCCATTCGCCAAACCATATGATCAACAATATCATAAAATGTTGATTTGTTGTTAGGTCTACTATTGGGAGTCAAAACATTTACGAAAACAATTTGTTTTTAATTATGGTATTTTTTTTTCATTCAATAGTTTTGACTTCTTCTGCTAGCTCTTAACTACCACCACTCCTACGCCGAATGGACTTTTTTCTTCTTCTAGTTTTGTCCACTATAAAAAGTCAGTTCATTTGTAATATTAGTCTTACTAGGACGGTTATTACGTTTCTTACGCGTTACCTTTATGTGGTAAACTGTAATTTGTTAATTTATGACACTATGGGATGAGCTCAAAATTGTGGCAGAGAATAGACTTTGGGCGGAGCTTATCAACGAGAATTGGTACACGAATTGCGAGTCCCTTGTCACCAAATCATTTAGAAAATTGAAATACCCTCATAAAAACACCACCACTCCCTCCAGTGGTCACATGGTTTTAAACATGAACAAATCTAATATTTTCCTGGACTTTTTGGGGCTATCTTCCCCACGAGATCGTAGTCAGATTCGAGAAACATCAACAACGTTCGCTAAACACAGTTAGGTTTTATTAGATAGAGGGTTCCCAGCAACTCTTTCTTCAGGGTTGTGTCTGGTCTAGACACCAGATGGTGCCAAGTTTGTTTTATTTCACCGCAGGAAATGGACATCACTTATTGTGATTCCTCAAACATGTTATTTTCGATAGTGGCTAATAAAAATTGCAGTAATTTTATATTACATTCATAATGAGCTTGAGTACCTACGTCATTGTGCCATTCAATTACTTGTCATTTTGAAAAGCAGAAGCACTACCATAATGTGCATAGACTGTACTTACACAGCTGTCGTTAACCTTTCCAAGCATGTCTAAGCATACACAATACGTGTTTATCTTAGAAAAGATAGAAAAAACAACACCAAGAGCACGGTAGAAAGGATTGTTTGAAAGATACAAATTCTTTTGCTGTCAACATTGGTAACATTTTACGATTATTACAATAGTCTCAGTCAGGATTATCATACGTCCTCTTTCCCCTCAGACATTTCTTCTTTTTAAGGTGTAAAATATATGTCCAGGCGGATTTTTTTTTTCAAATACAAAATTGTCCGGGTTTTTGACCAGCGATGTTCCCTAGAAGAAGAAAAATCATATATAATATAAGATAAAATTTGTCTATATTTTGGTTAGTTTAAAAATATTGCGTTATCGCCGTCTGTTGGTAGTGATGGCAGTGGCATCCAGACCTAGTCAATATACATAGTACTTTTACTGTTCAATGTCTCGTGAAAAATGGGAGGAATATTTTGGTACTGGTACTCACGCTGCAAACCCATCCGGAATTACTGAGGTTGGTTCAATTTTATTTCGCCATTCCTGCATACAACCCAAATGTCGAGCAAGTATTCTCGCTAATGCAAAGTCGAGTGACGAAATAGATTATTATTATTATTATTATTATTATTATTATTATTATTATTAGCGCCGCGTCTTACTACCCATTCGGGTTATACGCACTTACACTAATGTGTAATGATAGGGTGATTGTGAGATGAAATGAAGGACCTACAGTTTAACGTGGAATCCGAACCACGGTGGAGGCCTGGCTTTCCCCACATTCACAAGATGTCTTGTCAGAGGTGAAGGAAGGGTTTGGTAATCAGATAAATCTGTGCCGGGACCGAGGATTGAACCCGGCCGCCAGCACAGAAGTCTGACACCTTACCCCTAGATGAAATAGAGAAGTAGTTTATCTTATAGCTCTATAAAGGGAATTTTAACAGTGCGATTTCATTTTAAGCACATGTCATGTGAACAATTTCATATTTATATTAAAATTAAACTAATTATTGCCTAATGGCCTGGAAATGTATAACAAGACAGTGTAGAAACACTGTCTAATTATGTAAAGTAAGTGAGAGATAGCGAAGGAAGCCAACATGAAAGGATAGTTAGGTTAGGCCTAGATAGGAACAGACACACTTCTTTTTTCATTTCGTCTTACACTTTTATACTTACCACTTCTTCACACTTACACAGTTACACAGTGTTTTAAATTTTTGTAAATATTCCTTTTTCATATTAAGAGACATATAAAACACATAAAACACAAAGAAAGATAAAATAAAATATGTGTCTCTTTATATGAAAAGGGAATATTTTCGAAAATGTAAAACAATATGTAGCTGTGAAAGTGTGAAGAACTGGAAAGTGTGAAAAGTGTAAGAAGAAATGAAGAGAAAAGTGTGTTTTTTTACTATGTAGACCTAATTTAACTATCCTTTCATTTTGGCTTCCTTCTCTATCACTTACTTCACTCACATTAGTGTACATTTTTTCCACAATGTCTTATTATACTTATGTTAAAGGTATTCTTGAATAAAATCGGAACAAGTGTAACATATGCTGGCTAATGTTCCTCCCTAGTATATTATTTATAATAAATCATTATGGTTCTGTACCAATTTAGAAAGTTTTCTCATTTTTTGCTCCCAATAATATTGGTAACCATGGTCTCGGTAGATCGAACCAAGTATAATTCGGGATATATATGTGCCCGCCTCATATCCTTTTATTTACATAACATTGATCTGAGAACTAATAATGACTCAGAGGTAAATGACGTGGAAAACTTGACTTTCCTTGTAAGACAACTTCCTGGATGTGAAGCTTATGTTGAGACGGAAATTTAAGAAGGAAAAATTCAAGGATTAAA
Organism: Timema cristinae; assembly: GCA_039000515.1. NCBI lineage: Eukaryota > Metazoa > Arthropoda > Insecta > Phasmatodea > Timematidae > Timema > Timema cristinae. The sequence goes on from JBCFYV010002255.1 coordinate 29,216,603, forward strand.
TACTTTTAATAACATGAAACCACGTTTTTATTTTCCCCGGCTATTCGTTGTACATTAGTTCGAGTTCAAGTTTTCGATAGGTTGAACTGGACATATGGTTTCGTTCAAATCAAAATATTTATACTATTTTTTATTTTATCGGTATGATTGGTATCTGTTACATAGTTTTACCTATAAAAATATGAACGTAGTTTCAGTAACTTTTGTAACTGTCAAATGATAGCCTTCCAACCGTGTTCCTTCTATAAAAGAATTCAGTAGAGACTCGGGAACATTTTTGGTTTGAGGGGTAAAAGTGTTAATTTATTATTATTATTACCACGTCTTACTACCCGTTCGGGTTATACGCACTTACGCTAATGTGTAATGGTAGGGTGATTGTGAGATGAAATGGAAGACCTACAGTTTAACGTGGGATTCGAACCACGGTGGAGGCCTGGCACTCCTCACATTCACAAGATGTCTTGTCAGAGGTTTATTATTATTATATTATTATTATTATTATTATTATTATTATTATTATTATTATTATTATTATTATTAGCACCGCGTCTTACTACCCGTTCGGGTTATACGCACTTACGCTAATGTGTAATGGTAGGGTGATTGTGAGATGAAATGGAGGACCTACAGTTTAACGTGGAATCCGAACCACGGTGGAGCCCTGGCATAACCCTCATTCACAAGATGTCTTGTCAGAGGTGAAGGAAGGGTTTGGAAATCAGATAAATTTGTGCCGGTACCGAGGATTGAACCCCAGATCCCCAACACAGAAGTCTGACACCTTGCCCCTAGACCACCAGGTCACATGAGTAAATTAAAGTACTTTCACTAAGCGTGCAATGGATTGAAAACATTAATTATACGTTAAATATTAGCATATGTTTCATGACTAGGCGAGTCTAGGTGATGTTGGCTGCGCTGTGAAATATATGACTTGGACCGGGTACTAATAATAATTTTGTCGAGGAGTCACGAGTTTAATCCAACGACCATTTTTTCTTTTCATTTATTTGAGGTAATTAACGTGTACTTTCTGAACCGAGTGACGCGACTTAGAAACTAGCTTCAGACAATATACATCCAACCCCCAGCCATTAACATATCACTGTGAAAGGGGAAACCAACGTTTCACCGTTGAAATTTTTTCGGCTATGCCGGGAATTGAACCTGGAGACTTTAGCTCAGTAGACAGACACGTTACAGACTGCGTTAAGGTGTCGTAACGACCATAAGTGCTATACAAAGAAATAAAGTATGTTTTACTTTGACAGTTTTTAGGCATGATTTATTTTACAATGTTTTTTGAAAAGCGAAATAAAACTAAATTGTCTTGTTACACGAAATCCTCCTATAAAACGAAATAACATCGCTTTTACAGCAAAAATTCTTTAAATAAACACGAAATTAAGAAAAAAAAATTAATAAGAAATTTTGACCCTGCTGTAATTTGATTAGTATTTTGTTGTAGTGTAAGCTAACTTTACGCTATGAAATTGTGAAATATGCAGACAAACTTGACAAAGAATTTTAAAGCAAATACAAAACGTTTCAATAATAAATTGTAATTTTGTATACATTCTCTCATTATGTAATTAATATTTAAAACACCTCAGATAACATTTAATTTTGAATAAACACGAAATAACACCGAAAAGTGAGATTTAAAAAAAACAAAATTAAGACCATTTTTACGGGGCTCTAACCATAAGATATTAATTTGGTTACATTTAGTTTTTTATTATTATTTGAGACTAGATAGCTGTTGCCCGCGGCATTGCTCGCGTGGAAGTTGATTATATACAAATACGAAAATATACATATGTATTTACAGATTAATTTAAAATATTACGTTACGTTGATGACCATAACTTGACCTCAGATCAAAAATAATGCAAGTCCGATACAAATTTTCACCCCCTTTATCATCCCTTATTAAATAAAATTTCCAAAATTCCTGAAACACGTATTTATTTGTTTTACGTCAATAACCGAAATACAAAATTTTGTTTATGTAACTTTCAAAATGACGGACTTTCATACATATTATCATACATATTATCATCCCCTATTTTGACCCCTTTGGGGTGGAATTTTCTAAAATCCTTTCTTAGTGGGTGCCTACATAACAAAATGAATATACAGTCCGAATTTCATGCTTGTAGCCTTGATAGTTTGCGCTCGGCGATGATGAATCAGTCAGTCAGTCAATCAGGACATGTTATTTTATAAGTATAGATATTTAACACGCACGTTTTGAACTGATGGATTATATCAGCACACGAGAATTTCTATGAGCAAGAGCGAAAAGACCTACATACCAATTCCCCCAGGAAGGTTCTCCAGGTTTCTTTTACGTGCCACAATCAACATGGGAGCGACAGCTTTTCTTCCCCTCCAAAGGAAGTTGTGCTACGGATTCTTATCGCTTTAGAAAAAAAAAAGGTGACCCTTGCTGGGATTGAATCCCACAAACATTGGAACCTGAGGCGATCACCTTACTCCAAGACCACCGAGGTCAACAACAAACAAATAAAAGACTAAATACTTTTGTTGACGTTTCTCGCAACACGCTAAGTGAACATCAAAAGTTAAGTGCATCGCGATAGCTTCTACTTAACGCCAATAGTAGAAAGGGGAGTGATTTATACTTGGGTAAGCAGCTCTCATGTCGGCGCCTCCACACTTTTTATATTCACGAAAAGGGTTTTCCTTTGGTAAACCAACTATACAAGGACGCATAATTCGTCACAACCTTGTTTTGTTGGTGGGCTTTTTTTTCTTCTATCCAACCGAATACTATGGGCTCAATGACACATGACCTTGGTTCATAATTTAATCAAGGTATAATTTTTAAACTTCAATTCCATACAACACCAGGGGCGTTACCCGATATATATGGGGGGGTCGGGGGGGGAAGAGGTGAACCAGTGTTTTTCCCAACTCAAAGCATTTCAAAATTAAGCTTTTTTTCAGTGCATAGGGAAATAACTTTAATTATTATTTATTTCAGTTTTCCTGCATCTGCATATCCAATTGAGTTTAAATATATGTATTTATAGTTGCAGATATCGTTCAAATCGTATATTTTAGATTAAAAATTTTAACTGACTTTATTACAGCGTTTTCCAACATTTTGTAACTTCTAACCACAACTTTTCTCTCTGCGGCCATCGCGACCCTTTGATAACTTAAAAGCGTTCAAATGTTTTTTTTTAAAAGTTTTTTCACTGTATATTACTACCAGACCGGACTATCTACAGTTAACTACACCAGTAGGATAAGTAAATTTTAGAGGAAATGTACCCTTATTTGATTGGAGGGATATTAGTATAAACTATCTCTGGCCGGAATTAAAATCCTTACTTCACCTTCAGCAATAAACCAAACCAAAAGAACCCGCATATCCACTAATCCTTGTTTTAATTATTATAAACTGCTTATAGTAATGAGAATATGCGACTAATATGTAGTAAAAGAGAAACAACAAGTCAGGGGTTGGGGGATGATTTTATATTATGTAGCAGCATTACAAGGCTGCCACAGTAAACCAAGTCAACAAGAAGCTATCAGAATGAAACAGCCAAAAGGAACCTAAGCAGTAAATAAGTCGTTTTAGAGCATTTTAATAACTTAAATTTCTATTAAAACCACGCATCTTCCTATAATCATTGAAATACTTGAAAAAGTAAATATAAAGCTAAAACCTCTATATTGTGTCCCCACACAAAACACGCTGCGACCCCCAGGTTGGAAACTGCTGCTTTATTACTACACATTCGGAATCAATATTTAACTATTAAGCTCTCTGAGCTGTAGAACTCGCTCATCAATTTATCAAAAATTAGAAATTTGGCTATGTTTATTTAAAAACATTTTCAACTGTAAAATATTGCAATAAAAATTGAATGTATCGATATTTCTACAGTATTTTGATACCTGTCTACCAATGTCCTGCTTCATAACCTCATGGAAGTTGCCCTTAAATGTTAATACTGGTACGTCAATAAATAATTCAAAACACATTGTAATTTAGCGCTTGAGAGTGAAGGGGCTTCCCCTGACATTTTACTAAATAACTGATGGCAAATTCGAAATCAGCACTCTAAGCAACATAGTTTTACGAAATTTCATGCAAATCGAACACTAAATAACGAATTTAAAAATGTATCCCAAATTTGAAAATCTAACAGGGTGAAAAGAACTTATTTTTAAAAAATGTAATCTACTTAATCAAATGAAAAATTATAAGCGTTGTAACAATGTAATACAGCCCTATCACTCCTCTTCCTTCATTGTTGCTTTAAGCCTATTTAAATTGCTTTCATGAAAGCCTATTTTAATAAACAATGAAATAAGATACATCAGTTCAATTCAAACTAGTATGGATAGTTCTAGAAAAATTAGTGTGTATTTCAGAAGTCAAACATTAACACTAACCTCAATGTCCTCATTTCATCAGTCAGAGCTTTCGATAAGAAAACAATAAAATGTTGCGTAACATTCCCTGCATTTATTCATTCAAAATTTAATTAAGGCATTGGTTTTACAACGTATGATAATTTGAATCATAAGACTGCGACAGTCTAGCAGCCACTAAAGTCACAACTAAAACACTAAACCATAAACAAAACATTGGCTGAGAATGCTGCCACTTCAAGCATTACTGGCTACTGGGCAGCTCATGTTCCCTTATGATTTGTTTCCATCACCGCATTCGGCATACACTCATCGGCCGTTGTCTCTGTCTACTGACAACGGCACTTCTAGACTACTTGATTAACTAAGCTTTCTACAATTTACTAAACAAAGAATCTCCTTTCAATGTTTGATGATTTTTAAAGTTGGGATTTTTTGTAGAATAGGGATCAACAGTTGGGGTATTTTAAATTTGTTTGTACAAGTCTGTGGTTAAAGACTTTCATAATAAAAAATAATGGGGTACAGAATAAGCCTAGAATTTCCTAACTCCGGATCTCAAATCTCACAAAATTCCCAACTTGCAAGCTTTTAACCAACATTAGGGGGTGTCACCTCTCCCCAATCACCCACCCCCCCTCCCTAGCTCAACGTCCCTGTACTACACAATAAGTTGAGGGAAGTGTCACAACTGCACTTTCACCGTATTGGACAATAGGAGCATGACCTTGCAACTCAGGGACTTCACTTCAGAATTGGTTGCACAGCAATCAATCAATTAGCTCTCATTTGGTTTACGCTCAACCCCACATCGGTGGTCCCACGGTCTCCTTGTCCCAAAAGCTTCATAGCTTATTTGGGCCATGGCCAATGACCAGGAAGAGTATAACTGATAATAGACCTGCATGTAAATACGAATTCGGCTTCACCAAAAATCACGATTTCTTCCCCAGAAATACTATCGTCCCCAGCAATAATACTAATTCGGCTCCAATAGTAATACTAATTTGACCCCAGTAGTAAATATAATCCGGCCCCAGATATAATACTAATTCTTTCCCAGCAATAATACTAATTCGGCCCTAGTAGTAATACTAATTCAACCACAGTAATAATACTAATATGGCCCAAGTAATAATACTATTTCTCTTACCAATAATACTAATTCATCCCCAGCAATCCATTAGCAGCACTAATTCGTCCCAGCAATAATACTAATTCGGCCCCAATAATAATACAATTTGTAAGGCTTGTTTATATTATTTTCGTGTTGTGTCATAGGTTAGGCTAGTATTGTTTTGTAATAGGTTAGGTTTGGTTAGGTTGGGTTGGGATTTAGTTGTGTTTTACCATCCATCTCTTTCTGTTTTTCGTTCAGCTTGAGAAAACATTTTTATATCTTTTCTAAATGGAGTGCCACAACAGCCGAGGCCAAGTCAGTACACCAACTAGGGCTGCTAACCATCCTGGATTGGCCGAGACAATCGGATTAACTCACGGTCCTGTTTCCCGGGTGAACCACAACCTGGACACAAAAGTCATGGAGATAAAGAACTTTCTTGTTGTGCCGCATGCGCTAATATATAGTCTTACTGCACTTACAGCTATAAGTTTATATAGATAGCTATCCTCTTCGGTGTCCGCGTGGTCTAACGCGCTACTCTCGCAGTAGACTGGACTGCCGATGACGGGATCAAGGTCGCTAATATATATATATATATATATTATATATATTAAGTAGCACCGCGTATTAATACCCCCTCGGGTTATACGCTTCTGTACTAATTACGCTAATGGTTTTAGGGATTAGGAAGTCTATATTTATGGAAATGTACCCATATTTGCGAGGAAAAGGGGGGGGGGAGGAGAGAGTGTGTGTGTAAAACCATTTTGAAAAAAAAACACCATTAGTACACCCGACTGATATTCGAACTTCGATCTCCCCGTCATCGGCAGTCCAGTCTACTGCGAGAGTAGCGCGTTAGACCACGCGGACACCGAAGAGGATAGCTATCTATATAAACTTATAGCTGTAAGTGCAGTAAGACTATATATTAGCGCATGCGGCACAACAAGAAAGTTCTTTATCTCCATGACTTTTGTGTCCAGGTTGTGGTTCACCCGGGAAACAGGACCGTGAGTTTAATTCCGGAATTGTCTCGGCCAATCCAGGATAGTTAGCAGCCCTAGTTGGTGTACTGACTTGGCCTCGGCCGTTGTGGCACTCCATTTAGGTAAGATGTAAAAATATGTGTATATATATATATATATATATATATATATATATATATATATAGATAGATAGATAGATAGATAGATAGATAGATAGATAGATAGATAGATAGAGAGAGAGTTTAAATAAACACCACCTAATTATAGGTAATGTATTTACAAACGTTATTATTTTCATTTAATTTTATTCAAAATACATGGAATCCGAGTATGTTTTACTCATTAATACATTTTGAAGATCAATTTCAGATTATGAGGACAAACAAAGACAATTTTTTTTTTTATCATAACTCTTTACTCTACAACACCAATGTTCTGTTTTGTTTTTTTCTTAATAAATAAAAAGACTACCAGAGATGAAACTTCTTTATTCAAAGCATATAATGCGCGCTATTGTTGCGCACTGGATTGTCTCAGTTCAAGCTTAGATATGGCCCAAATGTTTGGACAGAATTAGGCTGTTTCTGACGCATGCGCATACCTTGTATCAGACAAGAACGTACAAGGTATAAAGATACACTCACAACTAATAAATTCAACGTTGATACTCAGATCGCCTTCCTTTTCCCGATTCCGTGGTATTCCGATGAGTTAATCAGTGAATGCCCCTGTTAGATGAGAGGTAGGCCACACTTCCATCCCAACAGTCATTGGTGTCTCACCCCAGTTTGACATTTTCCGATACTTTTATCGCGTCTTACTACCCGTTTGGGTTATACGCTTATGTACTAATTACGCTAATATTTTAGGGAGGAGTAAGGTTAAATTTGGCGGAAGTGTATCCGTATTTAGGTGTGAAGAGTGAGTGGTAAGCCATTTAGGGGAAAACACCCTCAGTACACCCGACCGGGATTCGAACTCTTTATCTTCCCATCATCGGTATTTCAGTATATTGCGAGAGTGACGTTTTAAACCATTTGATAACCGAAGCGGGCTAATTACGTTATTTAGTTAGAATTTGAGGGAGGTAGAATTCAGAGACTTTCTTGGAAGGAGAGTTGAAAACCACGAAGATAAATTCATTCCCAGCCTACCTGACCGTAATTTTAACACCGCCTTCCCTGAAATATAAAACAATACTAAATGATATTGATATTTAGTCCACTTACTCACCGATATGGACCATTACTTGTATGAGTAGTATTCTTAGATGTCTGAGCATTAATTTTGAAGGCTCATTTGTAAATATACGGTTTTTTGTTTGTTTGGCATTACCGGTAAAGATGAATTTGGGCCTTTGCTGTTGGTAAATTTAGCGTGTGCTTTCTAAACACGCTGATTATATCATCACACAACTTAAAAACAAACTCAATCTGTTCCCCTGCGGGACGGGGTTTAGAATAGTCCCGCAGTAATCCCTGCTTGTCGTAAGAGGCGACTAAAAGGGAAGGCTTCTGTGCAGGATGTACCTCGTGCAGGACAAACCTATCCTATATCTTTCCTTTCACATCATTTTCTTCTTCCTTCACTATCCCCCCTTTCTTTTCTTCACTCTTCCCCCTTCGCTATATCTATCCTTACATTTTTCTTCCCTTCCCCCTGCCGTTCATCCTGCACAGAGGCCTTTGGCCTTTCCGTTGACGACCTTGGCAACTAACCCGGCTCTTCTCTGTTTATTATTGGATACCACTGCCTTGAGCTCCTGAATGAAAGTGCGCCGGTTGCAATATCTTAGTAGAAGGGCCTTAGGGATGACAACCGGGTACCCTACTTTGGGAAAAGATCGGTTGCGTTCGTGAGGGCCCGGACGTAAAATTGGCACTTTCCTACACCCACTTGCTGCGATGACCTCTCTCTCGGCGATGCTCTATGCGAAGGTTGTCATGTCTAGCGTCGTATAGAGCCTCTCGTCGGGACAGTTAACAGGGCCATATGTAGTAGAACCAACTTGGATCACCCTGGGTCTACGATCCGAGTATTGTGTAGGTTGTCCCCAATAATGGCATGGCCGACAACGTTGTCGCCGATGGCACCGTACTGCCAATTTCTGCTGGCACCTCACTGCCCGGCCCCTCACAGGGCCGTAATATTGATAAGAGGCGGAAACGGGTAAGGCCGTCCAGCCCTGTCACTGTGGTAACCCAGGAAATGGTGAGGCCCCAGCCCCGCTTCCTGGTGATGTCTCGAGACGATGCCATTGGAAACCTTAAGCGCGTCAGCCCATTTATCCTCGAAAGAGCGATAAATGGTGCAGCAAAATCGAACGTCTCTATAAGGAAATTGCGTGATGGCACTATTTTGATACAGACTGTAACTGACGTCCAGTCCTCTGACATCATGGCTATTACTGAAATACCGTCGAGTAATACGGCTTCAATACCGGTAAAGGTGGAACCTCACGGGTTCCTCAATGTTTGCAAGGGAGTGGTCACTTGTTTCGACCTCGACTGCGTAAACATTGAGGAGATCTGTGAGGAGCTTTCCCCCCAGCATGTCACCGAAGTGTACCGTATTGTAACAAAAAAGAATGGACAAGAAAAGAAGACGGATACGTATATCCTAACATTTGCGACTCCTACCCTTCCGAAGGAGGTCCGAGCAGGCTTCCACGTGCTCAGGGTCCGGCCGTATGTCCCTAACCCTCGGCGCTGTTTTCAGTGCCAGGAATTTGGGCATACGAAGCTGCGATGCCGTGGTAAGCCAACCTGTGCGGATTGTGGACAGGAGGCTCATGAAACACCATGCGAGTCTCCTAAATACTGCGTCAACTGCAAGGGTCCGCATTCCGCCTGGTCTCGGGCTTGTCCAAAATGGAAGGTAGAGAAGAAAGTCCTGGAGATACAATCTGAAAAGAAGATCTCATATTCCCAGGAATGCAAGGAATACGTATCGAGTCAAGCTCCGGTATTTCAAACTTCATATAGCCAGATTGTCAGTCAAAATATAAACTGTCCCAACTGCCATTGCGCAGTTAATCTTGCTAAGGAGCCAACGCGACCAGTGCCATTGGTCTCTTCTCGAGACACTTATTTTGATAGCGCGCCAACTTCTGTGGCGCCTAAAGTTTTAAAGGAGGCCAAACCGCCACAACTGTCGTCTCCCCCACCTATACCACCGAGGAGACCTCCTCGAGGAACTCGCCCGAGCCCACCTCGGGGAACCGACCCGAGCCCGCCTCGGGTAATCCCCCCGAGCCCGCCTCGGGGTACTAAAACAAGGGCGGCCGTTGTTGAGCCTCTCACACCCACCTCTGGGCTTCCGGAGGTGGGGACGAGTTGCGGAACAGTTGAGGCCGCTAAGGCGAGTCCCTCTTGTGCCTTGAAGAAGGACCAGCGAGAGACCGCCGAAAAGTATTATATAAAAAAAGCGTCTAAGGCCTTAAAGCCTTCGAACAAGAATCCGAGTACCCAGTCTCTCCAAAATAAGCCGAAGCCTCTCTGAAGCGAGAAGTACAGGAGAGACTGGGAAAGGCAAGAGGGCCTAAAAAGGGCCTCAACAAATTTTTATTCTTAAAGGATAGTGAAATGGATTGCGAGGATAACTAAATTTCATACTAATAACTTATGTCGCTACTACAATGGAATTGTAGGGGTTTCTATGCTCGTGCAGAGGAAATCAAACTAATAATTTCTTCCCTGCATCCTTCCATCTTGTGTTTGCAGGAGACCCACTTCCGCCCAACTGACAACCCGATGCTTCGTGGGTACGATGTGTATCGTACCGACTAGCCTTTCTTTGATCGGGCTAGCGGAGGTGTGGCTATATTCGCACGAAGTACTATATATCATAAGAATATTAATATTGTTTCTGATCTCCAAGTGATCGCTGTCAGAGTCTCCCTTCCTATGGAGGTAACCGTATGCTGCATCTACCTCCCACCAGGTGAACGTGTTTCCAAGAGGACACTAGAGGCCCTCTTTATACAACTTCCCGCCCCCTATATCATCTTGGGGGACTTTAACGCGCATAGCCTGGTGTGGGGGTCTAATTTTACAGACGCCCGCGGGAGGATGGTAGAGGATATTCTTGTCTCGGGAAACCTGGTGTTAATGAACACCGGGACCCAGACACACTTCTCCACCTTTAATGGTGTATCCTCTGCAATCGACCTAGCTCTATGTAGCCCCGGGATTGCTGCTCACTTCCTTTGGGAGGTTCACTCGGACCTATGTGGCAGCGATAACTTTCATATTCTGCTTTCAAAAATCCAAGATCCTCCCAGTACAGCACGATTACCCCAATGGGTTCTTAAACGTGCTAACTGGGATAAATTCCGCGAGCTCGCCGTATTCGACGAACCCCATTCTCCCGACGTCGATGTTAAGGCTGGGCAATTCACTTCGATGGTCATAGCGGCGGCGAGGGCATCCATCCCTAAATCCTCGCCAAACCCGCGCCTCCGTCCTGTTCCCTGGTGGAACGAGGAGTGCCGGCTTGCTATTTCTAACCGTCGAAGAGCCCTGCGTATCTTTAATCGACGTCCTACTTCGGAGAATCTGGAGTCATTCCGGATTCTACGTGCTAGAGCTCGCCGTATTATTCGAGAAAGCAGAAGAGAGTCTTGGAGACAGTTTATTTCTACCCTTACTATTTCCACTCCCACAACCAAGGTTTGGGATCACATTCGTAAAGTACGTAGTAGCAAAAATACCATTTATAATATACCCGCACTCATGTCTAACGGTTCACTTGTCTCCTCCCCTATGGAGGTCGCCAATGTATTGGGCTCGATGTTCGCCGCTATTTCTAGCACTGCGAGCTACTCTAACGAGTTCGTGGTGCATAAGCGCAGCATCGAGCGCCTTACTATTGATTTTGGCCAAAGTCGGGGGGAGGATTATAACTCCCCCTTTACTAAAGAGGAACTTACCTATGCCCTGTCCCAGGCGGGCAATACAACTTCTGGCCCGGATGATATCCATTACGAAATGTTGCGCCAACTGTCCCCTGCTGGACGGGCGTTCCTCTTAGACCTCTACAATTGTGTTTGGGAATCTCGTCAATTCCCAACACTGTGGAGGCAAGCAACCGTTATCCCAATATATAAAAGTGGCAAGGATAAATTAGAGCCAACTAGTTATAGACCGATAGCCTTAACTAGTTGTGTATGCAAAATATTAGAGAAAATGATCAATCAAAGATGTATATGGTATCTAGAATCCCGCAATCTACTATCCAATATGCAATGTGGTTTTCGCCGTAACCGATCCACGGTGGATCACCTTGTTCGCCTTGAGACAGCAGCTCGTGACGCTTTCCTCCATAAACAGCACCTCTTGGCTGTCTTCTTTGATTTGGAGAAGGCTTACGACACCACCTGGCGGTACGGCATTTTAAAAACCCTGTTTAATTGGGGGTTCCGGGGGAACCTCCCTATTTTTATATCTAATTTTATGTCAGATAGACACTGCCGGGTAAGGTTAAACAACACCTTATCCGACGATTTTATTCAAGAAAATGGGGTGCCTCAGGGTAGTATTTTAAGCTGTACGTTATTCGCCATCGCGATAAATAGCATCGTGGATAACGTGCGCGTACCTGTCCGTTCATGTCTTTTTGTGGATGACTACGCAATTTATTGCAGTTCATCAAGTCTCCTCAGAGCTGAACGTCAGATACAATTAGCTGTCAACAATCTGTGGATGTGGGCATCGCATAGTGGCTTTACCTTCTCAGCGGCCAAGACGACGGTAGTCCACTTCCACAGATTACGCGGAATACAGCAAGTCCCCAATATTTTAATGAACCATGTTGTTTTACCAGTCTCGGAGAGCGTTATGTTCCTGGGACTTTTATTTTATTTTAAACTAACGTGTATCCCCCATATCAAAGACCTGAAAGCGAGGTGTATCAAGGCATTGAATTTGCTCAAAGTGGTAAGCGGCCGGTCCTGGGGTGCTGATAGGGAAACCTTGATGCGCCTGTATAGGGCCCTGGTCAGATCTAAACTAGATTACGGGAGCTTTGTTTATGGCTCAGCTAGACCCTCGGCGTTAAAGATGCTAGATAGTGTCCACCATGCTGGCATTCGACTGGCTACTGGTGCCTTTCGTACCAGTCCAGTCGTCAGCATCTGTGCCGACACCGGTGAGCCCCCTCTTTCTTACCGGCGGTCCTATCTTTTGGCATCTTACGTGTCGAAACTTCATTGTATGGCGCAGCATGTTGCCTATCGTCCTGTGTTTCATCCCCCTAACCGTTTCTTGTATGAAACCAAATGGCGTAGTACAAGGCCGGTTGGGATCAGGATGCTATCGGTTTTCGACACGTGTGGGATAGTCCTGCCAAAGGCTATCCCCACATCCCCAGGTCGAGTTTCTCCCTGGAAGATACGCCTACCTCAATGCCATTTTATTCTTGCCAAGTTCCCTAAAGCGACCACCCCACACTTCTTATACGATAGGACCTTTAATGAGCTCCTCGCAACCCGCTTTCGAGGGTTTAAACGCATTTATACGGATGGCTCAAAATTCGGGGCCTCCGTGGGATGTGCTTTTGTTGTGGAAGGATCCAATTTTAAATTTGCTCTACCTGGTGAATCCAGTGTTTTTACGGCTGAACTATATGCCATTTTTAAATCTCTATGTTTTGTATATCGTAAGTGTCACCGTTCTGTTCTCATCTGCACGGATTCCATGAGTGTTCTGTTGGCATTGTCCACACTCTACTCGTGGAATCCTCTTGTGCAGATGATTCACGAACAAATTTTAAAAATTGATTCATTAAACACCCGGCTCGCCTTTTGCTGGATTCCTGGTCACGCCGGTTATTCAGGAAATGAACTGGCTGACCAGGCGGCCAAGGAGGCAGCACGCCTGCCTCCTGAGGCGAGTCTGGGTGTCCTGTTTTTAGATCTAAAGGGTTATGTTCGGCGTGGGGTCTTACGCACCTGGCACGAGCAGTGGGTCTCGACCCCTGCTCAGAACAAGCTGCGGTCCATCAGAGACGGTGTGTCGCGATGGCCCTCTTCTATACGAAAGTCTAGAAGAGAGGAGGTCATCGTGACGAGACTCCGCGTCGGGCATACTTCATTGACCCATAGTTTTTTTACTGAGAGGGGATCCACCTCCAGTGTGTGATACTTTGCGATGCTCCCCTTAGTGTGCACCACATTTTGGTGGAGTGTCGCAGGTATGCCCCTATTCGCCTGGCCCTTGATTTTAAAGGTGACCTTCCTCTTTTATTACGCGACAGCGCTGAAGGAGTTATTTGTTTACTCCATTTTATACGCCAGGCGAATCTTTTTAGTGCCATTTGAGTCACTTTTATAAAGTGGCTCATCTGGATTTTATCTCATATTGAGACCTTTTTAACATTTTAGTATACTTTAATGTGTTTGTTTTGTCGTTTTATCCATTTTAACAAACTTTAATAAAATGATTATTTTAACATGTTAGTTTTGTCTTTTTAACTAATATATTGTTTTAATATGTTTTTTTTATTAGAGTGATACACCTGTGGTTTTTTTTAGCAGGTTTTTCACTCAATTGTACTTTGAGCCCATCTGAGTACTCCCATGGAGTGCCTCAAATGGTTTTTTTTTTCTCATATTGAGAACCATTCCTTTTATATTGTATTTTTATATTGTCTCTTCACCTTTTTATATAAACAGGTGAATATTCTGTCTCTCTCCTATGGAGATTTTACTATGTACCTATATAATGCTAAGGCCCTAATGACCTCAGTGTGTCGATGGGCCTCTAAACACAAATAATAATAATAATAATAATAATAAACTCAATCTGGGATAGTACGCATGATAGTCCCATAATATGGATACTAACTAATAGGATAGCAGGATATTAAATATATTTAAGCAGCAATACTACCCTGAATCAAACCCGGGTTCCTCTAGACTTGTGGTTGACCACTCTAACCACATAAGCAATGAGACGGGCTCAAAAGTTTTAGTGCTATATTTATGAAGGGTGTGTTTTCAAACCCCTTTTTTCATACCAATAAATTAACATTTGTTAAATTGTGACGTAGTTGCTCGTTTGTTAAAATACCACAAAAGTATTCTTTTTTTGAAAGAGTGTTTATGACCCAATAACCTACCAAATATTATTATTAATCACATCACATGGTACTAATACTTGTCGGGGGTTGGGTTAGAAAACTATAACTTAATTCACCTACTTCATTTTATATTCCTTAGCATTTACTGAAACTTTCGACCTTCTGATTTGAAAATTTTTTCGTATTTTTTTTAGTAGCAAACCCAAATCTTGCATATACATTATTACATCAGTATTACCTTATTTAATTCTTGAACATCTTTTAAGGAATTAACATTAAGCAAACTCTAGATTTTATCAATTATATTCCCTTCTCTTAATTAATAAATTAACAAATTGTATATTAATCATAACTTGCGAATGTGATCAGTCCTCCACCGTGGTTCGGATTCCACGTTAAAGTGTAGGCCCTCCATTTAATCTCACCATCACCCTATCATTACACATTAGCGTGAGTGCGTATAACCCGAACGGGTAGTAAGACGCGGTGCTAATAATAATAATAATAATAATAATAATAATAATAATGATAATAATAATAATTTCAATTTCCTTTATTATAGTGCTGGCTAACAGTCGTAGGACCTATAACAGGGAAGCACTGATAAGTACACCAGTAGCTTACAAATATATATATAATTACATGAGAAAATAAGATAAACAAAAATAGCTAAATAATGTTATATAATGATTAATAGTTATAAAAAAGTAATTAATAATGATAATAATAAAAAATAGCAATAATAACAAAAAGCTAAAGAGTGGTTAGAAGCAATAATAATATGCAAAAAATAAATCAGAATATTGTAAAATTTAGATACTATAGGCAGAACCTCTTAGTGATGGATTATTGATAAGGGATTTCCTTAAATAACTCTCTGAGTTTAGCTTTTCTTTTATGATTAAAGTCGAATTCAACAAATCTAGAATTGGCGCTATGGATACAACGACCTATAGGGCTTACCTTATAAGAGCTATTGAGTAAAAATAATTTTGAATTACGAGAAGCCCTAGAAGGGATATGAATGCCTACATGATCAAGGACAAATTGTCAATAAATTTTGCTATTGAATATATTAAAAACAAATAATAATAATAATTATTAACAAATAAAATATAGTTTATAATTACTTCAGACATATCTTCAGTCCTGTTAGATCTTCTACTGTAAACATACTTATCTCACGACACGTTTCTCAACTAATATGATCCTTACGCATATGCTCTTAATTTTTTTAAGCCGTTTACATTTTATAGAGAAAAAAAAATCTATTACGAAATTCTCAAGAGGATTTTTGCATTATATAGTAGTTCTGTGATCATCATACCGTCGGCCTGATTAGAAAAGGTCGTAACTCCATAATTACTGTTTATTTGTTTGTTTTTTTCTTTCAAACGACACTTTGTGCTGCCCTCTGCAAGTACAAAAGTCCTCTTAACTCCAAAAATATTCTTAAAAACATGAATCACTAGTAATTAAACGTCGTAACTTCAATAGCGCCCACCTTGGTGGCGTAGTTGGCTAACGCGCCAGTCGTGTTTAGCTCGACTTCTAAGGACGGGGAGATCGAGGTTCGAATCTCGGTCGGGTGAACTTTTTTTTTTCTAAATTGTTTTCCACTCTCCCTCCACGCAAATGCGGGTTCACTTCCTCTAATTAAACCTTCCCAATTCCTAATCCATTAGCGTAATTAGTACTTAAAGCGTATAACCCGAACGGTTAGTAAGACGCGGTGCTAAATATAAAATTAAATTAAATTATTCATTTGCGCCATTTATGAGGCAAGGTGTTTTGCGAGAGACAGTACAGTTAGTTCGTATTTTATGTTGTGTAAAATAGTGAATATATGGTGATTTATTTTAAACTTATTTGCTTTTACTTCAATTTTCACAAATAATACACTAGAAACATTCAAAGGAACAAAAAACATTAAAATCTAGTGCTAGAAGCTTTGTTATGTTGTTATGAGCCTTGTTTACGAGTACATAGCGTTGCATTTCTCGTAACTCCATCGCCTTCTCGTAAACAAGGCAGATTCCCAACAGAGTTTTTAATAAAATAATAATAATAATAATAATATTAATAAAACTCACTGTAATCTTAGTAAGCTATAAAATATGAAATAATACATGAAAACGGAAGACAATTTTAGTTTGTTTTTTTAAATTGAACATATACTATAATTCAAAACAATGACTTTAGGGAGTGTTGGAGGTGGTAGCATTGTTACATTATTTATGCGAAGCAGTATTGTGTTGGATCCTTTGTTCCTTTCGCTTTATCATACTTGTGTGCCTCGGTTTAGTTTGATTTAATTTTCTTTTCACGGTTTGAGCTTATATTATGTATTGTTTTAAACAATGCGTTTAGTCTATCAGTAATAAAGCTATATGTTTGCCCAAAGTTGTGTTATCCCAACATTCATTTAATGAGAGAGACCAGTGACAAATGTTGATACCAGTGTTCAAAATGGACTTAATGAACTCTTCCAACACCTAAGCGGCACTGAAATGAAGATTGAACTACCGATTAGTAAATACTTTAAGTATTAATCCAGTCGACATTAGTGACGTATTCAATTCAGAAGAAAATGTTTGTATGGAAATTGTAGTTATAATATCAGCTTAATCCGATCCCTCGAGCAACATTTTTTTTTCATGTTTCAACCAAGTAGATAGCGATAGTAATGTTATCGAGGTGCTGACTAAAAGTGATAGAATTTTGATTCAGTCACCTTGTGCTATCAGTACCGGATTTAGATTTAAGAGTATTGAAGAACACCTCACTTCAGCAGAAGATCGATGTAATTTGTATGACCAAATTCATTCTATTTATAAACCTCCAAACAGTCACACTCATTCTGAACATTTCAATAATTTCAGTATCATTGATCATGATTATGAAGACGTATACACTTTTAAGGATCACTTGATCCCGAATATAACCCTTATTAAGGTATTGGTTCAGAATCTGACTTTCAAGATTACATCAGCATTGACATGGGATAAAACATAAAAAAAAAATACAAGACACCTGTACTAGTACTGAATGTGAATTAAATTCACCTCAAATTGAGTTAAAAGATCCTGTGAGTACACAGGGAAGAACTAGGAAAGAGAAGCAGCAAGTGAATTTAAGTAATTGGACTGTAAACAAAAAAGAAGTCATCTCGTGAACGTTGTGCAGAATATATGGGAAAGTGTCTGATGAACAATAAATGGAAATACTACCTTTTAAAGGAAGCAAGGCATATGAAGGAGCGGTGTGCTAGTAAGAAAGATGATAACACAAAATTAAAAAATTGTGGTATCATTACCGATGAACAGCGCAAAAAGATTTTTCAATATTTCTGGAGAATATCATGGTCTGAAAAGAAGATGTATATAAATTGTCTAACACAGGTAAACCTAACAGCTAGATGAAGAGACAGGAAGGATTGCCCAAGTAGTAGAAGAGGATTTTCATTTATTTACTTTTTGAAAACAGGCCAATAAAAAGTCAGAGAGTGCAAAACGATGTTACTGAATACATTGGCAATAGGAAAAAACACACATTCAGTAATTGGAAAGATAAGAGTGGAGTTGCATAAAATGCAGATACTGACTGCTATGAAGAAGTTGGTTAAAAATCAGGTCATGGTATCAGAAGCAACACAGACTGTAAAATAAAAACTAGAGTTTCAGAAGCAAGAAATAAAAACTTTAAAGATTCCAAAACGAGCATCGACGAATTCTTTGACAGTTTGGTAAAAATGGAGTGTCACTATTGCAGAAGTTCTTCAAAGAAGGTATACCTTGAACCAAACTGGACTTCAAAACGGCACCTCTACAGGGAATATTATAGCTGGAGTATCAGTAAAAGTGTAAGGACATTATCGTATGCAACGTTTTCAATTTTTTTTGGTGGAAAATAAAAATTAATTTTATTCCGCCCCAAAAAGGATGAATGTGATATTTTGTTGGTTAACAAACTGGTAATCTCTCAGAACATGATTACATCGTGCATCAAAATAAAAAAAGATGAAGGAAGAAAAGAGAAATAATCAGACAAATAAACGAAATAATGTGTTTTTACTGTGGACTTGCAATCGGTTTTATTGTGTCCCAAGTCAAATGTTTCTAGTTTGTATTATAAAATGAAGCTTGCAATTCATAATTTCACAGCTTACAATCTTAAACCTAAAGAATGTATTTGTTATGTTTGAAATGATTCTGAGGGTGGTATCACTGTTAACGAATTTTCCTCCCTTATTTGTGATTTTGTGATCAGCCAGTGTGCGTAATACAGGAAAGATGAGTTTCTTAATCGCAAGTTGCCTAAAGCTTCATATATAGAGGGATTTTGATAGGAATTAACTTTAAGATAGGACAAACACATTTTGTTGTTGTAAACATTGATAAATCTTACTTTATTAATATTATCCATCAAAAGTTATAATCACAGTTCATGTGATTTGACGTATGAATATATTAAAATTGTTTAAATAAGTTTTGTAACTATCAAAAGTTATTTTATATTGAAATCGGACTGTACATACTCCGTATCCGTTGATCTTCAGTCCGTATCCCGTAGCACTCCGTAAAATCTGGACCGACTAAAACTTTCTTAAGGATTATCTCTACAGACGACCGTGGAAAAAAAAGGTCACAGGCAGACAAATAAATGAACATCAATATGCGAATTTAAATTAAAGCATCAATGATAGTAAAGAATGAGGTTGCCATTTTCTAAACGTATTGTATTTTCATTTGTTAATTTATCTAAACAAAACTAGATAAAAAATAAAATTATGAATTAGTTTATTGTATTTATATTATTTTCTGAAATTGTTTTATTTCGACGAGTTTGATTGTACAAAATATTACACTTTCTCACTATTCGAACGTTATCACGTGATAAGGATACATAGTGTTTGTGCAAAAATACAGTAGTCCCATGGCTTCTTCGGTGCTGACTGACAGCTCACAGCTGACAGCTGACGGCTTTGAAAAGTTATCAGACCAAATTGTATCCCTACACCGAACCTTATGATCTGCAAAAACATGTTTTAGCAGCTGTCAGTCAGCACCAAAGAAGCCAAGGGGCTACTGTACAACTCATCATGGTGCAGAGTATTTAAATAGTCCTGGTGTTTTTTTTCTGTACTAACTTTCACTTGGTAGGAAAGTTCCGGCATTCATTAATTACTTTCCTGTGTGCTTGACGTTTCTGGACCTTACCAAGAGTCGTTATTCTTATTTCTTGCCTATACGTAAATCCTGCGTGGATGCGGCTATCCGTGATAATATTAGCAAGGTTGATAAAATAACATCTGGATAAAAGCACGAATTGTGGATAAAACTGAAGATAGCTATCCTATCGTATTATATATATACATATATATATGTATATGTGTGTGTGTGTGTGGCATTACAAAAATAGTCTAGGCCCACACAAAAACAAATATATTGTGGCGGCATTGAAAACTACTTTAAAAGTTTTTGAAACTATCGTAGAGAACACTTCCAGCTACCCTCAACGGTGAGCATACAAACGAAGATGTCAATTTCGTCTTGTCTGGTTTACAGGTGACGGGGAGGTGGGGGTTATAGTCCGGGCTGGGTGCACTGAGGTGGTTTTTTTTCTTTAATGGTTTGACAGTAATTTTTTTTAAAAAATCCTCTACGCGTGCTTGTAAAATGTATTCTGCCTATTTCCTGAATAAAAATTGGGAATTCCAGTTAAGATAAAATAAATATTATTATTTTGAGTACGTTCCGAATTTCTCAAATACCTTAAGATTTGAGGTGTTTGAGAATTCAAGCGTCTGTCCCTCTAATTCATATATTATTATATAAAACAACTACGCATAGACTAACACCTCAACGTAACCGAAAAATAATTCACAATAGAGGACTTAGAATCGTTCGTACCTAACGAAGACTAAATTTCAACCAAGCCGTTATCAGAACTTGGCTTTACCGGAATTTGTCGGTTTATCTTCGCCTGGAGGACAACGGTACAAAACTTTCTTCCAACTATCGTGGCCTGGTCTCTGTGACGTAGAAGAGTGCGAAGCAACAAACTACAGTAGCCCCGTAGCTTCTTTGGTGCTGACAGCTCACAGCTGACTTCTGACAGTCAACATTTAGGTATACACCTAAATTTTGACCGTCAGAAGTAACAGCTGCTACAAACATGTTTTTGCAGACCATATGGTTCAGCGTAGGGATACATAATTTGGTATGGTAATTTTTCAAAGCTGTTAATGTCAGCTGTGAGCTGTCAGTCATCACCAAAGAAGCCATGGGGCTACTGTACATACTGTGCATTGCACCCCACGGCGCGACTATCAGCTTCTTGGTTGTGAAACTGTATCAGGGGACTTACCTCTGTTACTTAGTTTCTACTATCATTTGTACTTATCACTCGTACGACTCTATCGAAGAAAAACATTCGTTATTGGTTTTTTTAAACTATTTCAGTACAGTCAGTGTCAATAAAAGATAGTACACTCAAAAAGTAGTCTCGGAATGTATTTCTTTAGGGGTAGGCCTACTTGACGTGCATTCTTTTGAACCAATTGATTAAATCAGCACTAGCCTAAAAAATAAACAAAAAAATAACAAAATGTACGATACAGGGGGAATAGGGAGAGAATCCTATTTTAGCCCCATATTGAGCTATTGATGTGATCTGTTCAAGTGTAGGGGAGGTCATAGACTCCCTCATCTCCTGGGGGTACTTGGGGGATCCATGGATAAGTATAAAAGATTTTATTATACAAAGGTATCTATAAATGAAAAATGACACTGGACACAGGAATTAAACCCGGGACCTTTGACTTAGTACGCCAATGCTCTAACCACTGAGCTATCCACGTACATTAAGGCCCGTTGACACCGTATTAGTAGACTAGTGCAAGTTTACTAGCTTACTAACATGCTAGTTGTGTTGACATTCATTTTTCACTTGTATTAGTATCGCTTCTAAAAACATGCCTGAAAATGAAGTGGTGCTAACTGGTCACTCTATTGGAGCATTTTTTTTTTATCCTTGCGTCTCATTTCTCGTTCGTGTTATTTGTACGCATATACTAATTACGCTATGTGTTAGGATCTAGGAAGGGTGAATTTAGAATAAGAATGGGCAGCCAGATAAATTACAATTTTTCAGTAAACGAAATTTATCATAATTAGTTGACCTGTTTAAAAATATTGTTTTATATAGACAACATAAAAAAGTTAGTGATTAGTATGTCTCCTAGTTCTTAATTCCTTAATACATTAAAATATATTCCAATTGATCCCAAATAATTATTAAAATATTTTGCTTGATTTGTTAACTTACTTAGCATACATGGTAAATAAAATTAAACTCAAATAAGGTCAATAAATCCCTATACAACCAAACTCGTTTGGGCATTTTTTTAATTGGTTACTAACCAGGTTTTAAATGTTGGTATAGTAATAACAAAATATCTTGTTAAATTCTAGCTAGGCCTAAAATATTTTAAAAAAGGCCTAAATTAATTTGTAGTTTGGTTTAGATATAAACTATTTGGTTTGCTTTGAGACAATAATAGTATGTTGTGTTTCTACTCAAGTTGCCAAATAATAACTACAAAGTGTTAGAAGTGTATGGGCTGAACATTATTGATTAGAACTTATAAAGATTCGTTTAAAGTGTCAAATACGGAGATTTGAAAGCGTGCCGGTGATTTAGTGTGAACACCACTGGCCATTCTTACCTTACTTGCCGATTACACGAAAATGATTATTATTAGCACCGCGTCTTACTACCCGTTCGGGTTATACGCACTTACGCTAATGTGTAATGGTAGGGTGATTGTGAGAAGAAATGGAGGACCTACAGTTTAACGTGGAATCCGAACCACGGTGGAAGCCTGGCATTCCCCACATTCACAAGATACCTTGTCAGAGGTGAAGGAAGGGTTTGGCAATCAGATAAATCTGTGCCGGGACCTAGGATTGAACCCCGGACCCCAGCATAGAAGTCCTAAACCTTACCCCTAGACCGCCAGGTCACCCACGAAAATTATGTTGCCGGAAATAATCATGGTATTACAATGTATTATTATTTTTGAATGTATATTAAAAAAATTACACATGCCACGTTGATTGGTAGGAAATAATAGTTTGATAAACTTATGTATAACATTTGTTTACCAGGGACATTTGCAATATTTAGGTAACATTTTATTTTAACACTTTTTGAGAATATGTATGCCTGATATCACTTTACAAATATTCTCTAGTGCAATCTTCCTCGCATTCTTATCTTTATAAATCCGGTGCTTAAAATTCCACAAAAACTCATCTTTTTCATAACATCCCACAAATAAGTGTCCCCCCAAACACACTTTTTTAGTTGCCGCCATTTTGAATTGTCTACTTGCATTAGTAAAGTTGGAAGATGACCAACTTTTTCAGTTGCAAGTAGACTTGTTTGTTAGTAGCTTGCTTGTCTGTTTACCAATCATCTCCACCCCATTTTAAGGCAGCGTGTTTTAGTATCTCGAACATATTTAATATAACATTCAAAAAAATTGCTCATATAGACTTTATGTTTTATTTTGAATCGGGTTTTATTACCTTCCCGGATCTGGAGAAAATATTTTTCTCTGTTTTGCCTTCAGTAAACTATCATTACTTTTAAAGTTAGATATCTAATTCCAAATATTTCTCAGGATAACTTTATGAAAACCCTAGAAACAAATTTTTAGCCCTCTCACTAAAATGGTTTAGGCTCAAAGCCTATATAGATAGACACCAAGACACAGATGGCTCACGAAAACCACTATTTATCTTTCAGGGAGTCATAAAAATGGGCATTCATCAAATTTTGTTGGAAATCACAATACTTCTTTCTCAAGAGGTTGATAGAAAATAAAAATGGCAGGATAGTCTCAGAAATGAGGTTGTGTAAGCCACCCGGGCCTTCCAGTAAAATCATATCAGGATTGTTTACTTGCTGTGGTTAACTAAATCAAAACTTAGGCTGTCGTACGAATAAAATTAACGTTGGAATTGATATTATATACCAAAAGTGACAGCCAATGCCGTAGTCAGGGGGTGGGGGTTGGGGGTTCAAACCCCCCTTCCCCCCAAATTAATGAACAAAGTATATATATATATAGCTTTATTTATGGCTCAAACAATATCAAAATTAAGGCACAAGTAGGCCAACAAATCAGGGGGTTGTGTTACCATAAAAAGCACTTCAGAGAGCTTCCAGAGGTGTTTAATATTTATAATTTTTTTCTAACCTTCGGCAGTTATGATGTTATGTTACCATAAAAAGCAGTTCAGAGAGCTTCTAGAGGTTTAATATTCAGAAAAATGTCTAGCCTTTGGCAGCTGGGGCTATGTTGCCATAAAAAATACTTCCTATATCTTCTAGAGGTATTTAATATTTAGAATTTGTCCTGGGCTTCAGCAGTTAAGGGGTTATGTTACTATAAAAAAAACTTAGATAGCTTCTAGAGGTGTTTACTAGCAAGAATTTTTCCTAGCCTCTGACAGTTAGGGGGTTATGTTTCCATTAAAAATACTTCAAATAATTTCTGGAATTGTTTATTATTTAGAATGGTTTATAGATTCCGGCAATTGGGGTATGTGCCCACCAACCCCGCCCCCTCCCCCCTGAAATTATTGAATTGCTACGGATCACATAACTTCACATATGTGAAAGAAGATCTAGTAAGTAGACAACACAATTTTGTGAAGAAGAGGGCTGTAAGAGAGTGTTTTGTGATTGTTATTTAAACATATATTTACTGTCTTAAATAAAGTAATTTACAAAGTGGAGCCAGTCTGTATACATTTATAAATTGTTGTATTGTATGACTCACATTGTCGAACCACTACTATTGTTGTTTCAGATCGTATCTGCGTGGTGGACAAGATAAACAGTACCAAGAAGTTCTCCACCTACTGCCCGGTGTTGGAGAGTAAGAGTACCATGGCCGAGTGTGTCATGGGGTCCAGTCGGTAAGGAAACACTCTTTACCATGCAGTTGAGTAGCATTTTTTAGTAACGATTAATAAAGTCTCTCTCTCTCTCTCATTGATTACGCTTATAACCAGCCCTGTGGTATAGTGGTCAGCGCATCTGTCTAACAACCTAGGGGTTCCGGTTCCGATTCCGGGTGGTGCCATGGGTATTTTTCCCGAAAGGGTAATTATCTTAAAAGTCATCGGGTTCTGGTTAGTTAGGTTTAAGAGTTTCCACTGGTTACACACCCTCATATTCACTATCACTATCATCTTAGCTCATCTGGACATGAAAATAATACCCACAGAAAGAATGTACGGTCAGTAAATTCGGGCGTCCCCTGGTGAAATGGTATATAAGTACCGGCTAACCCACCAACTGGGCTACGAATGATGTGTAGCCCAGACACGCATAAATGAATAAATAAAAGTACGCTTATGGGATAGAAATAAGGAATTGTCAGAGCTTGGCAACCTTTTGCCGTGGCTAAAAGCTATTCAAACATGACGTAGCTAATTATTGCCGGTAAAACCATTCAACGTCAGCACATTAATAACATTAGCTGTCTCGAGTGAAAACAAAAAACGTGTTATTGTTATCTTATGTTATGCACAAGTTGCAAAATAAACTATTATTAGTTATGACATAACCATATAGGAGAGGGAAGGGGGGGGGGCTTTTTTTAGGATATAAATACCCCAAGCTTAGACCATAGAAGAAAGAAGGAGGCCCATAAAAGGAAGTCAGTTTCCCAGTGCTTTGCGACCTGCCACTACTTAACCGATGGTTATCCTGGGGAATAAATACCCTTAGTGTGGGTAAAAACTCTCCACGGTCACCCCGAGTTCTCAAAAGACCTGTGTTTTTTGATCCGAGCAATAGTGTGGACTGTCGCGAGAGTGTAGAAAGAAGTTTAACTAACGACAGGTCAGAGCACGGACCGTTGAGACTGGCAGAATACTGTAACTGGCGACCCTTCTTAACCTCTATCATTCAAATAAACTTGTCAAAACTAAATCACATTCTGTAAATTGTATTGATTATCTATCTTTAATCCAAATAAATGGCCATCCGTAAACATATTAATTACTTTGCACTAATCAACCCTAATCTAATAAGGATTATTGAAATATATGAACCAGTGGTAACAAGGCCCGAGATATAAACAATAGAATATATGAACCATTGGTAACAAGGCTCCGGACATCAAGTAATAGTAGATTATGAACCATGGTAACAAGCCCGGATATAAAACATAGAATATTATGAACCATTGGTAACAAGGCTCCGGGACATCAAGTAATAGTAGATTATGAACCAGTGGTAACAAGGCCCCGGATATAAAACAATAGAATATTATGAACCATTGGTAACAAGGCTCCGGACATCAAGTAATAGTAGACTATGAACCAGTGGTAACTAGGCCGGATAGAAAACAATAGAATATATGAACCAGTGGTAACAAGGCCCCGAGATATAAAACAATAGAATATTATGAACCATGGTAACAAGGCTCCGGGACATCAAGCAATAGTAGATTATGAACCAGTGGTAACAAGGCCCCGAGATATAAAACAATAGAATATTATGAACCAGTGGTAACAAGGCTCCGGGACATCAGTATAGTAGATTAGAACCATGGTAACAAGCCCGAGATAGAAAACATAGAATATATGAACCAGTGTAACAAGGCCCGGGATATAAAACAATAGAATATTATGAACCAGTGGTAACAAGGCCCCGGTATATAAAACAATAGAATATTATTATTTAGCACCGCGTCTTACTACCCGTTCGGGTTATACGCTTTATGTACTAATTACGCTAATGGATTAGGAATTGGGAAGGTTGAATTAAAGGAAGTGACCCTGCATTTGCGTGGAGGGAGAGTGGAAAACCATTTAGGAAAAACCACCCCAGTTCACCCGACTGAGATTTGAACCTGGATCTCCCCGTCCTCAGCAGTCGGGCTCAACACGACAAGCGCGTTAGCCAACTACGCCACCGAGGCGGGTGATAGAATATTATGAAACATTGGTAACAAGGCTCTGGGACATCAAGCAATAGTAGACTATGAACCAGTGGTAACAAGGCCCCGAGATATAAAACAATAGAATATTATGAACCAGTGGTAACAAGGCTCCGGGACATCAAACAATGGAGTATTATAAACCACTGGTAACCAGGCTCCGGAACAACAAACAACAAACAACAGTGGGTTCCGAGTTGAAGCTGTAATTCAAACTAAGATTCTTAGTGGATAAGTTGAATGTATGATTTAAACTGATTTTAATAGGAAGATCATTATTTGACAACTAGAAATGGGTTCACTAATTCATACGTCAAATCATGTGATCTAGAGCTGTAATTTTGATAAAGGCTTATACTATAATACCATAATTTACATAAGTTATAGTCTGCACTGACTAAACTGACTACACTTTTATATCGTCAGTGCGCGTGGTTATGAGATCATGAGCGAGGGACGAATCCTGGATAACTCAGTGCTAGAACATTGACGCGCTAAGATCCCGAGTTCAATTTTATTCTATCTGAAGTGGGTTTTTTTTGCAACATATCCTCTAACTGCCAGAGGGCTAGAACAAATTCTAAATATTAAACAACTCTAGAAGCTATCTGAAGTTTTTTTGGGAACAACTACTGAAGACTAGGAAAATTTCTAAATGCTAAACACCTTTGTAAGCTATCTGAAGTTTTTTCTTTGCAACATAACATCGCAACTGCCGAAGGCTAGGAAAAATTCTTAAGTACTAAACACCTCTAGAATCCATCTCAAGGTTTTTTTTTGCGACATAACCCCCATAGCTGCCGAAGGCTAGGAAATATTCTGAATACTAAACACCTATAGAAGCTATCAGAAGTGTTTTTTTTTTTTGCGACATAACCCCATAGCTGCCGAAGGCTAGGAAATATTCTGGATATTAAACACCTCTAGAAGCTATCAGAAGTGTTTTTTTTTTTGCAAAATAACTCCCTAATTGCTGAAGTCTAGGAAAAATTCTAAATATTAAACACCTCTAGTAGCTCTCCGAAGTGCTTTTTATTGGTTGCACAGCTCCCTAATTTGTATTTGTATCTTAATTTTTTATATTGTTTGAATCATAAATAAAGTCATGTATAGTTTGTTCATAAAATTTTGTGGAGGGTTTGAAAATCCCCCCATATGCGGCCTTGTACGTACCTGAAAACATCGTGGATCAAATATTTCATTGTTTTAAGTTTATAACGATTCGTGTTCGATTTCGCCTTTTTGTTTAGTTTTCTTGGTTTTTATGCACATTTAAGTTTTAAGGTTGAACTTAGCCATGTTCAATAAACACGCCAAATTATGATTTTTTTTAGAAAATGTCCAAAGAAATGCAGTACTCATGTGACATTAGATATATTTTCAAAACTTTTAAGATCTTTTTAATGTTAAATTTATAACCAGTAATAAAATGGAAACTCATTTTTATACATTCATGAAGTTAATTGTAATATTCAGATAAACTATAGGTCTAAAATTAATACGCGTTTTGATGTACCAAAAGATGAGTTCCTTTTGACACTTTTAGTTGAAGAATAAAACTTCACAGTACAATATTATTCAAGTGCCAAATTACTAGAGTAAGGAAAAAGAGACAAAATAAATGTCACAACTTGTCACTCAAGTAGTAAGACGCGGTGCTACATATATATAAAGCACTTAAAGGTGAGTCATTAGTCAGAGACCCGGGTAGCCCGGTCCTTCCTTGGTCGGCTAGTCTGTGTTATTGGTAGGTACAGTCAAACCAAGAAGTTTCAGGAAATGGACATAAAAAATTACGTTTGCATTGGTCAACGCGGTGTAAATAATGAAACAAAAGAGTAGAGTTAGACTAATAAACCAAACAAATTTGAAATAACGACATTAAATGTAGTACAAAATTATATAAAATCGAAGTATTGGGGTATAAAACGAAAAATATTTGTATAAGATCAAAAATTATGTAATTTTACAACTATTAAATAGCTTACAAATTAAAAACTAATTTGATTTAAAATATTGTAAGTACTTCATTGCATACACTCCATATGCATGTCTAGCTAGAATAAATTTAATCCCCATTCATTAACTACTTTACCTTAAAATAAGTACGCAAAATGGATAAAATAGTACGTTTGACTACTTATAACTCGATAACTGTAATGAATTGAAATAAATAAATCACTATTTAGAGCTTATATTTATACACTCATTAAAATAATGCAATACAATTTTGATGGTTGAATGACCTTTCTGTTTTTTATAATGGGAACTATGAATGTAAACCCTTTTTCCAAACTGGTCGAACCAGTCTTGGACAAGACGATATTGAAGTAGTAGTCGTCCTTTGAAGTATTCTGGCTTTATAAAGCACGCACGAGATGTATCAGTTCTGCATCATCCAAGGAAATATATGGTAATTAATGTCACAGCTTTCATCAGTGGCATTGTAGCTAAAATTAGTGGGGAGGCTGCTCCAGAAATTTTTTTAGCATCTGTTTTAAAATTGTGTAAAAGGAAAAAAAAAACATGTATAAAAAGAAAATTTATTCAGGAACTTGATAAAATCTTCTAAAAAAAAATAATTACTTACTTTAATACTTTAACTTAAATTGTTACAGTTCAAGCTTGATCTATTCATTTAAAAATGAAATCCATTATTTTTGTTTTAATTTGTGCAAAAAGTTCCATTCTTTTCTCCTTGATCTCTGGATGACATTGAAAGTACTGCAAGCGCATTTAGTCTTTCTCTTAAATAAGAGAACCGAATAAAAATTAATCAAATAGAATAGCTGGAAGCAGAATAATACTCTAACTATACACTCTTCTACACTTTATCACATTCAAGAATATGGTACACAGTTTTTAAGCACAACACACGATGAGTAAAAAAAAACTTCCTTCCACCATCACGCTAGAGCCAGCTCTGCGATAGCAACAGTGCTCTGTGAAGGGCACAGTTCCATACAAAGATTTTTGTATCTTTTTCATAAACTGGGAGATGGCTACTGAATTACTGACATTAAGCTTAAGGAATATATATTGTACTAAAAAAATAAATAAAGAATTAAAGATAAAAGGACTCATTATATTAAATGTTATCGATAATATCGAGTGGAAATAAGGGGTGCTGCAGTTCCGCAGTGCCTATACATGAGCCGCCACTGGCTTTCATGTTAGGTTTAGGGTTGTATTGCGTCGTTAGTTGGCTTGTCTTCCTGGAACCATTTTCTTTGGTGTAGTTGTTGGAGGTGTCTGGGAACCCCAATTTGCTTACCTTGTCCAAGGTTTAAGGTTAAAAAGTTTGGCAAGCAGGACATAGTACTCAAACAATAGATGACGATTTTTTTTTCTGTGGTTATTCCTCATGTTGACCGCTACTTCTTTTATCTTTCCTCATTTATGTCTTTGCAGGTGTACCAATGGCAAAAAAAAAAATGTTTTTATGTGAAAACGGCAAAAACACTTAGGTATCTTTTCTCGCGCTCCTCACACTCCCACACATTATTAAGGAAGAGTTGTTAGCAAAGTCAAGGTTTTATCTGTGGATTAAAACTATACAAAAGGTTTTCATCAGTACTTAAGGATATTACAATAGGTACCTATTTAAACCCGTCGGTTTGCCTGGCGTGTCAAATTATCTGAAAGGATATACTATTTTCTATTTTTTCATCACTGGGCTTGAAGCGTTGAAGTGGCCAATCAGAGATGGATATAGTTTGAAAAAATGGGATGCAAAGTTTACATAGGAGAAGCCGTTAGTAGAATTAATATAATAGGTACAATATTTAATAGTTTGCACTTAAACTATTAGTGTACGGCTTTTTTTTTTCTTCTTCTTTTCAGAATGGATTGCTTCAGAAAAATTTACAAGGGCCAGGCTGACTTTGGAGTATTTCAACCTGAAGATCTTCTTGCTGCAGCAAGTTATGATAGCGGCAGTGTTGCTGTCATCAACAACATCAGAACATTCCCTAAACGTGAGTCGTTGTTGAAATATGATCGAAATCTAACTTTTAACAGAAATTTATTTTGATTCCTACATTTTTTCCTCTTTGTGGAGACTACGAATACAATGGATCACTATCTTCCAAGTAATATTTTTAAATGCATGTTGATTGAAAAATACACAATTAAATGCAATGGTGAAAAAAAAAAGGTTATTTTGTTCATTATCCTAAGGAAAGTAATCGAAATGGGTTGCAAAAAAAAGTTCATAGATATCTAGGTTCAGAAACAAACTTGTTGACCTAATTAAAAGAGTTTAAAAGTATCATCGGTATTTCATGACTAAACCCCCCTCCCCCCCACACACACAAGTACAAAATTATATTTTTCAAAGCTATTTTAACATTCTTTCTTTTTTATTTATACCCACTCCTACCTGTCTGGTTACACACATGTTAATTTTTTTTTAATGGGGTAGAAATGGGGTAGGAAGTGTACCAGTATTTGTGTCCGTAGAAATTATAAAAGGATCAAAATATATAATGTAAGTAATCTATACATTAATTTATTTCCTGCAGATTATTTTCTATTTGTATTATTTTAATATAAAATAAATGTGGTTTGTTTTTGTATGGGTCGTTTTAATCGTACCTTGCCTTATTTTATAGGTCTTTTTCAAATCCAGAATTTAATAAATCCAGGCAACTTCAAGCCCCAATTAGTCTAGATTAATGAGGTTCTACTGTATTTGCAAACTTTATTGATTGACACTTAAAACACTTATAAGTTATTTAATGACATTCTTCATCATCACATCTTACTACTCATTAAAGAGAAATTCTTTTAAATGTGCTAATAGTGTAGGGATGAGGGAGGTAGAATTTAGAGGAATGGTAACTTGTATTTGTCCAGAAGAAGAGTGGGAAACTATTTAGGAAAAATTACTTTCATAAATACCAGACCAGGATTCAAATTTTGACCTTCCGATCATTATAAAACCAGACTAGATGAGCCTTACATTTAGTCCATGGGCCACCAATGCAGGTATACTCAATTTTAATTGATCGTCAAACAAAAACTTATTTATAATTGACCTTCTTCTGTGGCTGTGTTGTCTAAAGGCACTACTCTCACAATTAACTAGACTGCCGAAGACGGCTAGATCAAGGTTCAATCCCGGTTGGGTGTACGAAAGGTTTAAAAAAAAGGTTTTCCGCCATCTCTTCATGCAAATGCTAGTACACTTCCTCTTAATTCAACTTTCCTAATCCCTAGCACATTAGTGTAATTCATACATAAGCATATCATTTGAACAATTACCTAATAAAACTCGGTGCTAAAAAAACTATAATTGTTATAAATAGCCTCATTATACATTTTAACCCATAATTTGAAACACTTATAATTTGTGACAGCTGATAATCAAACACATGCTTATTGGACATTTTCAAATAAAAATCAATTAATAAATTTGCAGAGTATTGACAAGTTGCGGAACTATGTTGTATAGTAGAAGATCTGGGGTTATTATTAATTTTAAACAATTTCACTGATAGTGTAAAAGTCACTTTAAGGCTAAAATTAAAATTATAAAATATAATAAAGTTATTTCTAAACTTCTACTGTTGAATTCTATACATCTTTATAATTTAGGAACAGAAAATTTTAATCTTAAGTTGTGGTCAATCTTGATAATTGATGTACTAATTTGAGTCTTGAAAATCAATGTTAAAGATCATGTGACAGCTGTTATACATCATCATAATGTATAATTTAATTTTATAAATTTGTTGTTAAATATTTGCCACTCTCAAAACCTATCTTGAAATGTTCATAGAAATATATATTGTTGCTGTAACTATTATTTCCAGAGTTGTTTGAAACTGAGTTAGCAGCAGTAGTACGCAAGAGTGCCAACATTACCTTCCTGAACCAGTTGAGAGGACAAAAGTTCTGCCATCCTGGCTATGGCTACGACACATTTGATTGGACTCCAATCATGACAAGGGTGAGACATGAAATGATTGCTTAGATCAGTTTTTCCCCAACTACTGCCAGTCTTCTACTTGTTTTGAGGCCACAGCCATGGTCACTATACTCCATACAGCTCTTCATAAATAAAAAAAGGAAGCAACTAAGTACCTGTAATTTCAAATTTTACACAAACTTAGAGCTAAACAAAGCCAGTGACAGATGTAGATTAAAGATATTAAAGTCTATGACATCATGTCAAGATCTTCATGGAAAACTATGTGGAATAAGAAGAACTTAGGATGACAATCATGATCTAGTGGAATAGGAATGTACTAGGCTGAACATCATGGATAACTATGTGGAATAGAGAATTGTAACTTAGGGCATGGAACAATCATGGATAACTATGTGGAATAGAGAATTGTAACTTAGGGCATGGAACAATCATGGATAACCATGTGGAATAGAGAATTGAAACTATGGACATGGAACAATCCTAGCTAGCCATGTGGAACAGAGGAAGTGATGCTCTGAGATAAAGGTGCTATTTGGATTATGTTCAAGCAACTGTTCCATCTATATCTAAACTATTATCAGTGAATGGCCATAATCCAAACTATTTCAGAATAAAGTCATTTTAACTAAACATGATGATACATTTTAACTTAGCTAATCTACCTGCACATTTGGATATGTGTATAAAGCTATCAATCCTATCGTCTCTATTTTGCTGGTCATTGCTCAAATAATGACCAGGTGTACTGTGGGGTGAATTTCTCAGTTATGTCCACATTAATATGGGTGTACTTTCTCTATACAATCCCTTCAACCTCCTACCCATTGTATTAATAAATAAATAACCATGGCACCCACTTCACTGTGTGAATGGTCTAAGGTGTCATGCTTGTGTTAGACAAGCCTGCTGATGATGGGGATATCGGGGTTTGAATCTTGCTGTGATCATCTGAGGTGTTTTCTTCCTAAATGTTTTCCCACTTTCCTTCCACACAAATACGTGTAGATTGTCTCTAACGCTTCCTTTCTCATCTATACCTCATTATACTAGTTATCATATATGTCTTTTGCCTGAACAGGTAGTAAGATGCAGTGGAAAAAAGAATAATCTTGGTATCAAACATGGCAACTAACAAAACAACTGAGATAAAATTGTTTATCAAAGGTTTTCAACCCACCTCGGCGTAATTAGCTAACGTGCTAGTTTGTTTGTTAAGCTAGATTGCCGAGGATGGGTAGATCGAAGTTTGAATCTTGGTCAGGTGAACTGGGGGTGTTATTTCCTAAATGGTTTTTCACTCTCCCCACAAATTCGGGCTCACGTTCTCTAAATTCAACCTTCCCAATTTCTAGCTCATTAGCATAATATGTACTTAAGCGCACCCAAATGGGTAGTAAGACGCAGTGATGAAAAAAAGTTTATTTAAAAAAAATGATTTCTTGATTCAAGATTACAACTTATTATTATTATTAGCACCGCGTCTTACTACCCATTCAGGTTATACGCATGCAACTTATAAAATTGATAAAATTAAGTATTATGTATCACAAAAAAAAAGTTCATCAATAATTATCAATCATCTAAATAACAAACTATTTCATTTTAACTTTAGGACTTTTGTGCCCTCTAATTATTTCAAATTTGTCTTATTTATCAAACTCAAGGACTTGTAATTATATTTTCCATTTTTGTTTTTATTTATTAAAGTATATAGGCTAGTTTGTTTACATGGTGAATATCTAAAAGCAAGTAACAAGAGTTTTGGACATGGGTTATGCTGAAGTTGTCAAAATGAATGACTAGTGTTTATTTTGTTTCAGTACTTTGAGAGCCGTGTGGTACCTCCGTTTTGCGAATCAGAGCTGACTCTGGCTGAAAACAGACTGAAGGCAAGCTCAGAGTATTTCAAGATGGCATGCAAGGCTGGACCCTGGGTAGCTGATGCAGAGCTTGACATTAAGCTCAGTGAGTTGAAACATTTTCTTAAATTATAAATATTTAAATACAATTAAATAATATATAGGTCTACTGGTACTGACTAAAATGACAATATTTTCCTTAGAAATTTATTTAGGTGTGACAGCATCATCAGAATAATGTTTTGATTAGTAAAAACATTGATAGCATCTTAAAGTTTCCTGGCCTCATGGTTTCTTTGCTCAATCTGAATAATGTGGACATGACTAGACCAATAACAACAACAAAATAGGCCATAAACTATAAATGCTACATCACTAAAAGTTTTCATAATATACAAGTGACAGTGAAAGTTAGTGATATATTAGAAGCCTGATATAGCGCTTGTTGGAGGACATTAGTTTAACCTCAATATATTGTATGGTTACCGGTAGAGGGACAAATGAGGGAGTGGGAGGGGAAAAAAGACAACACAATGCATTACTAAATGAAAATTTAAATCATAAAACATAGAATTTTTTTTTTTTTACCAGTTATACCTTCTACTCCTGTGAAACATGAAATACACTAGTTACATCGTCTTTGATCACTCAACCATGTCACTTTATCTATTGAATCTCTACAAGTAATAATTTCATTAATACAGTAATAATGATATTTTTTTTCAGGAGATATACTCGTCACAGTGTTATATCAGAATCTGCAGTCCATTAGACCTCACTAGCTCAGGCTTCTACTTTAATTGGTTTAGTGATAGTTAGCTTTCAGGTTGTTATTATTTTATTCTTCTTATTATTATTTAATCATGATTTAGGACTAAATCAGCTATTGGCAAAACAAACACAAATAAAAACTTAAAACTAGTGACCAAAATTACAAGAAAGCTACCCGCCTCGGTGGCGTAGTTGGCTAACACGCTTGTCATGTTGAGCTCGACTGCTGAGGACGGGTAGATCGAGGTTCGAATCTCGGTCGGGTGAAATGGGGTTGGTTTTTCCTAAATGGTTTTCCACTCTCCCTCCACGCAAATGCGGGTTAACTTCCTCTAATTCAACCTTCCCAATTCCTAAATCCATTGATGTAATCAATACTTAAAGCGTATAACCCGAACGGGTAGTAAGACGTGGTGCTAAATATTACAAGAAAGCTAAGGTAATTGAGAGAGTACAACAAGGCTTTGAGGATGAGAAAGAATCAATTAGGAATGATATAAATAAAGATAGTGAACTAGGTCTACCTATACTTGTGCATCTTTCCACTGGAGTTCCACAGAACCTCTCCTAGCCAGTATTTGTTTAATAGTTTTCAATTATGATCAGTACCAGTCATTGAAAAAATAACTTGTTTTCACTCTCAAGATCTATAAACCTGTGAATTTTTGAGACTAGTGTACTTTACATAGAGGTACCTATTTAAAAGGTGCAGCAAGTTAGTTTATTAATATATATTTTACTAACGATATTTAACAAACCCAATCTAGTTGTTACGTACATATTTAAAGCTATATTTTGTGTTAAATTATGACGGTTTAACAATATTTAGAACATATTTAAACCTGTATTGTGTGGTAAATTATGATGGTTTTCAAACAAATTAAATTCTTTTCCTCACTTGTTTATTATTTACAGACTTTCAAGGATCTTGTAAACCATATATCTTCTGAATAATAGAACATTTTAAATATGAAGGCAACATTGTGTACGTATTTAAAAAATTTATCTCAAGCTGTTGCCAGAATAAACGAATTGTTACATCCTTTCATGTCTTTACTTTTTGCCATGCTCTGTTATTTATGATCAAATGTCTTGAATTAATAAAATGGCATGTTTGTATTGGCATGTTTATATTTATATAATAGGGTCAGATAAATAATTACAGCTATTATCTTTGCCGGTATAAAGATTGGAAGGGGGCAGACCTTCAATTGTTAGGAAAGCTACAATGCTACCCCTGCCTGTACAATTTCAGAGTTGCACATGGGTAACCTTTATCCAAGTTAACAGATCAATTTGCATTAAAATGTTATTCAGGGAATAATGAGCAATGTCTTTCATGGGGTTTCCTGCTTTGAATTGTTGACTTCCTGTCATTTTGATCTCATCATAAACATTTAAAAATTACATGGATCTCACTGAATGAATCACTCATTAATCAACATTAATGGGTACTTTCAGGTACCCTAGAATATTTAAACTTGATTGGCACATTTAGAATTGATTTAAAATGACCAAAATCATAAAATAAATATAGTATAATAGCTTTAAATAATATATATATATATAATTATTGTATGTAAACAAAATAATGAGTGGGATTTGAATGATTAGGAAAAAAGGAAAAAATTTGGGTAAAGTTACACAATGACAATATCTTCCTTTCTTCTATATTCTCCAGGATAAAAATTCCCACGCACATTGAAACATAGACAAAGTTTTAATATTTCAGCATTATGTATTAAATCAATACTAAACAAATACAGATCATTTATAAAATGTATAAACCTAATATATAGGTAGTAGTTTTTATCATACAAACTTAAAATA
Source organism: Timema cristinae (assembly GCA_039000515.1). Classification (NCBI taxonomy): domain Eukaryota; kingdom Metazoa; phylum Arthropoda; class Insecta; order Phasmatodea; family Timematidae; genus Timema; species Timema cristinae. The sequence goes on from JBCFYV010002255.1 coordinate 29,253,633, forward strand.
GTCAATTTTATCATAGATGGATTTCATCAAACGAGCATTTGTAGAAACCACAAAAAATAAAGTTGGGTAAAAAACACAACATAAACAAGTAATTTTTTGGTCACATTGGGATCTTTATTCAACACAGATTAGTTGAACACTTAGCAAACTATAACTTATGATTGATCACTGCTGCATATAGTTTTTACTCTGGTTAAATTTTCTGACTAACTCTTTAAGCCGTTACAGGGAAAAATACCTTTTTTTTTTCCAAACCCAGCAGAACATCTGACAGCAATTGTTGGGAACAAGCCTTCCCAACTCCGATGCCTCTAAGAATCTATTATTGTGCTTCAGTAGAAAAAATTCTACTATAATATATTATATAGTGTGTATAATTTCTTTTGGACAAGAATATCTTTTACTCTGTCCATTTATTAATTACATCTAACCAACTTTTAAATTAGCATACATATTTTGACTAAACTTGGTATGAATACATAAAGTCTGAAACTAAAATGCTAATAGGTTCGGTACTAAAAGGGCAATTGGTACTAAAAATGTTGCTACATTTCTCAAAGTACCTATACCTGTAATAAATGTGCTACAGTTTAAAACAAATATTTTACAGGACTAGATGAATATATTATTTTAAAATAATATATTAAATGGTGTTTTTTTTACCAAGGTTATAACCATAATTTTTATTGTTGTGGGCTCTACCTGAAGTGGTTCTAGGGAAGTTTTTCAACAGGAGGGGACAAGGATTATTTGTCATATTAACTACCACCCATCCCCCTCCCCCAAACCCCTTTGAAGTAGTTAAGTTTTTTAAAACATAATCTGGGTTGTAGCGGTTATTAACTTTATAAAACACCAATAAGTTACTAGCCTGGGCCTTGGAGAGTAATACATAAATAAATTGTTATTGATTATACTTTAAGAAGAGTTTTGACACCACACCCCTCTTCCCCACACATCAATGAGCACTTTGGCTAGGGCATTTCCCTCTTCTGGCTTGGTTTATCAGTGACAGCAGTGGCTTATATTGAATCCTTGTTAAGTGTACAAAGGATAATTTTTTCTAAATGGTTATCCAATGTTTCTCACCACGAACAAGGATACATTTACTCTATACTTCTTCATCTCTACTCCATATGGATAGCCCAGACGGGTAGTAAGATGGGATGTAGAAAATTTAAAAAATAATATATGCAGACAATTTCCCCTTAGGGTATAATTTTATGTTAAAAACAATAATTTGTTTTTTACTCCTGACAATAATGGTACCTTTGACGGTGTATATAATTTAATAAAGCTACAAATCTTATCATGATAAGGGATCAAAAAATGAAATAAACTTTCAACAGCGGTACTTCAGTGTAAGGAGTGCCACCTTAGAGAAAAAAGGTTAATATTATATTTTGTCTACAGTGCTACCAATATAAATATTGTGTTGATACCAGATTGAGTGAGTTAGACTCATACAATTTTTAGTTGTGGATAAAATAAAGAAATAATTTTGGATGGTTCTTCATATTGCTGTGGTGGATACTTCTGGCCCCCCAAGCATGAGTGCTTCATTACTTGCTATACCATAATACATTATTTTTAATAATACACAGTTAACCTACAAAATAGTTAGGACTTAATCCTTCGCCTACTTTTTTTTTTTAGTATTCCATGTTATTTATGATTTATGAGAAATTGCTTTTATTTCTTAAACTTACAATTCACAGTTCTAAAACAAATATTGTTAGAAGGCTTCAAAGCTATTTTACTGGCTATATCAACCAACAAAGCGTTTTTATTGACTTATTTTCCCCAAAGCCTTAAAACTCCTGTTTAATGTTACCGGCAACCTTATTGGTCTTGGGGTAAAGTGCACGCCTCAGGACCGGATGTTTGGGGGTTCAAAACCAGCTGTGGCCAACAGATGTTTCTTGAGTGAGAAAACTTCATAGCAAAACCTCCTTTGGAGGGAAAGTAAAGCCGTTAGTCCCATGTTGATTGTAAAAGAACCCTGGAAGGAATGTGAACATACCTTTCCGGGAAAATTGGTAGGGCCTTTTTCGCTTGCTCCCTAGAAATTCTCATGTGCTGATATTATCAGTTAATTAAAAAAGTTCACATTAAAATACCTTAAATAAATTAAAATTTAAAAAATTATTTGTTTAATGTTACACAACAAATATTGTGGGAGACCACAAAACAATGTTTTCTTTAGAACTAAGAATCGTATATTAAAAAAAAAAAAAATTTCTCACAAAAAAAGTAAAATACCTACTAAAAGTTTATTTCTACAAGATAGGTGCAGCCTAAATTTATTTTATGGTAGCTAAAAAGAATAACTAATGGAAAAGACCTTTAAATTCCAGTTACTTACCAAAATAACTTTAAAATGTTTGTTTTAATTCCTATATTTTGACCATATATATCTGTTTGTTTTCAGAGGAGAAGTATCATAACCTATGTGGCTTGTGTGATGATCCTGACACATGCTCTACCCTGGACAAGTACTGGGACCGACGGGGTCCTCTATTCTGTCTCACAGATGGTGTGGGTGATTTAGCGTGGTCTCGCATAGATGACATTGACATGCATTTTGGGGTGAGAGCTTTTATCTGCCTTACTAAAATTATAATTATTAATTAATACTTTTCTTAATATTAATGTTTACACATTCTTATATAAATTAGATCAAAATGTTTAAGTGTTATAACTATACATATAATTATTTTTTTAAACTATGTTAAAACTTATACATAAATTAACTGAATAGACAGCTAAGCAAATATGTAATGAGAATACCAAAGAGAATGATGGCAATAAAGTATGTATAAAAAAGACCGTAAGGGAGATAAAGAGATGGGAGGAGCAGTAAATATAATGTGCTCAAGTGACAGGAGAAGAATGGAAACAATTAAAAGAGAAAGAATGGTGGAAGGATATAGGAGGATGGTGGCACACATTGAAAGTGGTATATGTTGTGCATACGTGTTCATCTTAAGGAGAAAAACATTGAAATAATTTTTGAGACAACATAGTATTATGCTTAAAAAATATTAATATATAAATTTAAAATGTGCTTGACTAGACAATTTTTGTCATAAATAATTTGGCCAGATTATTCACAAAATTGTATAAAAATATATTATAGTCATAACGAATTATTAGATAGGTACCAGATTTCTTATTTAAAAATTTGTGTAAAGAAAAGTTCAGAGATTTTTCAAGTAAAAATATTATGTTATAACATATTAAAAATGGTATTTAGTTCTGACTATAAGCAGTAGTTAGTTAAAGTGTATCTAATATTAATATTATATTTCGAAGAAGATACAGGAAAGGTGGAAAGAAACCTCTAAAGCAGTGATTCCCAACCGGTCCTCGAGCCTCGAGAGCGGTCAGCGAGTCAAAGTACCCACCCTAAACAAGCAAAATTTGAGATACAACTGGCCTATCTCGTAGATACTTTGTCCCATTTTAATCACCTAAATTTGCAGCTACGGGTTTTGGAAATTAAAAGATAAGTCTGGCAGATAAGTCTGGCTGGTGTCTTTCTAGAGCAGTGATCTGGCTACAATAATTTCATCTCACATATTAAAAATAGTAAATGTTTGAGTATGTCAGTACACTCCTCGAAGTTAATTAAATTTAATTACTTTTCACATGGCACATTCAGTGCGAATTTTAGTTACACGTGAAAAAGTTATTTTTAAGCGGCTCTATAGAGGACAATATTTAGTTCCACAATACATAAGCTATTAACTGGCTGTCTTTCTTAGTGGCAATTCTCAAACGTACAGAATATTTTTATCCACACAATTTTAAATAAAATTATTTCAAAACCGGCTTAGAAGAGATGATAATAGTAAAGTATCGAAAGGTCTATCAATACCATGGTATGCTTGTTTGAGTTAAGAGATCCGTGATGTAACACAATTTCTATGTGTACTTGCACTGGTTGCAAGAGGTGGGGATGGGGGGTTGTTACGATCAGACCGAGAGATGGGGAAGGAGGAACTTTAATTTAGACCTCTCCCCGGAATGAAATCCTGGCTACATCACTGTTATAGCAATCACTTTCCAAACATGAGATTATTTTATTAGTACAAAACTTACAAACTCCCAACAACAGCAAAGAGTGTTTAAAGTTGCAAAACTTACTCATTCAAAAAATTTAATTTATTTAATCGCTCTGTGGGATCAAACAAGTTTTCCATAGAAATGTAGACAACCTCCCAAATGAATAAAAAAAAATTAGTTTGCCGGAAAGGTTTAGCAAACTCAAAAATAGGTTGTATTAGAAGAAGAAAGAATATATATATATATATATATATATATATATATTATTTGTTTGGTATGTAAATCTAACAAATACTATCCTTGTGTGAACATCCTATTTTTTATATTTTAATTCAGTCTGCGCAGATTGAATTTTGTGAAGATTACTTCATTTAGTCATTAGATCTTTGAATACAAGTATCAAGTATTTTTTTCAAACATTCAACAATATTATTTGTAAATCAACAAAAAAGTATTGATTACATATTAAATGTGTTTGAGATTTAGTTTAAGATTTTAAAATTCAAGCTATACAATATATAATTATATTTTATTTAGGAAGAGATAAATAACAAACATAATTTGACATGGTGTACTCTGAAAACATTATTATCAGCACCAAGACATGTTTTTGTGTTAATTAGTTGACACTGGGCTAGCTGTAGTAGACAGTAGTACAGAAGTGCGATCAAAGGACGATTGGAGTCTTTGTGTAAGATTGCTGAGTTTACTACCAAGCTCTTGAAGATTTGTTGAAAGGTCGGTTATAAGCTTGTTAACATTATCCTTGCTAAATGCTTCCTTCAACTTGGTTGAGCCAGACTCAATCGCTGCGTGCAAATCACTCTCAGTAGGCTCAGAAGCTATTGCGCTAACATCTCGAGCTACTAGACGCCGGGATGATACATTTTGCAGCACCTGAGAATATAGCACACATAATAATTAGTTTATAGAGTCATTGATCACTTACTTGCTTACTTATATTTTATGGCATTATGAACTCGAAAGCTCAATGCCGCATTTACAAAAGTATGCCACCTATCTTGCGCTAGTTCTTTCCAATATACCTCACTACACCCTACCTCGATCCTTAGCTTGTTCAATCCATTCCACCTCATTACACTCTATTCCAATCTTGAGTTAGCTCTATCCAGTCCACCTCATTATACCCTTTACAAATCTTGAGCTAGTTTCATCCAGTCCCTCTCACTACACCTTAGCCCTATCTTGAGCTATTTTCCACCAGTCCACCTCATTACAACCAATTCCTACCCTGAGTTAGCTTTCTCTTGTCCACTCATTACAACCTATTCCTATCCTGAGCTAGCATTCTCTTGTCCACCTCATTATAACCTATTCCTATCCTGAGATAGCTTCCTCTTGTCCACCTCATTACAACCTATTCCTATCCTGAGCTAGCATTCTCTTGTCCACCTCATTATAACCTATTCCTATCCTGAGATAGCTTTCTCTTGTCCACCTCATTACAACCTATTCCTATCCTGGCTAGCATTCTCTTGTCCACCTCATTATAACCTATTCCTATCCTGAGATAGCTTTCTCTTGTCCACCTAATTACAACCTTTTCCTATCCTGAGCTAGCTTTCTCTTGTCAACCTCGTTACAACCTATTCCTATCCTGAGCTAGCTTTCTCTTGTCCACCTCATTACAACCAATTCCTATCCTGAGCTAGCTTTCTCTTGTCCACCTCATTATAACCAATTCCTATCCTGAGCTAGCTTTCTCTTGTCCACCTCATTACAACCTATTCCTATCCTGAGTTAGCTTTCTCTTGTCCACCTCATTACAACCAATTCCTATCCTGAGCTAGCTTTCTCTTGTCCACCTCATTACAACCTATTCTTATCCTAAGCTAGCTTTCTCTTGTTTACCTCATTACACCTTTTCTCTTTGAGGTTCATTCTAATATCATCCAGTATCCTCCCATCTGTGTCTAGATCCTCCCAATGGTCTCTACCCATTGGGTTTGCCATTCAATAACCTGAACATTGTTCTAGATTCTCCCATTAACACTGCATGTCCTGCCCACCGTAATCTACGAGACTTGATTATTCAAACAATGCCGTGTGATGAGTATTATGTAACCACATCCACTCTCTAGTAGCCTCATCCCTTTTTGGAGCAAATATCTTACTAAGCACCTTGTTTTTCGAACACCCTAAATTTGTTTTCGTCATGTAAGGTAAGAGACCACGTTTCACACCCATAGAGAACAACCAGTAAAATTGTTTGGTATATTCTGAGTTTTACATTCCTTGTGAGCAGCCTTTAATTCTCATAAACCAATAAATATTTAACTGTTCATTTTACATAGGTACTGTACTTAGGAGAATTTGGGTTGTGTCCACCTTAGCCATATTAAAAAAAAATCACTTCCATTGAAAGCCTTACGCATTCAATATCATGATCACCATTTTGGGTTAATATAAAACAAGAGATATAGAAAATGAAATCTTTCTATGGGGCCTACATACCTAGGCTAACCTTACTTTTGTCATTTTTACACAAATGGTGAGTCTGAATAATAGCTTGGCAACTTTAATCCATCAAAAAGCATCTAAACCAAGGTGCATGAAAATAAAAACTTGGTATGATTTTTTGGGTTTAGTAGCAGAAGTGCGCCTTGAATGTTTATTTTTTACTTCCTCAGCTAATGCAACCCTGAAGCTTTTGACTGTGTGATTACCAGTGTATGAAACTACAAAAAAACAAAAAAAAAAACACTAAAAGCTGGAACGTTACACACATCCTAGGGAGAAAATGAGGGTGCATTTATGTTGTTTAATTTACTTTTAAATATAGGCTTATTACGAACCTTAAGACTTAAATCACGCAAATACCATTTTGTGATGTTAAATGGGTATCCAATATTGTTCACTATCATTATATGGTGTCGACTATAGTAGTGAGCTGTTATCTTTCGAGATTTACCACCAACAAGAGATTTCAACCTTTGATAAAAAAAAAATATTCACAAGACCACTGACTTAACCCAGGCAGTGCCAGGCACTTGCAGCTATTTGATATCGGCCTTGGGGGTCTTGGGGTAAAGTGCTCTCCTCAGGACCTGACATTCTTGAGTTCAAACCCATTCAAGGTTGACGGATTTTTCTTGCGCAGTAAAAATCTTTAGCACAACTTTCTTTGAATGGGAAGTAAAACCATTGGCCCCATATCGATTGTGGTATTTAAAAGAACCCCGGAAGGTATGTGAAAATACCTTTCCCAGCAGAATTGGTAGGCCCTTTCTCTCTCGCCTGTAGACATTCTCGTGTGCTGATAAAACAGTCGGTTCAGAAAGTGCACGTTGAATACCTCAAATAAATAAATATATTTGTGTGTCCAAATTTTAAAATTCAAATCTATAAAGGCACTCAAAAATATTGTATGACATAAAGAAGATTGTTCAAATTTGTTTGGCACCTCAGAGAAGTGTGCTTGCTAACAGATATAAAGAGATTGCTTCAAAACAAAATAAACATTTTGAAACTAGGTGCAAGCGAAGCTTAGATTATTGTTAAAATCTTGGAATTTATATTTCATTATAACGAAATTTGACTTAGTCATATTATATATGATATATTATTATTTATAGTGAACCTAAATACATTTTTAATTTTACTTCTGTTAATTAGTTGACCTTGTAGGTAAATCTGGGCAAGGGTGTTTGTATGTCTTTAAACATTTCCCAACTAGCTTTAGGCTGGGTTTTTTTGTATGAAAACCTACTTGGGTTGAAATAAAATTCTTTTAGTCTTTATCGAGTTTTTTTTAAGAGCTTACTCTAAGGACTATTCCCAAACACTTTTGTTTTGTGCAAGTATTTGGTCTATGCCTAAAAACTTATAAACACATAAAAACAGTGCGGGAGAGGTGTGAAGTAGGCTAATGTAATATTGATCTAGGCCTAGATAGAAACAAACTTTCTCTTCATTCGTTATGATTTTGATGATAAATTAATATTTCTGGAAATTCAAAGCTACCATGTATAGTTGTGTTAATAATGAACAGGAAATCGACATGTAGGCTAATGAGGATATGAAGAAATGTTGAGAGAAAAATAATTATTGTAAGGCCAAACCCAACCATCCCTTAAGATAGGCTACTTCTCTTTCACTTATATACGGTACACCACATTATTTTTACATAGTCTATAGAAAAATTTTGAACGCAATATAGCCGAAGAAACCTTAAATTGCTACTTCTAGAATCTAGGGGTGTGCAAGAAGACTTTTCGGTTTGAATTGAATCTGAATGAAATCATGGAGTTTTTATAATATATCCGTTTATAAACATAAGTACAAACATAGAATTTCCAAATTGATTTTTTTTTGTGAAAAAAATTAAAATCATACAATTTTGGATTTTTAAATATATTTAATATAGTTCTATAATTATTTTTTTAAATTAGACAAAACGAAATATGAGGGACTATTTGCTCTGAAGCAATATATTAAAATTGTATTAAATTAATTAAACTCTTAATTTTCAAGGAAAAAATACTTAAATTTTACCTATTAAACTTTTTGAGTTTTATAAAAATCTTCAATTCGAGTTGGAGCACTACTAAAACTTGACTCGAACTCAAATTTTTGAGTATCACACACTCCTACTATAATCACATTTCCATGTGTTATTCTTATACCAAATCAACCAACAATGCTCTTATCATTTTTTTTAATACCTACTTAAACATATGTTACTAATCATATTAGGTAAGTACCTGGATGAAGAACAGGATTGCAAATAAAATCGAAACATTTCTTAACACAGACATTTCTTCTTTGTTTGATGTTAGCCTCTCTAGAATAGTTATTGAAGTGAGCCAGCAAACTTATAACAACTTATTAATCAGCGCATATAAGTTTATATAAATGGACTTTGAGCAACTAAATCTAGGCTAAGATTATGACTTGTGAAAGAGTTGTCACTTTCTAGTATCTACCACATGTTGTGAGGTCAAGTTGGGTCAGATTCAATAATAACGCGCATTTATTCTAAGAAATATAAAAAAATATAACCTTGATACTATTACAAGAAAAACTTTGTTTGTGGGCATATGTTACAAAGCTATTAATTATAGTTAAATAAATATTCTGATACACCATTAAGAATTGTTGGGTTTTTCCTTCCTACACCAGAAAAAATTAAAATAAAATAATTCTTAGAATTATGTCATCAAAATATTTTGTAAAAACTTTCAATTTTTGTGTGTACAATATGTCTTAATGTATAGTGCTCATATTTTTCTCAACTTACACTAACTAAACTGAAAACAAATTATGGAGGTGAATTTTAAGTAAATCTGTCAGCATTTGCCTCGATGAAGAATGGGGAACCACATAAAAAACTATTCCTATTACACTTTACAGGAATACAACTATCAGCAGTCTTCTGCATTAAAGTCAAACTCACTACACCTAAGCAATTCTACCCTTAACATATTTATCACAAGTTTATAGTAGTTTGTCCCTGCATTAGTTGTAGCGTGTTGATTTAGTTTGTTTTTCATTTGATGAGGAGCTTGGGGTTTGGATCCTGGTCATGTGTATTGTTATTGTTGTTATTGTTATTAGCACCGCGTCTTACTACCCATTCAGGTTATACGCACTTACGCTAATGTGTAATGGTAGGGTGATTGTGAGATGAAATGGAGGACCTACAGTTTAACGTGGAATCCGAACCACGGTGGCGGCCTGGCATTCCCCACATTCACAAGATTTCTTGTCAGAGGTGAAGGAAGGGTTTGGTAATCAGATAAATCTTTGCCGGGACCGAGGATTGAACCCCGGCTGCCAGCATAGAAGTCTGACACCTTACCCCTAGACCACCAGGTCACCGTCATGTGTATTAGAGGTGGTTTTTTAGGTGGTTTCATACTCTAAAACATGTACAAAGATGTAAAATATTTGGCACAGGATAAGCAAAAGTTGAGAGCTTTACCAAACGAATTACAAAATTGACAACGACGATGACATTATTTTTATTCATTACATTCCTAAGAAAGTTCTGAAATATAATTTTTATAATTCTCAAGTTAAATTATTACCCTATCAGTATTTAAAAAAATTACTTTGTTGAGATTTGAATAAAATTAGCCTATTAATAATTATATTGTTGCTTTTCTTCCATACTTATTATGATTAATGTATATTTTTTCACTAAGGGAGATTACTTTTGAAACCTTAATTTTGAGCTGGTTTTATAAAAATTAAAATACATACAATCTTCCTAAAAGTTGTTGAATGTAAATATCTGCCAAGTACTCTCACCACATATATTTTATTTGTTTCTGATTACGATTAATCGCATTTGGGGTTCAAATACAAAAGGAAGAATGGCAAAAGTAGGCCCATAATTTACTACAAGATTCTTCTCACCTCACCAGCTTTTTTTTAAGAAACAGGCATATGTAAGCGAGGAGTGTAGAAAGTAAAGTTTTTCTAGGTGAGTGAAGGGGGTTCACTAAAAGGATTTATCTTACTTTTATTCACTAGAAATTTGTATATCTATATATATATGTAGCTCCACATGCCGTTTCTACGCCCTTGATGTAAGCTTCAAATCCTAATGGATATCTAATAAGGCATTAGTATGAGTTTTTGTGGAAGAAAATGACAAATTCCTCCCATTGAGACTGCTCTTACGGGTTTAGTGTAGTGCACGTACTGAAGAATATTGTCCAGCCAAACTACATCTTAAAATAATAAGACTTTTAAACTAGAAATTGTTCACTACTGCAGTTAAAATATAAACTCTAGAATTTGATGATTGTGTTTTAATTTAATTTAATTGATTTGATAAAATACATGTAATCTGAGATAATAACTGGCCAACTCAAAAGGATTACCAGACATTTACATTATTTTTCTAATAACGTAGGTACTTACTTAAATAACAAGTATTTATAAATATGTTTTATCCAGTCCACCTCTTTACACCCAATCCCTATCTTGAGCTAGTTCCCACCAGTCCACCTCATTACACCCTATCCCTATCGTGAGATAGTTCTATCCAGTCCACCTCATTACACCCTATCATATATTGAGCTAGTTCTATCCAGTCCACCTCATTAAACCCTATCATATCTTGAGCTAGTTCTATCCAGTGCACCTCATTACACCCAATCCCTATCTTGAGATAGTTCTATCCAGTCCACCTCATTAAACCCTATCTCGAGCTAGTTCTAACCAGTCCACCTCATTACACCCTATCCCTACCTTGAGATAGTTCTATCCATTCCACCTCATTACACCCAATCCCTATCTCGAGCTAGTTCTAACCAGTCCACCTCATTACACCCTATCTCTATCTTGAGCTAGTTCTAACCAGTCCACCTCATTACACCATATCCCTATCTTAAGCTAGTTCTATCCAGTCCACTTCATTAAACCCTATCTCGAGCTAGTTCTAACCAGTCCACCTCATTACACCCTATCCCTATCTTGAGCTATTTCTATCCAGTCCACCTCATTACACCCTATCTCTTTCAGGTCCATTTTAATGTAATCCTCCCATCTGTGTCAAGGTCTTTCCGTTAGTCTCTTCCCATTGTGTTTACCAGTCAATACCCAGAAACCCGCCTCAGTGGCGTAGTTGGCTAACACGCTTGTCGTGTTAAGCTCGACTGTTGAGGACGGGGAGATCGAGGTTCGAATCTCGGTCAGGTGAACTGGGGGTGGTTTTTCCTAAATGGTTTTCCACTCTCCCTCCACGCAAATGCGGGTTCACTTCCTCTAATTCAACCTTCCCAATTCCTAATCCATTAGCGTAGTTAGTACTTAAAGCATATAACCCGAATGGGTAGTAAGACGCGGTGCTAAATATATATATATATATATAAAATACCCAGAACATGGTTGTAGATTCTTCCATTTGTGCTGCATGTTCTTCCCATTGTAACAAATGGGATTTGACTATCCTAACAATGTCTTGTGATGAGTATATGGTAAGCAAATCATCATTACAATAACCTCCTCCACCCTCTAGTATGCTTGTCCCTTTTTGGACAAAATATCTTCCTAAGCACCTTCTTATTGAACACTAATTTTTTTTTCTCTCCTCACATTAGGCAAGAGATCACGTTTCACACTAATAAAGAACCTTTCATTTGTTTTAACTCATTTGACAATTTGGAAAATTATTCTAGCTGAGATACTCTACTTTAAATAAGCAACTAGTATTATTTTGCAAGAACCCGCCTCGGTGGCGTAGTTGGCTAACGCGCTTGTCGTATTGAGCTCGACCGCCGAGGACGGGGAGATCGAGGTTCGAGTCTCGGCCGGGTGAACTGTTTTTTTCTTTTTCCTAAATGGTTTTCCACTCTCCCTCCACGCAAATGCGGGTTCACTTCCTCTAATTCAACCTTCCCAATTCCTAATCCATTAGCGTAATTAGTACTTAAAGCGTATAACCCGAACGGGTAGTAAGACGCAGTGCTAAATATTATTACTATTATTATTATTATTTTGCAAGGATACTGTGCAGTGTATCATGGTAATGTAAACAATTTTTTTTGTCTTTGTCTAAGCATATCCAGCATGGATTCAACCTTTAATCTCTCTTATCAATAACATGCAAGTGCAATTAAAATGAAAGCTTAATACCTCAATCACTGGTCACTAATTGTTGATGACAAGTCATGATTTGGATTGAGTTAGTGAATAATGTTGGTGTTTGTAGAACTTTGGCTTTGGCCAGAGTTTATTCTTATATAAATCATCCGCAAAGAACCAATCGCTTCGGCAAAGAACTACAGCCTGATGATGTATCATGTTGTTATAGATCTCATCTCACATTGAACCAATGGCTTCAGCAAAGGACTACAGTCTGATGTGTCATGTTGTTATAGATATTATCCCGCATTGAACCAATGGCTTCAGCAAATGACTACAACCTTATGTGTCATGTTATAGATATCATCCCGCATTGAACCAATGGCTTCAGCAAAGGACTACAGCCTGATGTGTCATGTTGTTATAGATATCATCCCGCATTGAACCAATGGTTTCAGCAAAGGACTACAACCTTATGTGTCATGTTGTTATAGATATCATCTCACATTGAACCAATGGCTTCAGCAAAGGACTACAACCTTATGTGTCATGTTGTTATAGATATCATCTCACATTGAACCAATGGCTTCAGCAAAGGACTACAACCTTATGTGTCATGTTGTTTTAGATATCATCCCGCATTGAACCAATGGCTTCAGCAAAGGACTACAGCCTAATGTGTCATGTTGTTATAGATATCGTCCCACATTGAACCAATGGCTTCAGCAAAGGACTACAGCCTGATGTGTCATGTTGTTATAGATCTCATCCCGCATTGAACCAATGGCTTCAGCAAAGGACTACAGCCTGATGTGTCATGTTGTTTTAGATCTCATCCCGCATTGAACCAATGGCTTCAGCAAAGGACTACAGCCTAATGTGTCATGTTGTTTTAGATCTCATCCCGCATTGAACCAATGGCTTCAGCAAAGGACTACAGCCTGATGTGTCCCGATGGTCGACAGGAACCTCTTGCTTCCCCTCAACATTGTACTTGGATCTCTAGACCATGGCCTGCCATCGTAGCTAGAAAGTAGGTTCATACAAACCCTTCTCTAAGGTCAAAGTGTAGGTTTTTTTGTTTTGTTTTTTAGCACTGTGTACTCTTGTCATTCGGGTTATAGGCTTATGTACTAACTATACTAATGGTTTTAGGGATTAGGAAGGTTATATATTTAGCAGTGTACCCGTATTTACATGGAGGTAATGTGGAAAATAATTTTGGAAAAACCACCCTCAGTACACCCAATCGAGATTTGAACCTCAATCTCCTCGTCATCAGCAGTATAGTTTACTGCAATAGTAGTGTGTTAAACCATGAGGCCACTGAAGCAGGTGAAGTGTAATAAATGCTTGCTAGTGATGATGATATTGATATTAAATATTTATTTATCCATACTAATTTCTTAATTGTGTTAGTAATGCCAACTGAAAATAGCTCCTTTAGGTGCAGTAAATAGGCATTGTAAAATATATTACGTATGAATAATGTATTTAACACAGTGAAATATTTTACCAAACTATATTAAAATTCATATATTTGATAAATATGTGAAAGCATGGTTGGCTATTCGTTAAATTATTTTTGCACTTTTAATGTCTCATGTCTCATGCAATTATTTTAATTCAATTTTAAATAATAAGGTATTTTAAAGCCATTTAAAGATTCATATCCATGCATGATAACAGCTATTTATGTTGTAGTGTTGTAGGAAGTTGAATTAATAAGTTCATGCACTCAAGCAGGTAATTTGTTCTCTAGTAGGAATGAGGTATTTGTCTCTTCATATCTTCTAATCGCTTTAATCCCGATGGATAGTCGAGACATAAAGATTCAAAAAATATCAGATTTAGGTTTTTTTTGCATTTTCTTATTTTTTAGTTTGAATCCTAATTATTTTAGAACTATTATGTTTCTTATTAGTTGTTTAGCTCAACATAAACATATAATAAATCTAACAAACAGATCCCAAACTGTTAATGCATTACTTAACTGAATGTATGACTCTACTCACATTAAAGCAAAAAATGTTAATATTTAGTTAATACACTAGAGTCGTGATTATCCACCCTAAAGTGGTGGCATCCCAGGCCAGATGGCGGGAAAGCCGGATAATACAGAATCCAAGTGTAAATAAATTTCAGAATGAGTTTGACTCATTTAGCTACACCTCATGCACACCTCCCTTGACACAGCTTCTGTTTCCAGTCAAATCAAAACAGTGCTGCTATCTACACCTCCCATAACACAGCTTCTGTTTCCAGTCAAATCAAAACAGTGCTGCTATCTACACCTCCCTTAACACAGCTTATGTTTCCAATCAAATCAAAACAGTGCTGCTATCTATATCTCCCACGACACAGCTTTTGTTTACAGCCAAATCAAAGCAGTGCTGCTATCTACACCGACCAAGCGTATGCAATTGCAATAGTACTGTATTATACGCCAACTGCATGCGTAGCAGTTATGCTTTGCTGTCTCCAATATGAAAGTTGTAAGGCATTTACAATCTTTTTTTTATTAATTGCTTGTGGATATGTACCAGTTTGTTTATTTTTAAACACACTTGTTAACCCCGAGAACTGGACTGGATGATTTAAGGCCAGATAATTGAAGGCACTATAATCGTGACTCTAATGTACATCTATTTGATATAAATGATATGAACAAATTATAATTGAAGAAGAACAAATCCTACTCATCAGGGAAAGTTAACCTCTTTAGCTATCATGTTTCTAGGATTTTAACTCGGATTAACTATTTAGATTTGATCCATCTCTGTTCCTCTTAACACTTAATTAATCATCTTAGCAGGTGTCTATAGTAAAGCATCCCTTGGTTTGTTTCAGGAAACATTCTCAGACCATTCAAAAAATAGTGATGTCTCTGAACGAGGCACAAAGTCACACATGGCAATGGGCACTTCTGCACCTAATAGAGTCCTTTAACCAGGCCATAGTTCCACTAGACTCCATCATGTCTTTGGAGGATTATTTGCACCAAGGTTAGCACATAGTACTGAGATGTGATTAACGCAGTAGTTTTTAAACTTTTCCAGGCCTCCTCTCGCCTTTATATTGCATACAAAGATTTTTTTTTTTAGCCCAGTGCCTTACTACCCGTTGAAGCTATAAGGCTACATGTACTAATAACGCTAATGTATTAGGGATTAGGAAGGTTGAATTTAGAGAAAGTGTACCCACATTTGTGTGTAGGGAAGAGTGTAAAACCTGTTAGGAAAAACCACCATCAGTACACCCTGATGTATTATTTATCATTAACAACTATTTCCACATATCTATCTTTAACTCAACCTTCAAGGCCAATTTTGAAAAATTTCAAATTTTCTATAGTAATTTTAAGAAAACTGCCCTCATATTAAATAAACAGACATTATAATTGCCCATGTAAAATAATCCACTGATACCAATTGTGAACAAAATCATTAAAACTATTTGTATACATAGCCAAAATATAATCTCAAGATGGTCCACCTTGAGGTGCCATATGATGCTGCACTGTGCCCTTAATATGGGTAGGTGGGTGTCAACTTTATGTTAACTAAGCTGGTATCCTGGTGGCCTCTCAATTGATTGGT
The DNA here is from genome assembly GCA_039000515.1 of Timema cristinae. NCBI lineage: Eukaryota > Metazoa > Arthropoda > Insecta > Phasmatodea > Timematidae > Timema > Timema cristinae. Next base: position 29,269,856 of record JBCFYV010002255.1, read on the forward strand.
TTTTTTGAGTGGGGACTTCCTATTTACCTTAAGTGATTTAAATTTTGTGGGTTTGATGTGGCCTTAATGTGCCGTCCTTAAAACTTGCACAACAAGAAGAGGTTTGGAGGGGGTATAGTCATTCGGCTATTGTGCTTTTTTAATTTAAGGGCGTGAACCAAGGAATTCCTGTTGTAATCCTTGGTGGGGTCAAAAGATACCAGGAATGGCAGGGTGTTATGTCAAAGCTGGTACTAATGAAAATCGAGGGCTAATGAAATATTATTTTGTTTGGGTGCTTTGAGACAGTGGCACAACACCAGACACCAGAGTGGTGTTAGTTCTCTACAGGGAGTATAAGACCGCTTATGTGATCTTCCAAGGGATGGAGCATTGAAATAGTGTACAGTATTTATATTAAAATATCAATTCCCCAATCAATAAAGAATCCTCAAACTAAATAACATTATCAGGAAAATTTAATTAATTACATTATGTAAGTCACTGGTTACTTCTGTTATTCCCTTTGACTTTTAATTGTGTGATGTTGCCAGCTCCTGGTTTCATGAGCGCCAACACAATGGCCCACTGCGAGCCTCCGCGGACAGTGCGTTTATGTGTGAAGAGCAATGCGGAAAGCGCCAAGTGTGAACTCATGAAAGAAGTGGCCAAGGCGCTAGGAATAGAGCCTGGGTTGTCTTGTACTCTGAGGAGCAGTACAGAGGAGTGCATGAAAGCTGTGAGATACGACAGCGCAGACGTTGTGATCACTGGGCCCGATGTAGAGAACAGAGCGCATAGGTGAACATAATGTAACGTATTCACCTTTAACGTTACTCACTTAATGCAATAGGAGAGATTGAAATAATGTAAATGTTGTTAAACAATAAGTTGCAGTCAAAATATTTAAGTGGAAGAAAATGTGACGTATTAATTAGTATCTTGTAAATTAATATATAATAATTGTATATTTAGTAACTCATGTTATGTTGGATAACCTGTGATTCATCGAATAAAGCGCGCTCATGGGCCACTTCCCCACCTCATGCCTTTGCCTAAAACCTGCCTGATTTTTATCATATTTGCCACACCCCAGTCCATCTCTCCGCTGTACATAATGTAGCTGAGTGTGTTTTTTTTGTGTTCAAAAGTCAGCCTACATTATTTCAATCTCTCTTAATGCATTAAGTGAGTAACGTTAAAGGTTAATATGTTACACATAATATACACAGTTGTTTTAGTACTAAAAGCTGATAAAATTCCATACACAATACATTGAAACTAACATTGGTGCCAGATTACTATTAGTCACCATTATTCATCTAAATATATGTTTAAAAAGAATAGACACAGGAATACCGGTACAATTAGAAACCTTAGGCTTAGGGTGTCAATGCTCTAACACTTATATAACCATGTATTTATAAATGTTTTGTGTATTATCTATAACAAAAGATAGTTTTAATATTGTTTGTATAAACACAATGACTGTCTAGTTGTTAGAGTTCCTGGCTTTAGATTCAGAGATCCTGAGTTTGATCCCCAATGCTTCCAGAATTTTTTATTCAAATGGAAAAATTCATTCAAAATGATTTAATATAGGTACATCCTTTCAACATGTTGTTGATTGTGTATCAGTATCATGTGTGATTGAGTTTAGATCAAAGGTTGGTTTTCCTATCAATAAAATGTCAGTTATACTGGAGAACTTGGTTTGTCATTGGGCTAAATACAATTAAAACAATATGTAAAACATTCTTTGTGACTTTGGGTTGAAAAAAAAAACTCTCTCCCTAATACTGTCTTATTAAGACTTTATATGAATATTCAGCAATATTATTATTATTATTATTATTATTATTATTTTATTATTATTATTTGTAGCCATTTTAGTGTAAAACTTTCTATTGAACACAATGTGAAGATAAGTATAAATTCATTGACAGTGCAGATCCATTTTACCAAGTATTAAGCATATTACACATAATTAATATAATTATAGGATTTACAATAGTAATCATATATTATTTTTACCAACAAATAATAAAGCGTGAGTCAAAACATTTATAAATAATTCAACAACGGTATAATACACAACTGTCAAAAACTTTACAGGTCTTTTAAATTCACTAATTAGGGTTGTTAACTGAACTAAAATATGTACCAAATAACGGAAAATATACTAATATGAGAGATAATCGATTACTGCTCAGTCTCAACTTGGCTGTTTTGCTAAGTTGCCAGTACTTTCATTGAGAGCTAAGAATGGAAGTATTGAGAATCATAATATTAAAATAGATTCTCGATTCTTTCGATACCAGTAAGTGTCGGGGTATCGAAGAATTGAGTTTGACATATCTAGTTTCATTCAATTGGAACTTATCAGGAGGGAGTATGAAACACACGTAGTAACTTCCTGAAAGGGGAAAACAAAAAATACAAAAGAGAGAAAAAGGAAATAAGTAAAGAATAATTGAACACTTAGCTAGAAACATGTAAATTGTGTATAGAATGATAATAAAAAAAACGTTATCTAGAATAAATTTTTGACCCTTGTGTTTTCCACCCTAATTCATCCAAAGTAAGTAGTGCACTGAAACAATTAAAATCCAAATACAATCTACATAATTAAAGAAACTTAAAATAAAAATAACATATTTTTTCTCACTGCTTTTTTTTTCACGCCTCCGTCATTGAGAAAATTGCAATTGTTTCCAGTGTGTTTGAACTGGAACCACTGGTGGTGGAATACAGTAACAAGGACTCAGCCTTGTACAGGTCAGCGGCAATAGTTCATGCCAGCTCGGCGATTAAAACATTTCAGGACTTGCAGCAGAAAAAGGCTTGCTTCACTGGTTATGACACTGTTGGTGAGTCCTACTGTCGGTTGTAAATATTTAGATAGTTGTTGGGTATATTGATTACACTCAAAATCAATCGATTCCAATAGTTAAGCTCATTAAAAATATGTATACCATTCATATTTTATGGGTCTTATGATTTTCAGAAATTTTTTATATTCTCTTAAATAAGATAAAAAAAAGACACAACCATGAAGTAGACTGGTTAATTTGAGTCTACTCTTTATTAATCTTGAATAAAAATTCTGACATTTCTCAAACTTGCTACACACTTAAACTTTATTAAAAATTCCACATGAAAGATACAAATTAAATTTGTCTCACTTTCTTTGTATCGTGTGTGTGTGTGTGTGTGTGTATGTGCACACACACACACACACTGTTAAACCTGAAAGATAGAAGTCTTACCTTAATGGATTACACTATGACACTATCTTATGCCGGGATCACGATCAACTTAACGTTAACATAACGTAACGTTCACTTAATGTAATGCTCACTTAACATAACCTCCACTTAAAGTTAATTAATGTATGTGTGATCACGATTCACCTAACTTAACCTAACAACTCAAGCCAAACATCTTCATTCTCAAGAATGATCTGTGATTTGTATTAGTTGTATAGTGATGCTCTGTGAATGTTTACTGTTTTCAATCGTTAAAATACATTTATATTACAAAACTTTTTTGATAAATTTAGCGTTCCTATTTAAGTTTAATTATTTTGTTTCAATGTCTGATCACTAGAACTTAAGCTAAAGAGTTAACATTGGTCATAATACCAACAAATGAATTACTAAATAGCCCTGTTGACATCACTCACATGATTGTCTGGTTAGATCACGTGATACCCTTCAAGTAACATTCACTTATATTAAAAGACCTCCCATGACATCTATTATGTTAATTTAACTGCATCGTGATCGCCTCCATTTAAACACAGGAGCAGATCCTTTACGTCTAGTTACGTCAAGTTGATCATGATACCGGCATTATAAGCTATGCCATAGTGGAATAAAGCCAGGCAAATTTGCTACCTTACAAGATAAACTGCTTCCCTCCATCTCAATTATAGATTTAAAATTAATCAACAAATGATGACAAAATTTGCTTAATAGGCACCATGGGAAATTATATTGTGTTTTGTCTTTCAAAACATATTTATATTATTTTCTCAATAAAACTACATAATATAATTATATTGGCTTAAAAGTGAGTAGCCTACATTTATAAACTATGTAAAACCTAGTTTCTTCCATTACAATGGGATTGGATGGTCAACTTAATAACTAGATAATAGATATGAGTTAGTTTATAAAGAAATTATGTTTAGGAGTTGATTGTATTTCTTAGACAGGTAAAGTCAATAGTACCAATTAGTTTTTCATTTAGAGGGGCTGGACTTAATATGTATTTTGACAATATTTTCTAAATTAAAAGACAATTATTTCACAATGGGCAAAATAAAGACAAGGCTACTGACAAAGCAATTAAATTATTCATTTCAAAAGAGCAAAATTTAATTAAAAGCCTGATTATTTTAGATGTACTTCTATTAACCCATTCCCTGGTGTGTGTTTAGCACAGCGATCCACGTAGGGCCGGCAGCCATTTCTCTACTTGTATATTCTTATCTGACACATTTTTTTTAATCACTTATTTCATATCCTTTATTGCTTTATTCAACAACTAAGAATGTGGTTGAGACCTGTTTTAAAACTATAAATATGATAATGTTTGTTAGGTTGGAACACTGCAGTAAATATGCTTAAAAACAAAGATATGCTCACAAAGTCATGCCCCTTTTACAAAGCTGTGGGGGAGTTCTTCTCAGAAGTGTGTGTCCCAGGGATGAACGTTTCATCAGACTTCAAGATGTCATGCCCAGGTTAGTACATTTTTTTTAAATATTTAATATACTCTTTTTGGACTGACAGATTATATGAGCACACGACTTACAAACTAACTCAACTCCATAAAAGACAACATCCAGTTCCAGAATGTCTTCACTGTGAAAGGGGAAACACTACATTTCACCAATGAATGAGACATTTTTCGGCAAGGCTGGGAATCAAAACCTGGGACTCTTATCTAAGTTGCTATCGTTTCTGCCTTTCAGTCATGAGTATAATAAAATTTATGGTTGGTAGATATGGTAACACATATACTGGCATACAAAAGGCGTCTACCCGCTCAAAGTTTTTTTCCTTCAAGTCAACCACGAGAAAGCATCTTAGAAAGCACCAAAGTATTAAGTCAAGTCGATGAGTTTTAGATGTTTACTTTACATCCATTACTGTTCCCGGCCTATGGGCTCAGTCAGTTTTTTATTCAAGCTTGCTAGGCCTGTCATAGCTTCATATACCTTATATCTTTAATTTATCACTATGAAAGGGTGAACCCACATTTCACCAATGATACATTTTTTGACCATGCTGGGAATCAAACCCGGGGCCCTTAGCTCAGTAGACAGACGTGCTATCGACTGAGTTAAGGTGTCAAGTAGTTTTATATGTGAATAGTATTAAAACTTAATTATGTAAATAAAGATTTATTTATTGAAGCTAGAAAAAAAATCACTTTAATGACAATAGAATTAATTTTTTCAATGAAAAATTAAAAACTAATTTTAGCTATAATCTAATATAATATTACTTTTCAAATAAAATTGTGATAATTAATTATTATTCAATGTGATTATTATATTAGAACAATCCTTCAATTTATCTTCCCAACTGGAGTGTGGTTATTTACTTTCTCCGAGAGACATCTTCCTGCTTTGTATACCCCTCTATTCTGTAGCTTGATATATGCATTAAATGTTTTCTTACAGATACAGTGCTCACTTATTTATATATTGCAACATGTAATTAACACACAAATGTTGTCTTTTAAAATCTGTTAAGTGCTCTGGAAATGCCTAGAATTTCCTTGAAAAAAAAAACTCTTAGTTTCTGTATGAACTCTGTATATACCAGATTTATTATATATATATATATATATATATATATATATATATATATATATATATATATATATTATAATATATATATATTATATATATATATATATATATATATATATAAAACCTGCCATTATTTCTAAATTGTTTGGTTGTTATGTCTGTTGCATAGATAGCAGTGGAGGCGAGAACTCCTTTAGGGGAGAGGAGGGAGCGTTCAAATGCTTGGTCACCGGAATGGGAGATGTGGCTTTCATCAATCTTGACACTGTCAAGCAAAATACTGGTAAGAGTCGAGCTATCGTTTGCTCAGTTTTGAGAAGCAAGGAATACTCTTGCTTTACTTAGCCATACAAACATAGTTACATTTCCTATGTAATACAAAGCTTTTTTAAATGTAAATATAGACACCCAGACAAGGATTTATCTGGATTACCAGGCTTAAAATCCCTCTAATGGTACCATTTTTATAAATCTATACAATCAATCCATCAAAATGTCATATGAAAATATATGTTTGTTTCAATATTTTAGAATGGCTGATCAATTTATTGTCATATTATGAACAGTTAGTTTGTGATCATCGCATAAGTAAAAGTGGGGTGCAATCTTTCTTGGTCTAGTTAAAGATATTTTTAATTTTGTGTTTTCGGAACCAGTTCTTGGCCTATGCGAACAGTGCATCCACAGATGACCCCCAAGGATAGGAGTCCCCAAAAACCTCATTTTTTTTTATTGCTTAACTAAATCAAAAGATAGAAAAATAAATTTATTTTCAATCAATTATATCTGGAAGAAGTTACAAGAAAGGTGAGGAAAAACATATAAAAGGAATAAACACAATAAAAATAAAGGTGACCTGGTGGTCTAGGGGTAAGGTGTCAGACTTCTGTGCTGGCGGCCGGGGTTCAATCCTCGGTCCCGGTACAGATTTATCTGATTACCAAACCCTTCCTTCACCTCTGACAAGACCTCTTGTGAATGTGGGGAATGCCAGGCCTCCACCGTGGTTCGGATTCCACGTTAAACTGTAGGCCCTCCATTTCATCTCACAATCACCCTACCATTACACATTAGCGTAAGTGCGTATAACCCGAACGGGTAATAAGACGCGGTGCTAATAATAATAATAAACACAATATGGCTTTTACAATGAAAACAAGAACACATTTCACATTTTACATTGCTGCCATTAGACAAAGAGGTAATGGCTGCCTCTTGAAGAAAATTGATTGTTACCACCCAATCCCCCAACCTAGGTTTCATTCTATCGGAACTCGTCAGGAGGGGAGTGTGAAACACGCAACACAACTTCCTAAAAGAGGGGGAAAAAAGGGAGAGAATGGAAATTTGTGAAGAATGATAGGACATGTAAAGGGAATAACATAGAGGACAAACATTAGGATTTAATACCACTTGTGTTATGTAATAATTATGTAATTTATGTTTTTAATTATTATTTCAGGGATACAAAGCGAATTATCTCTATATGTTGGAAGTATTTTTAAAGTATGTTAAGTTTAAAGTTCAACTCTTACATTTAACTGTTTTAAGTGTTATGTAAATCATGTAACTACCGATAACTGATCCTATGGAGTATTTTCTAAGCATCTTGTCTTACTACCCATTTGGATTATCACCTATTCACTAGTTTCTCTAATGTGTTATGGATGAAGAAGGTTTAACTAGATGAAGTGCACCCATATTTGCACGGGATCAGCTTGGAAAACTATTTAGGAAAACCACTCTCGGTACACCCAACTGTGATCGAACCTCAAACACATCATTGGTCTATTAAGAGAGTATCGCCTTAGACCAGACGGCCTATTTAATACTTTTTAAAGTGCTTTTCTTTAACCTCTAAATTGTTTGTCTCTATCCAATTTCACTTTTAATGGATGGTTCCTAGAGATGTTATTTTAAAATGTCAAGTATTCATTTCCAGATGGCAACAACAATGAAACGTGGGCTGTAAATCTCAGGTCTACAGATTTTCGTTCAATATGTGCAGAAAATAATTCTAACAGCGACTGCTACCTAAGCTGGGCCACACCAGGGCAGGTACTAGAAAATCAGATTTAATAACAGACTTGGGTAAGAGTAAATATAGACTACATGTTATGGTTAGAGCCCAAAATTATTTAAAACAAAGGATGTGCCAAAACTCGGAAATTTGATTTTGAGACAGTTTTAGTAGCTTCTCAAATTCAATGATTTTTTCGAAATTCAAAAAATTTGAGGACTCAATTTTTTTATCTTTTTCTTGAAAATTCTTGGTTTAGTTAATTTTATTCAATTCTAATATATAATTTCATAACAACAAGAGTCCCTCATTATGTCCTTTTGACTGATTAAGACAAAATTGTACAATTATTATAAATTTATTCAAAAGTTCAAATTTGTGTGGCTATAAATTTAATGTTTTCACAAAAAAAATTGTATTTATTTATGGTTCATGCATGGATCTATTATAGAAATTCTACTTGAAATATTTCTTATACAAAAATTGTTCTCTAATACTACTTAAACTCGACTCGAAGTAAAAAAATACCTGCTCAAACATCCTTAGTTTAAACCCCGATTTCTCTAGGTAAAACTAGTTCCAGCAAAGCCATTTCGTCAATACCAGTCTTAACCAGGGCCGCATTTAGAAATATACCGCCCCTAGGCATATGAGGTGCATGAGCCACTCCCACCAAAACATCATCTTATTTGTTAATGAACACAAATAATAATGTTGTTGGCCTATTTATTGCTACTATTTACAGTATATCCCCTATAATTATAAGATCACGCTGAAAAATGGTTGTGCTCGTCTATGATCTGGCACAGCTTTGCAATTCGTATATGAGTGATTCAATTATAAGCAGACATATGGCTATAGTAGACACAATAGAACTCTAACAATACACTAGCAGTTTATAACAAGCAAGCTTCAGCTACAGCTGAGTCCTGTGTGTTGTTTTAGTGAAAACTATGTTAATTCGTGTTTAAGACAATGGTTTCGGTTTCACATCCCGTGACGTCGTACCTCGTAAAGGCTGCTGCTCTAAACAATTTAATTTTTTTTAAAGTTGCGCCCCTAAAAATCTCGCGCCTAGTTTGCCTAGTGAGTAGTGCTGCACTGGCCTTAACTAGTTATTTCTAGAATTAACTGTTTACTATTATCAATGTAGTGAGTAACTAGGGTTGGTGTCACCCGGTGTGGTAGCTCATAGTTTCCCCTCCATGGACCTCCTCCGGTACCAGACTATACAGGATTCTTAGTAATGTTTTTTGTACTAATGCTACTAGCAAACGTAATTCACGTATATCAATGAAAGTAATTTAGCAATAGTAGTTATATAAACTAATCACAAAATTAAAATTGAACCTTTAAATTAGAATATAATATGCATAACCAAAATATATTTATATTTACATAGTTTTATGTGGTTAAAGTTAAAAGCTAGTAGGAAAACAATAGAATTTGAAGTAAAAACATTTAATAACTATATCAAAATTATGTTCATTTTAACTCGTTAAACTTTACTGTTACATGAGATACATTAACGGATTAAGTTTGCATAATCATTATCAGCCCAAATAATGTAAAAGTAGTAAACAAATGCATATTGCACTATACCTAAAGTATTGTAGCTTAAAATACAAAAAAATTTGACAAAATCAACGACTATAAACAACAGCAATTAAAAGTTAAAATAAAACAGCCTGTGCAGATGGAATTTGAAGCTTCAGTGTGTGAGTAATTGGTTAATAAAGACAACTCTTACCAGAGCACATGCACATTAGAATGCTCAAATAGTAAATTAGCTTAGAGTTGTTTTTATAGGGAATTTGTGCTTACGAAAAATGTTTTTTATGTGGTTATAGCTAATTTTAGGGATCTTTTTTAAATGATAAATTTCTGCAGATACACTACACACAATTTGTATAGACACTCATTAGACAGTCACCCCCTTTTATGGTGTCATCTGGTGCAGTCCGCACCCCCTAGTGATGCCACTACTAGTTAATAAAACATTCTCCAAACATTTTAACTATTGGACTATCTGAGATTAAAACACTATCCATGTTTTGGACAAAGATGGCAAGGTTTAGCCTAAATCTGACTTTGTTTTGGGAAAAGGAATAAAAAGTCATTTGGTGATCTTGGAGGTGTATGTAATAGAGAAATAAATGTTGAGTATGTTGGTCCAAGTTGGATGTTTCAACCTTAAATTGAAGCTGAGAGACCAAATTAAATGAAACAATGGCTAACTGAGCTTAGTTTAAAGGTGTAAAATCTTCAGATCTGTATTCTGTAAAGGTTTAGAAATAACCATTTGTTTTACAAACTCTTTTGTGTAAATGTACATCTTGCCTGGAAAAATACATTTTCTGTTATAATTTAACTGCAGGACTTAGTTTTTTTTTTTGAGGAAATGGGTTGCAAATGTTTCTTTATCCTTTCCTTAGTCTTTGTTTTATACTTAGTTGCAGTAATATTTCAATTAAATACAGAAACATGTTTGGTGTTGTGTTGCAGGTTTTAGTGCAGGTCTAACATTTCCAGTATGCGCCGTGAAGAGTTGTACCTCACATTTCTCAACCTGGAAAATTATTTTGGAAAGCAGTTGAAGCAGCCAAGTATGTTCCAGATGTTCGGAAAGTTTGATGACAGGAGCAATGTCCTTTTCACTGTGAGTACCTAGCCTAGTAAGAACAAAATAGGAATAAATACTATCTACTTTGCAAAAGATACTAAAACTACTTTCATTGCTATACATAGATGAACGTTCATGAAAGAGGGATATAAAATAAAAGTAACAAACACATTATGACTTTTTATAATCAAATAAGAGGAAACACAGCTTACACTTTGCACCACTGGATAAAGAGTTTTACCTTTTACTGGCCTTTGAAGAAAATTGGTCGTTACCACCCAATCCTTAGACATAGGTTTGGATGTATCAAAACTCTTGAGTAGGAAATATTAAAAAAAGAAAGTGAAGAACGATATTACACGTAAATAGGAACTTAAAAAACGAACACTTTTAGTAGTAATTTAATTGCAGCTGTCTACTTATTGATTGATAGTTTCAATATTGATAAAATGATACTAACACAGTGAAATGATGTCAAAATTGTTGCAATAAAATATACCTATACTATCAAAAATGTAATTTATATTGTATTCATACTATACACTAGATGAGAACACTGATAATTAAAGGCTTATGGTATATGTCTTCTTTCTTTTTTTTTCTTTCTATAAATAAATAATATTCAGAAGTGACCAATATTGATTGATTTAAACTTACAGCAATACTTTGCTCACTCCATCTTTCAAATGAATTAGGGGCACCAAATGTGTGCAATAACTACTTATAAACAGAAATAAACATAGAATAAATAAAATAAGTAAATATAAATAAATAAAAACCAATCACACAGAAAAACTTCTATTCAAAGACTGAATGATTAAAGATACACGATGACGTGCAGTGGTGAAAACATGCAATGAAAAATCTAAGCAAGCAACAAAATTTGGAAACATTATATTTAAATCCAACAAAAAATTGAAGTGACGAAAGTTGAGGTATTGCTGTATAAACTTTACAGCAAATAATTATTTTTAAATTTTCAAAATCAAATATATTTTTGTTAAAATTAGTAATATATTTTATATAATTTCATTAACTAGCAACCCACCTCGGTGGCGTAGTTGGCTAATGCGCTTGTCGTGTTGAGCTGACTGCTGAGGAGGGTGAGATTGAGGTTTGAATCTCGGTCGGGTGAACTGGGGGTGGTTTTTCCTAAATGGTTTTCCACGCTCCCTCCATGCAAATCCGGGTTCACTTCCTCTAATTCAACCTTCCCAATCCCCAATACCATTAGCGTAATTAGTACTTAAAGTGTATAACCCGAACGGGTGGTAAGACACGGTGCTAAATATTATATTATTATTAACTAGCAGTAAATTAGAACCAGTGCACACTGAAGCTCACCGTTACATGATGTCTTAAACACTTTCAATCTTGACTCAACACTGATCTGCTCTGAAGTTTGTAGTAACCATTCAAATCTCATCTTGATGGAGTTTCTTTATAAAGTAACTTATATTGATAATATATATGTGGCATGAACCTACTAAGTGTTTATTCAAAGTGTGTTTGAAAATTCCATTACTTTTTAATGTAAGTATTATTTTTCCCCAGTCAATTCAACTTGCAGAAACATCTTTGTTTGTTTGCTAACACTCTTGACTTGTTGGTTTTCCACAGTGATGGATAGTATGATTTATAATAGCTTATATTTTTTTGTCTAGGTTAGGATGCGAGCGACAGGTTGGAAACATTAGCATCCTTGCATCGTGAGAAGGATGTGAAACACAATTACGAGAAGATGCTGGCTGGTCTTAGTCCATGTTCTGCCACAATCAATAGTGTGATACCTTTAATGACAATACTACCAACATTTCTCACTTTTCTTTCTGCTTCTAGGTAGTGGTAAATACAAGAACATATAAACAATATAACTATATAATGTTTTTCATGAAACTGCAATCAGGGTCAGATTAAGGGCCACAGCTTTGGATTCCAGCTTTATTTGTTTATTAATATTTTGTACCACTCATACATTTAATAGAAGTTAGAAATTTGCATTTGTTTATATACTATAGGGATGTGTGAAACTCTGAAAACTAAGACTTAGATTTTAGTATTCATCAGCTTTAAATTCTGTCCTTAAAACAATTCTGGCTTCAACAACTACAAAGCTCAGCTAAGCCCAATCTTACTTTGTCATGTTATTCTATTCATTAGGGCTTAATATAAGGCTAAGCGATAACGACCACTACTTTGAATTTTACAATGTTCGGTTAAAATGCTTGTAAGTTAACGTGAAGTTTACCTTTTGGCTAGCATTTTAACGTTCACATTAAGATTCAAACATTCCACCATATTGTTTTATGGCAATTTTTATTATTCAAGTGAGGTTAAATTACTATTTTTATAAAACTTTGGACATTTGTTTACCTAATGATTACCTATCACCAATTTGTGGTTTTATATTTCTAACTTTCAAGAAATGTTCTTCTTTCCAATACAAAATATGTAAATTCTTTCAAGTGGTTTCACTTCGCGATTCGGAGTGGTTATTTCTTGTCAATAGTTATTAGTAATTGACAATAGCTGTAGGCCTACCTATGTTTTTATAGTCTTGTAAGTTATTATGTGTAGGCCTGAATGGCTAATATAGGACTTTTTTTTCTTCCCTTTTTACCCTCCAGTACATGTTCATGGTTAATTAAGGGTGGTTTTTATTTTAATATTAAATTGTGTGTTTAAAAATTGACTATGACTCTATTGTTTAGATATTTAATTATTTTTAAGCTTAAAAAATAGCATCATAATACATGCTTGTTTAAAATAAACAGAGTAGGTATACCCATCTTTATTTGAATTAAAAAAAGCATTATATACTATAAACTTATATGTATGAATATGATTATTGAATAACATGACATTTTATAAACAACAACCCGCTCGGTGGCGTAGTTGGCTAACGCGCTTGTCGTGTTTAGCTCGACTGCTGAGGATGGGGAGATCGAGGTTCGAATCTCATTTGGGTGAACTAGGGGTGGTTTTTCCTAAATGGTTTTCCACTCTACCTCCACGCAAATGCGGGTTCACTTCCTCTAATTAAACCTTCCCAATTTCTAATCCATTAGCGTGATTAGTACTTAAAGCGTATAACCCGAACGGGTAGTAAGACGCGGTGCTAAATATATTATTATTATTTTTAAATTATTATTATTATTATTTATTATTATTATTATTATTATTATTATTATATTATTATTATTATTATTATTATTATTATAAACAACAACATAAACATGTATTATACTTTAATCTATTTTCCTAACAACTCCATAACTTTACAGACATTTAAAAATTACTTACAATCTATTGGTTCAAATTAAGCCAATCAAAAGTTTTGGAACAAATCAAGTGCTTCGAGAAGCTTAATGATAAGAACTAGTGGACGGCACCCGTTCGTAACTTGACGAGCACATCAAAATAGTATTGTAAAATGCAAAAGCAAGTTTAACTGATGGTTAGACTTTACAAACAGTTAAGTTACGAGGACTTTAATGGGACATTTTAAGATTGGATCTTAGTAAAAGTATTAATCGTTAAAATACTTATTAATGTTGTTGTTTTTTCTAATATGCACCCCCTGTTTATTTTTAAAGCTAGCAGTCTTAAGTTGACTGATCATGCTAAAGCATAAGATTTTTAAGATTCGAAAAATTAATTAAAAACTTATTTATATTTAAATATTTCACCTAAAAAAAACAATATTAGATTTTAACTAAACTTTATCACATAGATTAACTGATATAATTCAATTGTATTTATTGTATAACCACGGTAGCTGGCACAATCTTTACCAATACTATATAAATTACTAAATCCAAGTAACCTTGATTTATAAAACTTAATAATGCAAAAATAAATAAACATTCTATAAATAAAATTTATCAGACAAAAAATAACATATAAAATATTTATTAAATAAATTTAATGAGCAAGAATAAAACCTTATTTATTATTTAAAAAAATATGGGCCATTATTAAATCAATATGTATACAATAAACTAAATAAATAAAAACCAATAAAATAATAATTAATTAAAATCTTAGTAAAGTCAAAACTATAATTCCTCATAACTACTAATAATAACCACCCCTGTTTTTTTGCCACCATACACCATAGGGTAATCAGTTCAAGGTAAGGCTGCAACCTTTCAGGGTAGACAGAGTGTATATTATAAATGAATGTTTTAATGAGACAATCCATAGAAATTGAAGTGCATGTAATGATATTAACTTGATTTATCAAACTAGAATATGAAAGTATGCTAAACATTTTTGCAATAAAACATTACCTACTTCAGTGGCCGAAAGGTATTAACGCATCACTTTCATGATAGACTGACCTGCTGACAACGGGGAGATCGGGGTTCGAACACATTCTGGTCCACTGAGGGTGCTTTTCCCTAAACGTTTTTCCATTCTCCTTCCATATGAATGCAACTAGGCTACCTCTGAAATGCTTCTTTCTTCATCCTTACCCCACTAAAGTGATTTTATCATTATGTAGCTAGCCTGAAGAGGAAGTAAGATGTGATTATTGTAAGATTTTTTTTTTTTGCAATATGTTGATTGTCCAAAGTTTTATAAATATGCACGATAAAATAATATTCAAACTCTGATTCAGCTTTACTTTACAATATAAGAGTGGGATTTGCACACCCTTAGTATCTACCTACAATAGGAATTCACTTATTTAAATTGAGAACTAATCTAAGGGTTTTTATTTAAAGGAATTGATGAAAGTGTATTAATTAATTAATAAAAATCCTATATTTGAGCTGTGAATACAATTAAAGAATGTATAATACTATTTTTAAGTATTCTTATGAAATGATGTTTGCTTAGAGCAATGCAAACAAACATCTTTTTTGGAAAAGAATAAAGGACATGTATTTATTTACAAAAAGACTGCAATAAATATTTGGTTAAGTTTGTGCTTAAATTAAATCATATGTTAATTCTTAAGCTTTTTTTTAAATTTAAAGTATGTAAAGATTATGATTAGTTTTTTTACAAAAAGGAAATTGTATAGTAAAACAACATTAGTCAGAGCAAACCTATTCTTATTTGTATGGCCATGAAGAGTGATACACCCAAGCAGGCCCACCATGAGGGGCGGGCTATTGAAACTGTAGTATCAGGTCCGGCACTACTAGGACCAGAAACCAAGGTGTGTATGTTTAAAAATATTATAGTAGGTAGGCTATATTAAATCAAATAAAATATGAATGCAAATTATTAAATGCTTTATTTGATGTTTGGAACACACTGTTCTTACTTAACAGACCGCACACGGTAAAAGTTCAACTTGACTGTTACATGACGCCAACAAGACAGTAAAAGAAAAAGTGCTTTAATGAATGTATTCATGCGCCACACTATTGGGCACTCACGCTATTGGTTGAGAGGTTAGGCCTAAACAAGCATGATATTTTAAACATGTTTTGACACTCCCACTAAATGAATGCTTGTTTACAGTCTTGCAAATGGTTAGAAATATGGCCTTTTAGGCCAAATGACGGGTACCCAGCAGTTTTATCCGGTCACTCTTGAATAAAATAGAAAAAAAAATTACATTTTTTACAGATTTTTTTTTAATAAAAAAGAAGTGAAATAATTAACTAAGATCATTGAAGTACATTTAAAAAACAGGAGTACATGTTTTCATTTTAAATTGGAATCTGGAAAAATTAAGAAAGTTGACAGTTAAAATTTGAAAAAATAAATGAAAGTTTGAAAATTTGTTTTTGTTTTATTTTACCTTTTCAATGGCTGCCTTGTGCTTGGTGGATTTCAGTTAAAGCTTGAATATCCGGCTTTATGTCGTCAAGTTCAGGCGCAAGTCTCCTTTGAGGCAAATGTCCAACTTATTTCTTTGTTTTGTGAGGAGCTGGACAACAGAACTAAATCCTTTTTCAACTAAATATGTTGACGGGAACGAGATGAGAAGTGGTTCAGTTTTTCCCCAAAATTGTGGATAAGTGTCCATAATCTTCACCCAGCCTAACTCGTAACCGCTCTGCTTGAAAATGATTTTCGCCTCACAGTCATACTTCAGATCTAGAAACTCTGTCTGCAAAGAGTTATCAAGCTTATCCACAGCTTCAAACGAGAATGGATCTAGAATCCAATCAGGCATTTGTAACTTGGTCAAATCTTCAAATCTTAATTCCATGTCAGTTTTTAACTGGTCAGGGTGATCAGTAAAAATTAGGATTTTGTCTTCTGGGAGTTCAGGAGTCCCGTTAGCTGACACTGAACACTTTTTAAGGGTCGGAAACTGAATCAGCTCTTTACGGCCAATATTTACCTTGTGAATATCATACTTGGCGATTAATGATGAAATAATTCCTTTGGCCTTGATAAGGTTCATCTTGTTTCCTTGAATCCTTATATTGACTTATTTAATTTTTTCAAAAATATCTGTAAGGTACGCAAGTTCCAACTTGCGTTGCTTCAAATTCTCACTTAAAACAGGATCAGACGTGTCGAGAAACTCAGTAACCGTGTCAAATAATTCGAAGAAACAGCGCAAACAGTTTCCTTTGTAAAGCCACCTCACGGCCGTATGTAGAAGCAAGTGTTCGAATTCCTCATCATTTTCGTCGCAAAGTTGTCAGAACAGACGGTCATTGAGGGAATTAGCTTTAATCTTGTTGACACCAGTAATGACCAGTTTTAGGGTTTCATTCAGGACACCACGCAATTTTTTCGCAGCTAAGTGTTGACGATGAATGACACAGTGAATAATGATGACTTCTGGCACTTCTTTCTTAAGGTGGGCTAGAAACCCAGCATGACGACCTGACATGGCAGGAGCACCGTCTGTTGCGCAAACGCTCATGTTTGTTAGGGGAATCTCTTTTTCCTCAAGGGTGACCTGGCGGTCTAGGGGTAAGGTGTCAGACTTCTGTGCTGGCGGCCGGGGTTCAATCCTCGGTCCCGGCACAGATTTATCTGATTACCAAACCCTTCCTTCACCTCTGACAAGACATCTTGTGAATGTGGGGAATGCCAGGCCTCCACCGTGGTTCGGATTCCACGTTAAACTGTAGGTCCTTCATTTCATCTCACAATCACCCTACCATTACACATTAGCGTAAGTGCGTATAACCCGAACGGGTAGTAAGACGCGGTTCTAATAATAATAATATCTTTTTCCTCAAAATAATCTTGTACCACTTTAAAAATCGACGATCCCTTCGTATCAGTGATCAAAGTTCTAGCAAACAGCATTTCCTCGGTAATTTCCTTTTGTTCATTGATAAACCTCACATAAGCTAATAAAATTGCTTTGTTATCAATCACAGTTGATTCATCAATCTGCAATGCAAATTTACTTTTTTTCAACAAATTGGTGAGTTTGGATTCAACGTCTGTGGCCATTTCGTCAATTCACCTGGAAACAGTATTGTTGCTCAAAGGAACCAATTGACTTATCTTATTACTAGGGCCCTCGCCTAGCATGATTTCAACATTTTTTTTTGGTAGCCGGTAAAACAAGAGTTTCGCCAATTGTGTGAGGTTTACCACATTTAGCGATCAATAAAAACACCTCGTAAGAAGCAAGAAGACCTTTGTCAAGATCGGTTGCTCGTTTTTTAAATAATTCACTCACATTAGGCCGTTTAACAGCTTTAGCTTTGAGGTGTTGAAAATAACTAAGTTCTTTACTCACTTTATCACTGTGTACTCTTGATAAATGATCTTTCATTCGCGAAGGTTTCATGGCTTCATTACTAGTAAATGTTTTATCGCACAAAAGACAATGTGGAAACTGCACATTTTGCGGTGACGTGATAAAACCGAATTTTAAATACTCAGATGAGTATTGACGACACTTCTTCTTTTTTGAATCAATTGTGCATGAACTTCTACACTTCAAAACAAACGCACAAAAACAGAAAAGACACGCACAAAAACTGATGGTGAGGCACACAAAGGCTAGTGAAGACTGAAGACGAATGTAGGTCAATGGCAAGAGTGTTGTGTTGGCAGGAGGGGGAGGGGGTTGAGTCACCAGTCGGCCGCGCTGAACAACAACAGGTGGGGGACTGTGAAGAGGGGTGAGTGCAGTGAACTCGCCGGCTGAGAATAGCCAGTGACTCGTGCTACCCGGCAACTTCTACTGTACAGTACTATTTTAATTTTTTCCCCCTTTGAATACTCATCGCCCCCCACTTATTTATTGCCCCCCTGATAACCCAAATCGCCCACTTGGGGCGATTGCCCCCAGGTTGGGAACCACTGAGCTACAGCAATGGGATTAAAGTTGGACAAATACAGACTTTCAATCACCATTAGATGGACTAGTGCACGTCTTACATGCATGCTAAGGTCACTGCCATGTGTGGGATTTTTTTTTTCCAACTCCACTGATGCTTGAATTACATTTAAATGATTACCAGGAGAATATTTTTGCGAACATTAAATAAAATAATTACATATCTTCAATCAAAGGCAAGCAGGGCTTGCCTTGCTTGCCCTGACGTGACGCCACCGAAGTATACCCACACATCCGCTAGCCTGATCAAAGAATGGCCTGTAAGTACGATATACATAGTGCCCACAAGGCTTTGGGTTATTAGTAGGGCAGAAGTGGGTTTCCTGCAAACACAAGATGGTAGAGTGCAGGGAAGAAATAAGTAATTTAATTTCCTCTACACTTGATTAGAAACTCCTACAATTCCATTGTAGTAGTGACATTATTTATTGGTATAAAATTTAATCATTCACGCAATCCATTACGCTATTCCTTAAAAATAAAAATTGATTTAGGACCTTTTAAGACCCTCTTTCCTTTTTAAGTCTCTCCTGGACAACTCGCTTTAGGAGAGGCTTTCGTTTTTCCAGCAAATACTGGTGGTTGCGTACTTGCGCGAAGGCTTGGATATAGCCTTCAACGCCTTTTTGTTTATATTAGTTTCGGTGATCCCTCGTTGGGCTTACTTTAAAGCATCCAGTGGGACTCACCTTTGTGGCCTCACCTGTTCCACCACCCAACTTAACCTTCGGAGTCCAAGAGGAGAGAGTGGGTGACTCAACAACGGCTGCACATATTTCCCCCCCCCCCCCCTTGAGCTAGACTCAGGGAGATTCCTTGAGGAGGACTTAGAGGTGTTCCCCGAGGAGGACCCGGAAATGTTCCCCGAGGTAGACTCAAGGGAGTTCCCTGATAACTCCTCGGTGGTACGGGTGGTGGAGATGACCTCTGTGAAGGTGTCACCTCCCTTAGAAATTTCGCACAATCGTATTTAGCATGACTGTGACTATGAGAGTCTCAAGAAAAAACAATTAGCACGGATTGAGAAGACGTCTTTGAAATATTAACCGAACAATGGCAATAAGGACAATTGATGTTTTGGCTAACAATTTGGCTGTAAGAGGTCTGTAATACCGGAGCCTGGCTAGATACATTTTCTTTGCGTGCCTTGGCAAAAGTTATCTTCTTTTCAGATTGAATCAGTGCGACTTTTTCTCTGCGTTCAATTTCGGACAATCCCAAGACCAAGAAGAGTACGTACCCTTGCAGTTGACACAGAACTTTAGAAGACTCACACGGTGGATCGTGTGTCTCCTCCGCAATCTGCACAGGTTGGTTTACCGTGGAATTGCAGCTTTGTATACCCAAATTCCTGGCATTGAAAACAGTCCCGAGGGTTTGGGACATACGGCCAGACCTGAACACATGGAGACCTGCTCAGACCTCCTTTGAAAGGGTAGAAGTCACCAAAGTGAGTATACACATACTTTTTTTCAGTTCCTTTTTTTAATGATGATATGATAAACCTCGGTGAGATGCTGAGGGCAAGCTATACACAGATTTTCTCAATGCTTACACAGTCGAGGTCATAGGAAGTGACCATACCCTTGCAAACAGTGAGGAATCTGTGTGGTTCAACCTACAGCTGTAACTGAGCCAAGTTGCTCAACGATTTTTCAATAAGAGTCTTGAATATCAGTCATTATCTGAATCAATATGGTGCGATTGCAGAGTATCCTTAGCAATAAATCTGTTTTTGCTACTCCATTTAACTCTCTTTCGAGGATAAATGTGCTGACACGTTTAGGATTTTCATTGTTTTCTACTCAAGACATTGTGTAACATTAGCCGCTAGCTAAAGTTACAATACTAGGAATTGTAAACTTACCCAATTCTACAAGACGTCAGCGGCCATGCTCATGTAAACACTGCGAGCCACTTATCAACACACACCTGGCCGTCAAGACCTTCCTTGTAAGACTGAGGCGCGTCAACTGGAATACATCACGCCGTTTCTGCTTTCCCAAAGACCATAAGAAGAAAAGAAGTAACACTCCACCAAGTTTACGAGCGGGCTTCTACTAGATCCGTGAGGCTCCTAGAACCTTCTCCACCCTGTCTACGTTCTTTGGTCCCCCCCCCTTGACTATGTTCTGCAAGCCGTGTTTTGTGCATATAAAAGACCAACCATGTGAAGTGTGAGCCACTCTTGGGCTGGCGTTGGAATTCGCCTGAACAGGCGAACGCTTCAAAATTAACGATGTAAGCTAAATTCAGTTTAGATGAAATCTTTAACGTTTCTAAAATTCCGTTTAGGCACTTTGTTGTTATTTCATAATGGATAGACTTGATCTTTCAAACTTGCGTTTTAGTGACTTTCCATGATAAATGGACTTAAAACTTTCATACTGGCATTAGGTTGCGTCTTCAAATATCTGCCGACATATAACTTAAAACTTTGCACTTAGCAGTATGCATATAGTAATTGGACTTTATGACTTTTCAGATTTAATATGTTAGTGAAACAAGTTACGATTTTACTTCGTTTGGGCATTTGTGTTGATTTAAAAGACAAGGCATGTTCACAGTTAAGGTTTAGATCTATTATGATTGAACGTAAAACTTCGGGCATAATAAATTTAAATTGCGTAAAGGTTGCTGGGATCATATTATGTTATGTGTACTATTTATGATGTTACGTTTTGTGCACTTATATTATTGAGCGTAATCTCTAAAAAACCTGCTTTTGTTAATTATTTTCAAAGGTTAATAAGTTTGGTGCTGAACTTATAAATTATGTCATTCATAATTTTACCTTGTCTATGAACTTTAAATATAAACCTCGTAAGGTGTTTCATTAAGCTAATGTTTATTGTATTAGGATAGTTCTTGTTGGGTTGTTTTTGATGTTCACCTTTGAACATGAATTACCTGCCGCCATCAGCGCACCATAGGGGTAAAAGGAAGTTGTTATAGCAACCAAGTTGTGGTTGTAAACGAGAGGTGTAGGCCAATCTAATGCATGGGTCAATCCAACACCAACATCTGGTAATACGTCAGTTAGGTTTAATCATATACCCCCTTCCCCTTTTTGGGACTGATGAGGTATTAATAATAATGTTTATAGGTTATATTTTGGTAATTGTCTTATTGAACTGTACGAGGTTAGGCTGAGGTTTATTTGTTGCTTTCACGCCAAACTGTAGCTTTCCTGAGTAAGCGTAGATGTTTGCTTTCAAATTTGGCGCTCATGGTATGAGGCCATTGGATAAGGTTGTAAAGACGTTACATACTTGATGATTGTTTATGTATTTATATCTATTTTTGCTCTCTTTTTTGAGAAGTTATAATAAATTATTCTTGATGGTGATATTCGTTCCTTCTTTATAAGTATCATCCTTCGGTTATTTTAAGATAAGTAGTTCATGTGAGGTAATCACTAATATGGTATGACGTCTGGGCTGTGTTGATCGACCTTTGAGGGCGACCGTGAGAACTTGCCCTCTTCTATCTCTAATTGCGTGTGCTGGGTGTTATCTAGCTTACCCAGCGGGTATAACAAGCTCACTCACCCAGCCCACTCTATCGATTGTTATTGTGTTTTTTTTTAATTTCCTTATCAAGTGTTTGAACCCTCTCTTTTGGATGGTAGATCCTAATTGTGGTTCAATTGTTACCACCCACTCTACTACCTCTTAGCTACGGCCACACTAGACTAAAAGGAAAGTGGAGGTAAGCTACAAAAAGTTAAAAAGAAGAAAGATATCAGCGACAATTTGGTAAAAATATGAATGTTTTATTTAATATAATAACAATTTAAACAATAATTTACATGGCCTCAAAAATCCATCAGGGGTTGTGTTGAAAATCACATTAAACAAACGCGCAGTACTATCATGCGAATGTTTCCAAACATGAAACATGTTCTTAAGTCAACTGGGTCAGTGTGGAAGAGACAACCATTCGATCCAACAACACAATGTCAGTTTCACAACATTGAATATTGACAAAACAACCTAAAGTGTTTACTATCCGAGCAAATTACTCTATAAATGTCTATTCAGATATTTATTGACTACAAAAATAAAAGAGCCTAATGGGTATCTTTGAAATTGCTACGCTACATTGAATATAGAAAAAAAAAGAAAAAGAAGGGAAGTTAAATTTAATATTGTACGGATATTTTGGGGAACACAAGAGTTTGGCTTACCGACCATAGGTAAAACTCCCGCGGGACTATTAAATGTTGACACAACTACGGACGTTAACAAGATTCCTACTTGTTAATAAAAGTTATATAATATATAAAAGAAGTCTAGATAAAACACAATTATATATGGTCTAAAAATAGAGGATGCAAAAGTAATTTTTGGGAAGATATTCATTGATCGAGGGGTGAACGCAGCGCTCACTACTTTTTTTTTATTCGTCTGGCATTTGCGATAAAACAGCGTAGGAACAATGAATCTCAGTACAGTTGCCCGTTGGAATGTTTAGGATGGGGGCATGGTTAAGATAAGATGACGCGAGACCTACAGTCTTTGACATACTGTCATTCTGTGAACGTTGTCGTATTAGGCAGCGCGGCGCTCACCCTCGACTAATCGTGTTATTATTTAATCTTAAAATCTTACTATAGTATATTTTTATTTTTTATTATTTACGGGGATTTTTTGATTGAAAATGAATCAGGAATGTCAAATTAAGCAATGGCTGTTAGATGAATCGGTTGAAGACTTCAATATTTCACTTTATGAAGACGACTCCGAAGATTCAGATGTAGAGAAACTGGCCAACAGTGAACATGACAGTAATTATAAAGTGTCTGCGGATGACATAGATCAAGATCAACCCGAAAGTTCCGGGCCACATTATATTGGGCGTGATAATGTCACTTTGTGGAACGTTCATTTCCTCCTCCCAGCAGGCGTGGGAAACAAATAAACATAGTCGTACATCCTCCTGGAGTTAATAGAACTGATCAACATGTTAAAACAGTTTGTAATTTTTTTTTTTTTTTTTTGCAGATAATGTGTTAGAAGACATAGTACGTTAAACAAATGATCGTATATGTAAATTAAGAACTATACGTGAGAAAGTGATGTTGTAAACAGCAATAATGACGAAATTAAAGCTCTAATTTTGTTGTTGTACTTGTCTAGGAAAATGAAATCATCTCATCGTATTGTAAAAGATTTATGAGCGAATGACCCAACAACCCCTGAAATTTTTCGTCTTGTGATGTCGTACATGTTGCTAAGGGCTCTTCGTTTTGATGATGCGGAAACAAGAGCCGCCAGAAAAGCCATCGATAAATTAGCTCTTATCAGGGAATTATTCGAGAGTTTCATTCGGCGCTGTCAAGACTATTATTCAATTGGAGAATATGTCACAAATGATGAGATTTTAGAGTCATTTCGTGGGTGGTGTAGTTTTAGGGAGTACATGCCTAAAAATCAGGCAAAATATGGGCTCATGATATTTTCATTGGTAGATTCACGGATGTTTTACACATTGAAAATGGAAGCATATGTTGGTATTCAACCAAATGGTCCATTTGTCTCTGATAATAAACAAACTAGTGTTGTAAAAAGGTTGGTAGAACCAATTAGATTCAGTGGACGTAACATAACATTAGATAACTGGTTCATTTCGGTCGGTCTTGTGAACGAACCTGTTAGACAACAAAATCTAACCGTGGTGGGTACAATAAAAAAATAAACGAGAAATTCCACCTGAAATTGTGAACTCTCGAGGAAGACCAGAAAATTCATGTTTGTTTGCTTTTGGTGAAGATGCCTTATTAGTGTCTTATGTACCAAAAAGGTACAGAGATGTAATACTCATTTCACAATGGATGATCCCGATTACATTGATGAAACCACAGCTGACTTGAGGAAACTAGTGCTATTACCTTCTAAAACCTTACAAAAGGTGGCGTAGACGTAGTAGATAAGTTAAAAGCCCAATATACTGTGACAAGGGTACTGCTACAAGTGGCCTCTTCGAATATTTTTCACGTTGCTTGATGTCAACGCAATCAACGCCCAAATCATTTTCCGAAGAAACACGGAAGAAAATACTTTTTGAAGGAAGTTCCTGATAATTTTAGGCTTAGATTTAGTCAACAATCATATGACTAGAAGAGCTTCAACCAGCGGTATTCACACAGATCTTCGAATGAAAATTCACCAGCATCTTCACTTACCACAAAATGAATGAGCATCATTACCTCAATTAGGTCAAGGAAGGGTCAAGCGTGGTTACTGTCCAAAAAAGAATAATCGTAAAACAGCATCTATATGGTGCCAACTGCCAGTTCCCTATCTGTTGTGAGCATACAATCACTATTTGCCAGAACTGCCATGGAAATGCAGCCATACACTTTGAGAATAGTGACTAAAAATTAGAGTAAACAAAGCTCAGTGATTCACGTTGAAAAACTATTGGGATTCATAAACACTTTTATCGTAATCAACAAGTTTCAATATTTGTCCTTTTTTATTTCAATTTAATTTCTCCTCGTATAAGAATTTTATAATTTATTCTAAGTAATATAGTTAAATATGTTATAAAAATGCTAGTGCGTGAACTTTAAAGTGCAGTACCTTATAATAATTTTGTATAAGATGATAATTATTTCCCTAGTTTATGATCTACAATAAGTGAGATTTTTTAATGTTTTTTCTTTGTAATATTTTTGTGATCGTTAAATTTTGTAATAAAAGATTGTAAATGAAAACATCTCAACCAAAAAAGTACAAAACTTAATCAAAAAGGATACACAAATTCTGAAATTATATGAATATAACAAGTATAGGACGTTAGCAGATTGACGGTGAGCACGGCGCTCACCTTCGACCAATGGCATTACGAGACGAGGCTCGACCAATGGAGGGTTAAGAGACTGAGGTCTGTTAAGTCCCATGAACTTACCTGTATTTAATATAATAAGAAGTAATACCTCCAAAGTTTCATGAATCTTTATCCGACAACAATTTATGTAAGGGGAGCTTCACAGCACATGGTGTGCATCATGCCTACCCATATGATAAGCGGGGAAGACAAATTGTTGCCATAAATTAGTATCAACATTATATGGTGTAGGGTTGTACAAAGCTATAACTGAAAATGTCCGATGTTATTCCAACAGAACGAATGTCTGATCTAATTAACAAATTAACACCTCCCACCCGAAGAGATCTATCAGACCTAAAAATTCAAAATTATTTATAATAAAATTATCTTGGTACTTTAGACAATTTTCACTCAACGCTGCGATAAGGATATCACGAGTAAAAATTAATTGCTCAAGTTCTTTTTGTGCCCGACGCTTCTAGAATGCCATTGCATTATATTTAAATAGCTAACCATGATAAAAGCAGCTACTTATAGCCAACAGACAAAGTTTCCTTTGGTGCCACTACGTACTTTTATCCTATCAGATTTACTATTGTGGCTGCTAAAGAGTCCCACATCACTGTTATTGTTGGCATTAGACTTTACAGGTCTGACATTCCTGGCACTGAGGAAGCCTAGCTTACCTGGACTGATACAACTTTGAATACCGTTTGCTCATCCCCCTTACCTCTTATGTAATCAACTGTTCCTTCGATTGAGATTTCTGACGAATCCACGTCCATTTCCACCGACTACCTGTGCCGGGTTACTCGAAAGATTCACCACTTAATATGTTTCATTGGATGGGCGTACTGGAATACTTGAGAATTGAGTATTGTCCACAACGAACTGTACCTCCCTGACTGCATATCGTGACTTGTAGGGAGAGTTTCTGTCTACAGCCTGGCCAGCCTCCCGATACGATAAATTGTGATGAGCCATTGTCGATTTAATTTGACATTGTCACATCCATTTGGGACAAGCTTGGTCGGTGGCTAAATGAGCCATTCCGAAATTAAGGCATTTTTGAGTTCCGTGCTCAACATTATTCTATGGCATAGTCACCTCCACACTGTGCGCACATATGCCCCAACCCCCACTACCACAATTTATATCAAGATAAGTAAAACGTAAACAATAGTGACATTACATTACTGGGTTTACACAATGCTTGACTTCCGCCCTAGGTAAACATATCACATCAAAGGACGGTAGCATTTTGCTCAAAAAAGTTACTACTGTGCCCGAGAGATAAACCGAGTCAAGTGGATCAGGATTGCGCTTATTGAAGTGGCGTACCGGCAATACTGAAAACTTATTGTCTCTCTCCACCTCTTCCTTAATAAACTCATCCGAAAACTCAGTGGGAATATTATGGATAATTCTAATCCTGTGCTCATTTCAACTTATCATGTAAACTGAAACCTTCAAAATATTGAGAAATTCCATATTTGTCATAAGTGTAGCTATTTGCTTTCTTCGCAAATAACAATTCTACAACAATCTGGCTATACCCTGCCATAGTAGTACTCTCTACACTTTTATGCTTGGGAAATAGCCCTTTGATATTTTCATTGGACTAAGACTCTGAATTATTAGTTCCGATGAATTAGACAATGTTATTCGATATCTACTGCCCTACTGTCATCTGAAACAACTAGCCCAATTTGACTCTCTTAAGCACTCACTATTGGGAACATTGGCTGGAGCTTGTCCTATAGGTTTGACTGCAACACGCCCCACACTAGATTTATCTTTCGTCATAATTTTTATTTTAGATGATGATAATGAATGACCAGATTTTGAACTATTGGCACTAGTTTAAGAATTTTGTGGAATATTTTATGTAGAATAATTCCTTCACAGCCGAATCAGCATTGCAGTCGTCTCTTGAAGCCACCGTGTGTCAAAACACTGTCACATGTCAAGGTCTCCTAAGTTCAGCTACCAATGCTGAACATCGACTCGACTCTGAACAGCTGTTTACACCAAATAAAACAAAAATATTCAACCAGTGCATGTTTTATTCCACAAACAAGCTTCCCAATATAGATAGTGTTGGTGGACCTATCTTGAAACCGTTGACATTTCTAATAAATAATAGCATGGTCCGATAGTTACAACCATGACCGGTCGTGAAATAAAGCGTTTCTCGACCCAAAAACCAATCGTGGATATGTTAATGATCCGTGATGTTGGTAGATCGGGGTGTTAGGTCACAAATACAATTTTATACAATATACAGGGGAACCTGGATAATTCGAACTTGATGGGACCAGGAAAGTTCTAGCTAAATAAGTTTTTTAAAAGGAATTGAATAGAAACACAGTTAAGTTTGCTGAAAAACTTTATTTGACGTATTCGGACATAATATGTTCACAATTTCTTTAAAAAGTCATAGGTTTTAATCTGTTTTCATGATCTAAGTCTCAATCTTAGTGTATTATTCTGTTAATAGATTTATTTACTGGAAAATTGAATCACTTACATTGTTGCGACCTAAAAAAAACGCCTGAGTTCTTAAAAAGTCAATGGCTTCTGCCACACTCGGTATAGGCCTCTTGAACTACTGAATAATTGTCCTCTTCATCACCAGATGCTCCATCCTCAGCCTGGATGTTATTGTTGAGAACTTCGGCGACAATGTCCGCATCAGTAACTTCATCACGCACTGCCACATCTTCATTCACGCTGACGAAGTCCACATAGGAGATAGCAAGATCAGGAGTAACTTTCTCCCAGATGTCAATATCTGACCCAACTTCAGTCACAGTTTCTCCATTATTTTCTTTCTTGATAAAGCCAGCATTTTTAAAACAGTTCTTAATGGTCTCAACTTTCACTTGGTCCCACACTTACTTACATATTCTTGAGGCTTGAAGAACGTCAAGCGAAATTTTATGAGTTGATAAATCTCCAACAAGAATTTTTTCGACCAACAATCATTTGTATAATGTTTTAGCTTCTTAATTATTCCTTGGTCCATAGGTTAAATAACCGATGTCATGTTTGGCGGGGAAAAATAAACTTTACACATTCCAAAAGGGGAACTTGGTTTTGAATAGTGCAATTGTCAGTGAATAAAAGGATTGTCGATTTTGTTTGCCAAACTGTCTATCGATTTTTAAAAGCCATTTTTCAAACAGATCACCTATCATCCATGCTTTTTCATTTGATTCATATAACATGGGTTAGCCAATTTTTCAATCATTGACAACGGAAGTTTTTCAGAACCCTCCATATTTGCTCTAACTAACCGTGTTGTTCGATATTTACTAGGCTTTCCCCCACTGCATCGTTCACCTTTAAATGCAAGAGTTTGTCAGGAGTACACTTGTAAAAAAAAGTCCCGTCTCATCGACGTCAAAAATGTTTTTTTAATTTTTGTTCTATGTCCTGGATCATTTCTTTAAAGTCTTCCTTCCAATTACCGGCCGATTGCACATCAACAGTCCACTTTCATCCCATACAGCTTTGAAGTAAATTCTGTTTCGTTGTTATAATCCATCTAGCCACCCTGCACTCGCTTTGAAATCTATTTTTCCTAATTCAGATGCAAAATTTTCAGCCTTTGCTCTAAGAAGAGGGCCACTGACTGGACTTGATTGTCTCGCGAATGTTTGAACCACTTCAGTACACATATCCGGTCCTCTTAATCTTTTCCGATCTCGCCATTTTCATTGCTCAATTTTTTTTTAAATTCTTTTTTTCAAAAATGTTGAAAGTGTGTTAGGGGGAATTCCGAAGGTCTTTGCAATTTCTGATTTTTTTTAAATACCCTTTTCCAGTTTCTTTATTACAGCTACTTTTTTGGCCAAAGTTAATGATTTTAGTACTGTGGCTTGGACAGTGACTCGACACACACACATACACACACATACCCACCCACACACAAACAAACAATACTGTACAGTATTTACTAAACAAAACTAAAACAACTCTACGACTTAATCACTAAGAACAGCGCTCATAACCACTCGTGAGGAATACGACCTTGACAAACAGAGTACAAAACTGTGCTTGTAAACTTAGACGTATGGGTGAGCGGGGGAGGAGGAGGGGCGTGAATAAAGGTACTGACCACACTCCAACGTCGCCTCCCCTATTTCCAAAAATAGAACAACATGGTGGAGCAACTTAAGTAGGAAAACAATACTGCACAGTACATTACAACTTACGGAAAGTTCAAATTAACCAAAACAAAATTCGAGTTATCAACGATTTTTTAAGATTATTTTAAGACAAAACTCCCGGAACTGGGTAAAAAATTTGAGTTAAAGGTGATTTCGATTAGTCAGGTTCACTGTATGAAGATTTAAAGAACTCAAGTAAAATAACATGTATAATGTATTATATTAAAAATATAACAAAGGTATACCAGAAATATCATAATAATTTTTAAAAACTCGTCAATTAATGAAATTTTGTTGACTGTAATAATAACTATTTTTAACCATTGTGAACATGATCTCTATAAAAACTGGATGAACATCTGCAGCTAAAATTTTCGAGCTGTCGTCTTCAGACCATTGTGTAAGAGAGAAAGAAACTTTCGGGTTTCTCTTTTTCTCTTATACACATACAAGGCAATGTGGCATTTCGACATCGTTCGCTAATTTTTTATGAATATATGATTTATATCTGTTATGTAGTCAGCCAGAAGGTTGTGAGTTTTGTTATTCTTTGCTCTCTTTTTCATTTCCATTCCCTGTGCTCGCAACCATTTAATGGCGGCTCTAAGCTGAGTTCATATTCTAATGGCATATTATATCTATTACCATCATGTCTAAATCTATCAATTACGACTAACTTCTTCAATACAAAACAAGTTACAACAATATCAAAGCATGATTAGTTAAACGAAATAAAAAGGTCTGTAGCGTACGGTAATTCACAATGAATGAAAACGAAAAGAAACCTCTTAAGGACCAGTGTTACGAACACGGACAAATAGACTGTATGGTAGAATAGGAATGCGTAGAAGCAACTCCCCTTCACTTTATGTGGTCTGACTGCTAGTGTCTTGAAACAGCCCTCTTCATTAACGCATACGAGTAAAATATACAAGAACGCTTCCGGTTGATGGTTCACGGAACCTTTCTCACTTCTGTCTCTATCGAGTCTCCGCGCACGACTAACTAAATCGGCAGGACTAAAAACCCGCGCCAGCGACACTTAGTGGGAAAACAATAGACCTAGAGTGGTCCAGGTATGTTCTTGTTGCCTCCAAGAGTGAGGAAAGGTTAAGGAAGGTGAGAAGGGTTAATAAAGTATAAGAAAAACAAAAAAACAGTCTAAGCCTCAACAATATAAATCAAATCACAAAACAAAGCACTACAAAAATCGAGGCATAGAGAACCTAGATAAAGAAGTATTCCAAAGATATATCATAGAGGAGAGAAACATGACGTAAGAATTAATAGTTCTGATCAAACAAAGCTAATAAAATGTTTGAAGAGCATAACTAAGTTCAACACTCATGACTTATTTCTTTAAATAAGTCAATTTAGGCTAAAATAGTAATACTACCTACAAGCCTATAAGCTAAATGGTAATTTGAACGTAAGACTTCTACACAAAGTTTGTCTTTCAAACAAAATTAATCAGGTTTTTAACGACCTCATTTTATTATAGTTATCGAACATTTAATATTATATGGTTTCTGAAAGCAATCCAAAAGATGAGAGTCAACTTTGTAACCCCCACCCTCCTCTTTTATCGCCACTATAAAATAACAATCAGGGATGGTAACAAAAGAGTTATTTTATTCAGATAACCAATTATATACAACTCGATGAGAGAGTGAGACAACATAAAGTGTTAGGCGTCTGAAATATAAATATTAGAGGCAAACAAAAGTTTAGTTGTTCCAAAAGGCAACATACACTGTGAGGCGAATGGTCAAAAGTAATTTCTGACGTAATACGTAATCATAAAATGAAAGATCTAGCTAAAAGTTGTCAATCAGGAATGCGATTCAGCAAATACACTTAAGAGTTACGTTACCCTGACAGTCCCGGACCAAAGGACAAAAAATAACAAAATTGTACCATATAATAAATTTCCTCCAACCGAATAGTATAATATTAGACATATTAGAATATATTCACAAAGGTCTTAATATTAAAACATACGCCACCTAATGGCTTGCAAAAGAAAAATATTAGTAAATAAAGCCAAGACTGCGGTATAGCCTCGCGGACTTGCGGCCCCTTCTTTGACTAACCACCAATAAACTTTAAACATTTTCAACAATGATAAATAGTATCTTAATAAATAACAAGATGAGTATAATTCCCTAAAATATTAAAATAAGAATATGTGCCTACAACACAGAACCACCATCATTATATACCCTAAAAATATTTCACGTGCTCTCGAAGCACGGGAACAACAGGAGAGAGAGGGGTGGGGGCAACCGTGCGTCTAGAACATACTGTAACATGCTCCAAGTCACCAGACGTGCTTGGAAGAACAGTTATACGAGTTGGCCAAGTTCAGCCGATAGAGCGCAGTGAGCTCACGCATATCACTCTTTTTTTTTAATTCTGTGGGCGTGGTTCGGCACTGGCGTCGGGAAATGAACCTTGGGCCTCACTTCAGCCCAATGTTAGATAGTGCCGCGTTGTGTTGTGGAGTTATAGTTTTTTTTGCTGAAACGGGTCAACTGGGGCCAGGGTGGTGAGTGAGACAACCTCTTAATCTTTATATGATGTAACAAGGTTACAAATTTAAATATTATATTGCAATATAGTAATACGTCCTACAAGACATAGAGCTTAAATGATAGTTTGAATGTAAAACTACTACACAAAGATTGTTATTCAAACATATGTAATTAAGTTTTAACTCACCTTATTCCATTATAGTTACCGGTATCGAACATTAAAATACATAATATGGCTTCTTAAATCAATAGGCTATACAAGCTAGGAACCAACTTTAAATATATTGTAATATAGTAACACTTTATACAAGCCACAAGCCTATAACCTAAATTATAATTTGAATTTAAAACAACTACACAAAGTTTGTCATTCAAACTAATTAAACTAAGTCTAAGGCTACCTTATTTTTCTCATTTTATTTATTGAATATTATATAATATAATATTGTTTTTGAAACCGCAAGCTAATAACCAATTATATGTATATATAAGTCTTGGCAGAATGTAAACAACATGAGGGTTAGCTACATATTTTAATATATTAAAGATTTTATTCTTATTTGTACAATACTACATTTAAAACTGAATTGTATGTCTTTTAATGTAAATGTGTCTTCAGTCAAGTGGTGTATAGTACTTCACCACCGGTATTAAAAAAAACTTTTATTCACAAGACACGTTTTTGCACAAGAACATTGAAAGAAACCGTTAGATTTTAAATCTGTCCCCTCGCTAGCAAGCAGATGACAAACTTTAGTGTCACTATATGGTCCGTTGCAAGGGGTATGTTTATTTATACCCAGTATAGTATATATAGATCAATGATTGTGAGTCAGTGAGGTGCAACCAATTCAGAGAATTTCTGATTACCAGAATCTGGTAAACTATCGGCATATTCTTTCTGTCGAATTCGTTTTTAAATTCCTTTTATATACTGATATAGGCTAGTTGAATTTTTTCAATATATCAGAAAAAGCATAATATTGATAAACTATAATTATTAGAAGAAGGAGGAAAAAATAAATTTATTTTACAATATTCTAAAATAAAGTTAAACGATTGATCATTCCATGTATATAATGCACATCCAAACCTTATTTTTAAAATACGACCCTTGTATAAAGAAGATATCTACTACGCCATCTATCGTAAAGACTGCTGTTACCGATAATTACAAAACAGGGACTAGCGACACAATGAGAAATTTTTAACTAAACGGAAGTTTATATTTTGTCCAATAGGTCGCAGCAGCAGTATATTTTTATTTTGCGAATTTATATTATGTAAAGGTAATGAACCTTGCTTTGCCATCTTGCTGTGGGGTGTAACTTTTTGACAGCTGATAAATATAACTTGTAATTGGCCTACTGAATAAGTATAATATTGTGTGTAAAAATGGTGTTTTATAGTTGATTTCAATGTTATATACATATTGAAGAATGGGGCAGGCTGGAAGTGCGTTGGGGCATAACGGTAAGTCACCCTTGTAATTACAGTAACATCTCTATACATCTATTATTTAATTTAGGTTAATACTTTTTTATTAAATATAAGTTGGTTCTAACGTGATATTTCACATTTATGTGCACTCTTAAACTAATATCATATAAACTTAAACCCTCAATTTAAATTAAAGTAAAACTAACCTCCATTAGAATGTCTAAGTAAAGGTAATATAAGCTTACTAAATTTTGCTTTATTTATTAAAGAGAGTGAACAGTCAAAAATTAGTTTTATTTATGTTAATATTTTTATTTTAACATAATTTAGCTATTAAATATATGAAACAGTTGATCATAGCAGATCTTTCTTGTATTCAAGTTTATATTTCTCCCACAAAATCATACCTTAGGTAGTTTTTGAATGCATCTTTTTAGTCGATTTCCTCTATTAATTTGCTGCCTAAGCGTGGAGTATTGTCATTGAATGTAGTTCATGTTTATTTAAGAACATGTATAGTTGTCTGTTTGATAAGGGAACCATGCTATCACTGTTTATCTTGAAGAAATTATATCCTAGTATTATTTTTGCATTTTGTTTAGATAGTTCTTGAATGTCATATACACTACATAGTAAAACCCATACTGGTGGTCACAGTCCAAGCTAGTGGTATTCATACTATGGTATACACAGGGGCGGATTAAGGGCCGGGCAAACCGGGTGGCTTCCTGGGCTGCAACCTAGCTTAATGTCACCTGGGTATAGTATGAAATCAATCCCCAAACCTCTTAACTCATGGGCACCTAATGCATCCATTTTTGAAAAGTTATTTTACATACACAATGATGGATAAATAGCGCCCTAAAACTTTTTTTTTCCAATTATATTGCAAACTATTCATCATATCCAAGTACCTAATTGTTCAATATAAAATAAAGAAAACATTGTCTACAAAATGTGTTTTTTTTGTAATTTTCTTTTTAATCCTAACCATTTTTGTATAATATAGCAGTGAAACGCTTAGAGGATGATAACTATTTGTGGAATTTCCGTTCACATTATTTTTCTATTACGCCCAGTCTACGTTAGGTTTGGAGTTGTTAGGTTGGGTGATTGATGCAATATTTTCTTACTCTCTCACTGTTATATAGGGGGCGCCGAAAAGCAATCTCGCCCGGGCACAAAATCTACCTCAGGTCGCCCCTGGGTATGCATACCCTTGGAGATACGCAAAATCATCTAAGGAATGGTGTAAAATGTGTACATAAAACTTCATGATATATAATGAATAATAAGGGCCATATCTAGGGTTAGCCACAAGAGACTCAGACATAAAGATATGTGATCTGGTGGTGTAATTTTTTTCTCTCTCTCTCTCTCTCTCTCTCTCTTTCCTAGATGTATACCATAGAATATGTATAACTTAAATTATGCACTAACAACTTTGGGGATACAAAGTAGAAAAGAAATATCTGGGGGTATGCGAACAAAAAAAGGTTAAAATACCACTGGTCTGAGCTGAGGCATTAAGCTCGCAATAGATTGGATTGCTGGTTGGAGGAAGTTTGAAGATTGAATTTCGACCAGTTGCTCGGAATGGACGATTTTACATACAATAGTTTTCACTGTGATTTTCACATACTGTCTTTACTCTAGGATCTAATTTTCTCTTAATCTCTATAGCCTACTTTAGAATAAGTTGGTTAATAACTCGTGCATTGAATGTAGTCCTTTCATAGAATTTTGGCAGGAAGAAACTAAAAAAAAAAAAAAAAAAAATTGCAAACAGATTTATTTTGTTGTTGTCAACAAGGATCAGTATTTTACTATATTATTAGTATTGTAAGTTTATTTATTTAATACCAATCAAAAGTGATGGAGCTGCAGATCAATGAATATGTGAAAATTAATCTAGTGACTTTTAAAGCTGTTGATTACAAGGTTCTTCCAATGCAAATTGGAATAATTTAAATAAACATTTCTAAACCATCTTTGTTCCAAGCAAATGGTCACACATTGTTAGATAACGGACCAGAGGTTTTCACATGGCCGATCACGAGCTACCAGTAGCTTGCGATGACATTTTCGGTAGCCCACACGAGACATTTATTTTTCTCTTTCCAAAGTAACCTACTTTAAAGAGTATTGCCGCAAGTTTAGGCTATGTAGGCCTA
Organism: Timema cristinae; assembly: GCA_039000515.1. NCBI lineage: Eukaryota > Metazoa > Arthropoda > Insecta > Phasmatodea > Timematidae > Timema > Timema cristinae. Next base: position 29,305,749 of record JBCFYV010002255.1, read on the forward strand.
TGGCCTATTATCTAGAAGGAATGACCCATTTCTATTTCATGTTGCACTTGAGTTAAGGCATTGTTCAGCTATAAATGCTTTGCTTGTGGTAGTAATTATTTTAGCTGAAGGTGGTAAAAAAAAACACCATAGGATGAGGCTCACAGGTGAACGTCTTGATAACTGTTTTGAAAAGTTAAAAATTAACCTTCTCACAAAAATTAAAAAAAAATTTTGATAAAAGGGAGTATAAAATGTAGCCCACTTATGTTTACACACTATTTATCGAAGCCACAGAATCTACCCCTGGTTGAACAAAGATTTTGATAATATAATAGCCAATAATATGCAATACTACATATTTTCTAATTTGAGTAGCTCGCGAAACAATTTTACATTTTGAAAGTTGTTAATTCCCATACTAAATGAGATTGGCGATCCTTGTATTACACTATTCATTAGCTAGCTCTGTCAAAAATAAAGGGATTTTGACACTTTTATATTAACTGCAATTCAGGACTTGTTTCGGTGGCCGAATGGTTTATTGTGATAGACTAGACTGTAGAAGACGGGACAATTGCGTTTTGATCCTTGGTGGGTGTTCAGAGGGTAGTTTTTCTTACATGGTTTTCCACTCTCTCTCTCTCTCCACGCAAATGCTGGTACACATCTTCTATATTCAACCTTCCTAATCCCCGACACATTAATGTAATTAGTACATAGGTGTATAACCCAACTTTTAGTAATATGTGGTACTAATAATAATAGGAAAAATAAAAAACTATATGGCAATTAAAGATATACATTGCTATTTCTTGTTAATGCAGGTGATGTCGTAAGTAAATATTAGGCTCTAAAATGATATCTTTATTTTCCATAACATGTCTTATTGTAACTTATTTTATTTTACCAGCAACATAGCATAGCCTTTCTGTATACTCCTATTTGATTCATCATAAGAGGTGGGAAAATACATTTTAGCTCTACCTTGAGTTTAAATATAGGTGTACTTTATAAAATAAAAATATTATATGTATTTAAAAAATTTTTTTAAAGAAAATTGTTCATCTTTCTGCACTAAATCTAGTGTTTGACATCATAGTGTCTTTATCGTATTTGCCTGATAAGTTACAGGTCTTAGGTTTTATTCCTGGAATTGAAAAATCTACCATTGGTGAAATTGGGAATTTCTCCTTCACAATGATGAATTACTGGTCAAAGGACTGTGTGTTTTTCCTTTTTTACAGATAAATTACTTTTTTAATATAGAACTGATACAATGAGCCTGATAAAAAAAAGGGCACATTGAATTGAAAACATTTTCATGAAAGCAATGTATTGGAGAATTATTTGTACACATTTTTAAAGCATTACAAATTCACTAAATTTACATCACTAACAAAAACTTGTAATACAAATAATTATGAAAACATTAAATTTACAACCATAAAAGAAATCTGAGAAGTTACCAAAATTAGGTTATTTATTTAATAGTTGAATTTTTGTTGGACTTAATAAATTTATAGTTTTATATATTTATATTGAGGTTGTTAAAATTTGTGTGGATACAAAAATCCAATACAGACTAACCCAAAATGAAGTATCATAGCAAGATATTTGATGTTTTAATGTATGACTTTTAGACACTGTAGGTATTTTTTATGATTAAATGCTTGTTTTCAAACAATTTTAATAATTAATATTATCTAATAATTTTTGTTTATTGGACTATTAACAAACGATACAATACAATGTCCCCTGTATGAGGGGGCTTAAAATAGCCCCGTGATATAGGGGCTTGTCATAAGAAGAGACTTATAGGAGAAGTTTTTGCTCAGGACAAAACTTTCCTATATTTTCGCTTTCCCTTCTTTTCTTATTCATTCCCTTTCTCTTTCCTTATTTTTTCCCGTTTCCTGCAGTTCAGTCTTGTGCAAAAGCTTTTAGGCCCCTTCATTGATGACCTTTGCAACATACACAGCTTCCCTTGGACAATTATTGGATACCATAGCACTTGAATTTCGTCATGAAAGTGCGCCGGCTGTAATATATTAGTAGAAGGGGCTTGAGTATGACAATAACCAGGTACCTTACTTTGAGAAAATATCGGTTGCGTTAATGAGGGTTCCGGACGTAAAATTGGCACTTTCCTGCACTTGCTGCGATGACCTATTTGCTGGTGATCCTCCATGCGAATGTTTTTGTCATGTGGGACTTGCCGTCTGAAGAGTTAACAGGGCCTCATGTGGTAGAACCAATTTGGATAACCTTGATTCCACGTTTCGAGTATCGTATGGGTTGTTCCTAATTATTATATTATTATTATTATATTATTAGCACCGCGTCTTACTACCCGTTCGGGTTATACGCACTTACGCTAGTGTGTGATGGTAGAGTGATTGTGAGATGAAATGAAGGATCTACAGTTTAACGTGGAATCCGAACCACGGTGGAGACCTGGCATTCCCCACATTCACAAGATGTCTTGTCAGAGGTGAAGGAAGGGTTTGGTAATCAGATAAATCTGTGCCGGGACTGAGGATTGAACCCCGGCCGCCAGCGCAGAAGTCTTGACACCTTACCCCTAGACCACCAGGTCACCACTTGTTCCTAATTGACATGGCTGAATACATTGTTAAAGCTTACACCTTACTGTCCGCCGGCATTTCACTGTTCGACTCTTCACAGGGCTGAAATTCTGAGAAAAGGCGAAAACAGAAAAAACCGTCTAGCCCGATTTTGGATGATCAGGAAGTTGAGTCATCAGCCCCGCTTCATGATTATGTCTCACGTAGATAAATAAAATATGAGAACCTTAACCGTGTCAATCCATTTATCTTCGAAATACTAATAATTGGCGCAATAAACTCGGATGTTTCGATACAAAATTCAGCCTTTAAGTATAATGGACTTATCTGAAAGATCGTTGAACAACTCGGCCAATTTACAGGTGAAGGTGGAGCCACACAGGTTAATCAATGTTTGCAAGGGAGTGGTCACTTGCTATGACCTCTAATTTGTGAGCATTAAAGGAAATCTGTAAGGAGCTTGACCCTCAACATGTCACAAAAATTTACCGTTTAGGTACCCTTCCAAAAGAGGTCCTAGCAAGTTTCCACGTGCTCAGGGTCCGGCCGTATGTTCCCGACCCTCGGTGCTGTTTTCAGTGCCAGGAATTTGGGCATACAAAGCTGCGATGCCGTGGTAAGCTAACCTGTGCATATTGTGGACAGTGTGATAACGAGAAACCGCGTGAGTTTCCTAAATTCTGCGTTAACTGCAAAGGTCCTCATTCTGCATGGTATCGGGCCTGTCCGAAATGGAAGGCGGAGAAAAAAAGCCCTGGAGATACAAACTGAAAAGAAGATCCTATACGCCCAGGCACTCAAAGAATACGTATATACCCAAACTCCAGTATTTTAGACCTCTTACAGCCAGATTATTGGCCAAAATATCAATTGTCCTAACTGCCATAGCGCAGCCAATATTTCTTAGACGTCTTCACGATCCGTGCCACTGGTATCTGCTCGAAACACAAATAGCCATAACGCACCAACTACAGTGGCAACATCACACAGTATGTCTCCACCACCCGTTTCCCCTAGGATTCCTCCCCCGAGTCCTCCCCGACGAACATCCCGTCCCCCTGTCCTCGGAAAATACCCCTGGGCCTAGCTTGGGTAATAGAATTAAGGCCCTGCCTACCCTCTCTGGCGGTGTGTTGAGCTTTCAGCTCTAAAATAGATGGCGTTGCTAACGTTATACAAACTGGTGGATTCCAGCCATCAGGTTGGCAGAATTACTGGTTTGTTTAAACAATTGGGAGACTGGCGACCGGTAATCAGTAAAGGCAGCAAGCAAACTTTTTTCCAAGAATTGAGAGAGATAAGAAGTGTAGTGCCGGACCATAAAGTGTGTAGGAGACCAAGTTTGACTAAACGTGGGGAGACATAACGTCAAGATACAATCACACTCTCGAGCAGAAAAATTAGCTTATTCATTCCAGTCAGCTAGACGTCCATTAACCTGTAGTACCACTTTTGAATTTAGAACCTTTTTGATGCCAAAGTTTAGTACTAGTTTTGTACCGTTTTGTACCCGTGCCCGTTTTGAGTAATTAGCATATCAACGTGGTGACTCCAGGTTAATGCTGTTGTACCACTTTTGAATTTTTTTATACCAAAGTTTTGAACTAGTTTTGTACCGTTTTGTAACACAAATAAGTTTTGTACCCGTACTCATTTTGAGTAATTAGCATATCAAAGTGGTGACTCCAGGTTAATGCTGTTGTACCACTTTTGAATTTTTTCATGCCAAAGTTTTGTACTAGTTCTGTACCGTTTTGTACCACAAAGAGAAAGTTTTGTACCCGTACCCATTTTGAGTAATTAGCATATCAAAGTGTCACGTGACTCCAGGTTAATGCTGTTGTACCACTATTGAAATTTTTTCAAATAAATATCTGGTGAGGGTAGTGATAATAATAATGTACACTTATTTATCAGAGAAAAATTTATTTAAGGTAAAATTAGAGATAACTTATTTTTGAAGGTTTTGTCACTAACTATAATAAATAACCTATACGAGAGAGTATGTAGCCTACGATTTTGTCGTACCATTTATTTGAGTTTATTAGTAAGCAGGTAAAATAAAAAATAACTAAAATTTAATGTGCTAAATTTGGCCACTGTGCTTTGGCTAATTTTTAAAATTTAAAGGCTAAGGAGGCAATAACATATTTTAAAAGCGGTTTCATTTCGAAGACTATAACAATTTTGACTATAAATATATCTGTTATTTTTATTACTGATATTACCACGTCATGTTATACGCATATATGATAATCTAATTGGGTGGTAATGAGGAAAGAAGCATTTGAGAGGTTATCTACCAGCATTTTTATTTTGGAAGATGGGGAAACAATTTAGGAAAAACTACCCTCAATAGACTCGACCAGGATTTGCACCCCAAGTGCTCCGCTATCAGCAGGCCAATTTAACACTAGTGACACCTTAGACCACTCAGCCACTGAAGTGGGTATCTGTTATTTAATACGGTGTTTACAGTTTTCAAACATCTATAGGATTTACACAATTTTCCAGAAATAAATGTTTTTGGGAATAATTTTTTATCCTATTGGTAGAGTTTAACTTGAGTAATATCTCCATGGTGTCAGCCTGCAAGGCTATACCAATCGAGAGGCTGCCGTATGTTGGCAAAGATAGGGCCAACATTTTCAAGCTGAGGGTGCCATGTGGTTAGCACAACGAGCCCTCCAGACTTCTATCTCAGTTTTCTAGACTGAAGCGCTACTTATTCATTCAAGTAGCTCCTCATTTGTCCTCACGAGGTTGATTTTGGTTCCGTTTCAGACCCACTGCTTCACAGACACAATTAGGGCACTGGGGATCGAACTTGGGACTTCAGTATCTGAAGCCAGTAAATCTGACCACTATACAACAGAGGCGGTCGGTTATCAAATACTTACTTACTTTATGGCATAGGGAACACAAAAGTTCATTAACTCTAATGGTTTTAAATATATTTTACTTATCATCGGCTTCATGTCGTGGTCAATATTTCTAAAGTGCTATGACTGAGCACTGAGTGCGTAAATTAATCAGCTCAATAACTTGACTAGTTCGATTCCCTGTTAGGTTGAAATTACTTAGTACTAGCGTGATACGAACTCGGCCAAGGCACAAGAGCTTTTGAACATACAATAAGTGCGTTACAGAGTGTTAGTAACATTTACTTTCAGCTAAGAGCTTTTTTTTAAAAAAAAAAACTTGAAATATCAGAATAATCGCTACATTGTTATATAGAAGTATTTATTTGTATCTTAATTTTGATATTATTTCTACAGTAAATAAAATAGTATCGCTGCTCATCCATTGTACTTAAATTAGTAGATACAGATAGCCTAAGCGCCAGTAATATGCATACCATTAAAAAAACTTACCCTTTACTACAATAAGTTAAATAATCAATTATATCTTTGATTTTCTTTGTGCGCCCTTTCTTCATAAACTTGTTATTCACAAGGATATAAAATAATATTTTGTAAATACTTCTCCACCTCAAAATTTATACAATCCCTTGGATTTTGTTCGAAAGCAACAAAGGTCACATATTGTTAATTATATAAAAAGTAATCACCGTGGGTACTTATTGTTCGGGATTCGATACATTTCTTCCGAAACGAGCGCACAAACTGCGAGAATGCAACAGGTTCAAATTAAAAGTAATCACATTTAACACGCTAATAAAATAAAATTAACATTTTCACATCTTGACTACCAAAAACTTTGTTCATTAACTTTTTGAAAAATAGCTTATTCCAAAGTCCAATGAGAGTCAAATCCTAGACCGTAAAATAAAAACTAGCTTATAAAATTATACTGAGAACGTCTCCAAATTACATTTAGACCAAATTTTATTTAAAATAACTATGTTTGATATTAGCAGGAATGTTTATTTTTATTTATTATAATAGTGGATTAAAAATTCAATGTACAGTAGTTTTCATTTACTTTGAATATTAACACTTATTATTACAACGTGTACAACGTGTAGTGCTAAAGAATGAGAAAACTCAAGAAAGAATATAAGATAAGAGTGAAGAATTGTACATGTTTTACTGTCTCAGTTAAATAAGGACTAATGTCATAAAACTTTGTGTATGGAAAAGCATGTGGTTTTTTCTTTGTAAATAATGTATCACTAGAGTAATACTCTCATTGAAGTAAGTAGGGACCAACTATATTTATTCACACAGCAGTTAACACTTTGTGAGTATTTTAGTTACTGAATATATTAAGATGTTTAATTGTTTATATTTAATTACGCAAATTTTCATAATTGGACATTGGCCCTTCTTATCCTAACGTACATGGTATTAATGTTTCTTTGACTCAAGAAGGTCACAGAGATTAGTTTAACCCTCCATTGCCGCCTGCATTCCGATACAGCAGGTTAGCCATCGCTTGTAAAATGATACTAGCTTGTAAATGGGTAAAGATCATACTAACGGCACCTATTATCAGCTATGAAAACTAGTTGCAGAAGGAAAAGTTGTATTTAAAACCATGTATTTTGACTAGAGAGTCGACTTGGGAGTCGTTAGAGCTCAATATCGTCGTGATTATTGAAGCTAACCCAAATTAAAAAATATGTCTAAAAAGAAAAAGAAATTATTCATTAAATAGTATGTTATAAACAAACACTCTAGCTTAATTGTACAAAGAAAATAAATAAATCCATTAATAATTTTTGTTTTCCCATTTAAAATGCATTGAAATGGAAACATTTTAATGAAAATATTTCAATAACTATTTTTAGCATGGTTTGAAAATTCCATAAGAATTATGAAAGTTGCCCAGATATGTTACTAAAATAAATAAAAAACAACAATGTTGAATTATTAAATATATTTTGTTTTAAATTCTTTTGTTTAGAACCGTGCATTTATGGGTAGGCAGGGCCTTAACCGTGGCCGTTGTTGTAGCCGCTCACTCTCGCCTCTGAGAGACTAAAGGCAGAGATGGGTGGCGGAACATGTGAGACCGCAAATACCCACTGGTGCTATAAAGAAAGCCCATTGGGGGACTGCCGATACTAATACAAACAAAAAGGCGTTGAAGGCTATATCTAAACCTTCGTGCAAGGACTCTCTGCTGGAGAAGTGAAAAACTATCCTAAATAGGAAGGTCCGGTAGAAACTCTGAAAGGCATTAGGACAATAAAAGGTCTTAAATCAATTTTTGTTTCTAAGAGATAGTTTTATGGGTTTCATGGATGAATACATTTTATCGATAAATAATGACGCTACTACACTGGAAACGTAGGCACTAAAGATTTATATACCCGTGTAGAGAAAATTAAATTATTACTGTCTTCCTCGCTGATACCCGATGCTTCGTGGGTACGATGTATATCGTACCGACAAGCCATTCTTTGGTCAGGCTAGCGGAGGTGTGGCTATATTCGCACGAAGCAATATATACCACAAACATATTAATATCGTTTCTGATCTCCAAGTGATTGCTGTCCGTGTCTCCCTTCCTATGGAGGTGACAGTATGCTGCATCTACCTCCCACCAGGTGAACGTGTTTCAAAGAAGAGCCTAGAGGCCATCTTTTTACAACTTCCCGCATCCTATCATCTTGGGGGATCATATTTTAATTTTTTGCTATTCCTTCTTTGAAATATATAATTTTGGTCTTGCTATTTTTGCTTTTAAATGTACTGTACTTTCCGTTCAAAAGACAAAACCTCAATAGAATTATTTAACAATTCAACTGAACCGAAAAAGTCATTGATGATGTCTACAGCGTCTTCCTTTTTTTATCTGCGGTACGTATACTAAATTCTAAAACATCACTCACATAATTATATTAAAGTACTAAATTTAAAAAAAAACTCCATAAGATAATAAAATTCAAGTCACAATTACAAAACTACTAATCTACACTGAAATAAACCTTTGAAAAACACACTGTATGTTCATAATGTAACACTTATGAGTCGAGGATAGCCGGCTTACTGGTCTCCATTGGCTGAGATGAACAGTTGGGCGCGCATCACCCTCCATAGCTCCCCGCAGGCCTGATTCTCCGGGCGCATTAGGCGGAAAAGTATCAGTTTATCCTGTCAAAAGGAACTGAAACATTTGCTTCACACGCATGCTAAAATGTCACTACGCTTTAAAAAATTATCATTAAAATTTCAATTTGACAACGGTTTTATGTAAAGGGATGTGTTTTCTCTCCTTTTTCAAAACCTTTTAAAATAGCTGAGCTTTTCCTGCCTACTCTCACGCTTCGCTACTGACTTTACTTAATTTTACTTACACTTTAAAAAAGGATCTTAGTAGCTTAATCTTTTTTCCCTGCAATTTTAATCCAAGTTTTTGGTAGTTCTCTAAGGGCTTGGTCTTGTTCAACTTGAAATATTAAGACCATAGCATTTTTATTTCAATACACTTATGGTAAACATAAATGTGATATATAACTTACTAAATCAATGTTGATAAAGAAGGTAAGAGAATGAAAGTGATATCAAAGTGCAGGAGTGAATGAGAGTGATAATTGGTTATGTGGATGAGTCAGTTGTTTATTTATTTATTTGAGGTATTTAACATGCACTTTCTGAACCTACTGATTATATCAGCACACGTGAATTTTTATGAACGAAAGGGCTCAACAATTTTGCCGGGAAAGGTATTTTCACATACCTTCCAGGAATCTTCACATACCTTCCAGGAATCTTTTACATGCCACTATTCGACCTAGGACCGACGGCTATACTTTCGCTCCAAAGGAAATTGTACTGCGGATTTTTTCTCTCAAGAAAAATCCGTCGACCCCGGCTGGGTTTTGAACCCACGATCATCTGATCGTGAGGAGAGCACTTTACACCATTGATATTGACTGTGGTAATGTACATTTCTTAGTTTGAATCAAACAATATAACAGGATCTGGTTTTGGGCGTACAGACATGGGGTTGGGTTGGAACCGCCCCCCTTCCTTCCGGCCTTCTGAGGGAGGCTTGTCTCACCTGGATACCACACCCCACAGCTGTACGTCTGTCTACCTGTTTGGAGTGCAAGCTGTTATTGACACGCACAGTGATCTAAGCCTATATTTTAAATGACATGGCCTGTTTTTTTAATACAATAAAAAAGGATTGTACCCAAACATGTCGATGGATTTGGTATAGGTTTTAACTAATTGAAGAAAAAAAAATGCGTAATTTTAAAAGTTATTTGACAGATTGGCACACGACTGTAAGAAAAGGAGGATTGCATTAAACCAGTCTAAGCTGTTGACATGAATAATAAATGATACGGTGCACCCCACATACTTTCTCTTTTATCTTAAAATATAAACATTTACTAAGATTTATGATACGAAATCATAGACATAATTGCCAAAACACTCCACCAAAGAGCATAAATAACATTATATAAACTGTTACAAAAACATTGATAAAAAAAAGGAACATCTCTGTCATCAAAGAGCGTAAACAGTTTCAAATACCTCCATAAAAAAGTATATATTTGCCAATATCTCAGAAACTATTGGTTTTATAAAAATATGTTTCAAATAAAAGTTATTTTTATTTTTATTACTAAATTTACAATACTAAGCTATTTCATATCTGAAATTTGTTGAAACATGATCAAAATTGGAAATTTCTGCTCATGTTAAGATTATTCTCAGTCATTATAATGGAAAAATTAAAATTGCTCTCTCGTTGATGTTTTATCTTTTTGCTCTTTAGTAAACTACACTTAATTTTAGGGTTGGATATCTAATTCCAGAACCTCTTCCAGGGAACCAACCACGTGCACATCAGTGCGGGTAGTTAAAAAAAATCTTTAAAGCCTAATACAGTCAAATTTATTTGATCAAGAATACCTTATTCGACAGTAACCGAGCTCTTGGTGTAGTGGTCAGTGTATCTGGCTACGAGTCTAAGGGTCCTGGATTCGATTCCCGGCTGGTACCTTGGGTATTTTCTCTTAAGGGGAATGTTCCTAACGGTTACTACCGTTTGGATAATTAGGCCTAACTTAAGTTTGGTTAAGACTCACGCCGGCCCCACAACATCATAACTATCATCCCATCTCATTGCGTATACAACGTATAGACAACCTCCTATGGTGTATCTTGGACAACGGTCATTGTCACCAGAGGTTTCCAAACTTTTTGAGACAGCGTCGCTCTTCAAATGTCAGATATTACGTGCAACGCCCCTGTATTCGATATTTAAAATAAAATCGTCCAAATTTGATTTGGTGGTATTTAAAAAAAAAAAATTGTAATTTACATTACTGGGTACTACAGTAGCACCATGGCTTCTTTGGTGCTGACAGACAGCTCACAGCTGACTTATAAGTCAACATTTAGGTATATACCTAAATTTTGACTGTCAGAAGTGACAGCTGCTAAACACATGTTTTTGCAGATCATATAGTTCAGCGTAGGGATACATAATTTGTTCAGGTAACTTTTCAAAACCGTCAGCAGTGTGAGCTATCACTCAGCACCAAAGAAGTCATGGGGCTACTGTAGTCATGTTGATCTGAATCTGTTAATTTTGATTTCGTAGCAATACCTATAAAAAATAACACTAATAATATAGTAGTAAGATGTTTTCAATGTTAACCTTAGAAAAAGAGTTTACATTTTCTAAAAAATTCTACCAAAATCCTACTATACATTTAAGTGTCATAAATGCTATATTTTTTGGATTTAAATCATTTCATTATTTAAAAGCATAGCAAGCATTCCGAAATAACGTTTCCGGAATCGAAAAACACTAATCCCCGCCCCCCGGTGACACAATATGTTCAATGTTTGTTCCATTGAGGGGGTGAGGGGGGTGTTGTTTGTAGCACGTGGTGGCGAGGAAGATACCTAAGACAACAGCTGTTTGAGGGTGAGGGGAAAGAGGGTGTTGCATACGACCGCATCCGTCACCCGGCACTACCCCTCTACTCATATACCGGCATCTGTCGTCCCTCCAACTGCTATCTCACTCAAACTTTAGCACCCTTGTCTGTTCCGATTGTACTGCTTTGCATTTTACTGTGTAAGCCGATGTTTCCCAAGTGGTGGGCCGCGGGCCGACACACAACGAAATGCTTTGGTGTAGTCCTGCTTATATTTTAGGAACTCATATGAAAATTATCACTTTTTTTTTAGCACCGCGTCATACGCTTATGTGCCAATTACGCTGATGCTTTCAGGGATTAGGAAGGTTATTTTATACAAGTCTACCAGCATTTTAGTGGAGGGAGAGTGGAAAACCATTTTGGAAAAAATCACCCCCATTTAACCCGATTGTGACTCCTAAGTTAGATCTACCAGTTATTGGCAGTCTAGTCTACTCCGAGAGTAGTGCGTTAGACCATGCAGCCACCGAAGCGGATATTTTCACTTATCCATTTAAGTGAATTTGATTACCTAATCAGGAATTATCCAGTGGCCGATCATCTAATAGTTCAGTAAGCAGACAAAAACATTATTATTATTATTAGCACCGCGTCTTACTACCCGTTCGGGTTATACGCACTTTACGCTAATGTGTAATGGTACATTTATAATATATCCATAAAAAAAATTAGAACCCTAAGGATCCTGGGTTCGATTTCCGGCATGTTGCTATTTCTCAGTGATGAATTAATAGGTGGAGGCCGTGGTGTCGGTTCTTTTATATAGTTAAGTTAGTTTATAGACCGTATGACGATTATAATCTTTCGGTTAAGAAAATGCACGTTAAAGGCCTGATTTCTTTTTATAATCAAATTTGTTCGGGATAATGTACGTTAAAGTTTAATTTAGTTGATTCCTGGATCAAATAATTATATATTCTTGAGAGTGTCAACACACCAAATCTACAATCTCAAATACGCATTTTTGACATGCGCAATAGTTTCAGTAGTTCGAGCTTCTGTGTAGTTAGTGGTTGGAATAAGTTATTTCACAAAGGATGAACTTAGCTTATCGTTTCTACGCGGCAAAACGACGATGACAAAGGCTGGAAAACAAAAAAAACAAAAACTTGATTGTTGTTGTGTTTTTTAGTTATTGGTTGTGAGTATTCCTTATTATTAATAATAATATTTAGCACCGCTTCTTACTACTCGTTCGGTTATACGCTTTTAAGTACTAATTACCTTAATGGATTTAAGAATTGGGAAGGAACCTGCATTTGCATGGAGGGAGAGTGGAAAACCATTTAGGAAAAACCACCCCCAGTTCACCCGATCGAGATTCGAACCTCGATCTCCCTGTCCTCAGCAGTCGAGCTCAACACAAGCGCGTTAGCCAACTACGCCACCGAGGCGGGTTCCTTATTATTATTTGTTTAGTAAGTGAACTCAAGCAGTTTGGGCTAATTAGGCTTCATGTACTTGCAACAGAAACTTACTGAAGCTACCAAATAAAGTGTAAGAAGAGGCCACAACGTTATATAGTTCGCGAGACACGGACAAACGAACTATACCAAATAAAGTACCGTACTAAATAGCCGTGTTGACGTTTCTCGCAACATGATTGGCTGATAGGAACACGTGGTACACTTCACATAACGTGAAACCAGCTTCAGTGACCGCATGGTCTAGAAGGAGCACACTCTTGTGTTAGACTAGACTATAGTTGACAGAGAGCTCGGGGTTCGAATCCCGGTCGGATGTACCAAGGCTGTAGAGTCGACACACCAATCCATCGACTCCGACTCTTTTTTTTCTACGGTCCGACTCCACATCGCCGGGGGCACTGAGGGTGGTCTTATCCCAAATGGTTTTCCACTCTATTTGTCTCGCCCCGAAAATGCGGATACACTTTCTCTAAATTCAACCGTCTTCATCTTCAACTCATTAGCGTAATTAGTACAAATGCGTATAACCTAAACAGATTATAAGACTAAAAGTAAATCCCTCCTACGGTACGGTGACACGCTACGGACTACGGAGGACTGGGGCGAGAGTCTACCGTGGACCAACTGGTTATCAAGTGTCTAGCTCCTCCGAGCAGGTCTTTGGGACAGCATACAGTAGTCCCATGGCTTCTTTGATGATGACAGTTCACAGCTGACTTCTGACAGTCAACATTTAGGTATATACCTAAATTTTGACTGTTAGAAGTGACAGCTGCTAAACACATGTTTTTACAGATCATATGGCTAGGCGTAGGGATACATAATTTGGTCCAGTAACTTTTCCAAGCCGTCAGCTGTCACTCAGCACCAAAGAAGCCATGGGGCTACTGTAGCTCCCTGAACTCTGGATAAGAGGATTGGCGGAACCCGGTACCTTGTAGTAGAAGGAATGTGCAAGCTTCAAAGTTTATGTCCAGAGTTTAAAGACTTGTAATGGCTCTCATACTAGAAGGTCTACAAACTATGTTAAGATTTATATATAAAGTACCGTGGGAACTGAGCTCTGCGCATTCCACGTTGTTTTCTTTTTGGTCGACACAGCCGATCATTCTTGTATTTATAATACGTCTTTCTCTAAGCATATATGCCGTAACTCTTAAAGGGTTTATAAAAGGTTGTTTATATCACACATACAGTTAGAAATTACATTAATAAACATGATCTCCCACCCACCCCTTCCCGCTTGTTTTAATTAAAATGATCAAAATACAATTTTTCACTACCCTTTCGCCAGTTGTACAATTGTTCCCTCGCCACATTAAATATTTCGACATGTAGCAAATAAGTTACGAGAAAGTTTAAGCGTAATCTTATTTTTGTAGAAGAAGTGGACTCAAGGTCGTTTTGTTTAGCAAGTTAGGCAGTCCTCAGATGCCGCGGGGCTAATGTTCTCAGATCACGTGACTCTGCCAGCTTTTCTCACCCACGGTTTTATTTTACTTGTTCAAACAACTCATCCCCCCCCCCCCCCCGGTACTTCACGTTTTACTATCCGTCCGGGCTATCATCATATTTTACACTATGGAGGGGGAGACGTTGAAGGTAAATATTGGGGGAAGTTTTACCCTCATTTGTGTGGAGGGAACTTAAAATACACATGGCTGGGATTCGAACCCCGACTTCCCTGTCACCTTAAAATCAGACAAAATGAGACTTGTGCCTTTGTTCGAGTGCCCGCCGGTACAAGGGATGTGGGTAGCTCCACTTCAACTCCATTGGTTTGTAGTACCAGGTATACTAATTATTAATATAGCATATTTAACGTGTAAGATATGACTAACGAATTGTAGCCGCATATTTAATACCGAATAATAGTATGACCTGGTAGACTATGGGTAAGGTGTCAGACTTCTGTGTTGGGGATCCAGGGTTCAATCCTCGGTCCCGGCTCAGATTTATCTGATTGCCAAACCCTTCCTTCATCTCTGAAAATATGTGTATTAAACACAATTTGTGAATGTGGGGAATGCCAGTCCTCCACCGTGGTTCGGATTCCACGTTAAACTGTAGGTCCTCCATATCATCTCACAATCACCCTACCATTACACATTAGCGTAAGTGCGTGTAGCCCGAACGGGTAGTAAGACGTGGTGATGATGATGATAATAATAATAATAATAATACTGAATAGAGCAATGGCTCCCAAACTGTGGGTCGCAAGCCGATTTTTGGTAAGTTGCGAAAGGTTTCTTGGAATGTAAAAATTGTGTGATTATTTGACACTTCGACTGCCTCTATGGTATCGTGTTCACAGTTTCTTGCTACAGATCCAGAGGTCCTCGTTTCAATCTTCTGCGCCCATAAAATTTTTCTGTGAAGCATTGGATCTGGAATGGGGTCAAACTCAACCTCGTGAGGAAAAATGAAATGTTTTGCCATAAAAAATATATGCAAAAACACTGGTTTTTTTTCTCGCATCCCCCATCCATCCTATTTCAAAATTACTGTTTTAGACTTTAGAGGATAACAGCAATCTGCCATCATCCAAAAATGTTAGTCATCAATTGTTCTATTGTGAGATTGATTTGATTCTTCTGCGTAAATATTTAATTTTGTAAAAAGAAAAAAGTCAGAAAAATGTAGTGCTTCGCACATGCCCGGTCCTTGCACAGAATCCTTTAATTATTGTCCTTAAAAACTAGAAATATATTAATATAGTATAGTTTTATAAGACAATAATCCACTAAACATTTTTTATAAAATATATTTTTAGCTGTCCAAATTGCTATGATGTATAAGTATTATTTATTATTATTATTAGCACCGCGTCTTACTACCCGTTCGGGTTATACGCACTTACGCTAATGTGTAATGGTAGGGTGATTGTGAGATGAAATGGAGGACCTACAGTTTAACGTGGAATCCGAACCACGGTGGAGGCCTGGCATTCCTCACATTCACAAGATGTCTTGTCAGAGGTGAAGGAATGGTTTGGTAATCAGATAAATCTGTGCCGGGACCGAGGATTGAACCCCGGCCGCCAGCACAGAAGTCTGACACCTTACCCCTAGATCACCAGGTCACCAGCTGTATAAGTAATGCTATTGTAAAGGTGTATAGAGTACAACACATCAAATCTAAAAATAAATAGTACAGACTTTCTCACTCCATTGTTTATAAATGGAGATATTTACTCAAAACTCGTAATATATATTAAACGAAATAATAAACACTAGCAAACCCGAGCAAAAATTGCGTTATACTTACGTAAAAAAAATTTGACTCCCGGATTTAAATGTCATAACTTTTTTTTTAAAGAATTAAAGTCCTCATTATTAGGACAACAACGATCGATATTGGGTCCACAAGGGTCAATACATCGTATTACAATTTTGACTTTACGGTTAAAATTCTCGACATTTTATTAGGGTTACACGTCTTATGGTTATAGCATTTCTATTAAATTCCTCATTTATAAATTTAGACCAATAAAAAAGTTAAATATTGACTATTGAGTCTAAAATGATAGAGCTAGATCATTGATGTACAAACATTTCCCCTAAGAGATTAAAGAAAAAAGAACATCAACTTTTTGAGAGACCTACTTATCTATTACTCTATGGAATTAGAGAATTATTGCGTTAAAACTTATGTAGTATATCTGTAAAACTAAGCTCGCAAATTGTATTTACATGGTGGCTACAGAAAGGGTGAACCTGGAAAAGTCGGGGAATTCTTTGATGGAAGGGAAAACAGGGAAATGTCGGGGAATTTGATCAAAAATAAAGAAAAGTCAGGGAATTTAAATGTTTGATTAATTCTGCACCTAAACATTTAAACAAAAGTGAATATGTTTCTCGATGTTAACAAAGTGCATTTCCTGGATATTTTACTCTAACAGAGATGATTGTACATTCACACAGGAACACAAAAAATACCTAATTAAACAATAGAGAATTAACAAGAGCTTATAAGAATGTTGATGTTTGGTAGCTTAGGATTTTTTAAAAATATGTTATCAATATAATAAACAAAAAATTCCCATTCAGCAAGAAAAAACTATAAAAAGTTAGGTATGGAATTTTTTTAAATGTTGTTTGAAAAACCTGTAAAAGTCAGGGAATTTTATAATATAAGTTTTGTAGCAACCCTGTATTGATATATTTGCCAATATCTCAGAAACTGTTGGTTTTATAAGGATATATTCAAAATATTTTTTAATAGCATTACAATCTTGCACTGATAAGTTATTTAGTATCTTAAATGGTTGTGGAAATAAGTAAATTTCTGCTTCTGTAAAGTACCCTAAAAGTAATTTTTATAGGATAATGAAAATAGCCATTTTGTTTATAATCTTAATCAACGTCTAGATACGAATTTTAATAAAAATTGTTATAGCTGATTTTGAGAAAATTGATTTTTTTTCGTCCATCAACATCTCGCGTTAGATTTTTTTGATGGTCGCAACTATATTGTTCGAAAAGTTTATATATATATTTTTTTGCACTTAGCCTGAAAATTATTGGTTTTATAAAAATATGTTTAAAATAAAATATTTGTATTATAAATAGACCTACATATTTGCAATGAAAAGTAATTTCATATCTAAAATAGTTTGGAAATGTGATAAAAATGAGAATTTACGCACTAGACCAGAACCCTTAAAGTCTTTTGCCGGAAAAAATGAGAGTAGCCATTTTGTTTGTAATATGATCAATGCTTAGAAATAAAATTTAATCAAAATTGTTAGAGCTGATGTTGAGAAAATCGAGTTTTTCTCTTTTCACCCTTCAGTAAACTACCCTTAATTTTAGAGTTAGATATCCAAATCCAAAACTACCCCTGGGCAACGTTATGAAAACCCTAGGTACCAAGCTTTAGCCCGATCGGTAAAATAGTTTAGGCTCTAGTTGGAGGTACAGACAGACAGACAGAAAGTCAAAAACAATTTTTTCTGATTCCGGAGTTATGAAACGTTGAAATTTATCAAAATCTTGAGCTATATTTAATTGACGATCACAATACTTTCTCTACCTGTAAGATAGCGAGAAAGTAAATATAAAATATTGGACTGTGTAAACGGGATATTTAGGCATGTAACACAAAGTAGTAGTATGAAGTTGTATGATGCTATATTCAAATCAATCATTGTCTTATTCCACCAAAGTGATATTACCACTACAATATTTGGGGCAAAGGAATCTCATGGGAACCAACACAACCGGTTCTCGCTCCAAATAATTTGAACTGTTATAAAGGGTTTTCTCTTGTATATGTTCTGGCATAACAACCCATGTTTGACACAACGAATTGCCTCCCCCCCCCATCTTTAGGAATATTTATAGGTCTACTGGTACATTGTCTAGCTCATTACTCTTGTCTTAGACTGAATTTCCATTGATGGGGAGATTAAAACTTCGAATCCCGGTTGGGTTTTCTTAAATGGTTTTTTACTCTCCCTTCACCCAAATGCGAGGACATTTCCTTTAAGATTCCACTTTCCTCATTTTTATTCCATTAGCCTAATTAATTTACGCGTATAGCCCGAACGGGTACTAAGACGGGCAGTGGGAGTGGGAGGGGGGGGGGGGCTGTGTATTTTTTTTCCCCTTCAAAATGTGACGTGTGAACAGTTATTAAATCAGCCCCTTTATTCTGTAGACGTCTCTGCTTACATATACACCGATTTTTGCAAGAATGGGCATTAGAAAGATCCTTATTTTCTACCAGAATCTTACAAAGCAAAATAATTCTAGTAGAAAAAGGTTTTTTTTTTTTCAGATTTTCATTCCAAAGCATCAATTTTTAGTTCTCAAAAGAGTTAAACAGCCTAACACATAGATTGGTGTATGAATACTTTCGGATGAATATTATATTCTTAGAATTGAAAAATGACATCTGAACAAAGGTATTGAACCCGTGACCTTTGATGGCTTTGTACACCAATGCTTTAACCACTGAGCTATCCAGGAATCGTCCCGTGTCCAGGGTCATTCTCTACTCATAGTTTAAGGCAGTCTCTGTAATGGACGTGTGAAAATTGTCAGCTGATCAACTAAAATCACGAACCATCAGACACAGCCACCTTAGACTCGGTACAGTAGCCTTATGGCTTCTTTGGTGCTGAATAACAGCTCACAGCTGACTTCTGACAGTCAACATTTAGGTATATACCTAAATTTTGACTCTCAGAAGTGACAGCTGCTAAACACATGTTTTTGCAGATCATATGGTTCGGCGTACGAATACATAATTTGGTTTGATAACTTTTCAAAGCCGTCAGCTCTCAGCTGTCAGTCAGCACCAAAGAATTCATGGAGCTACTGTAGTTGGATCTTTTCCGCCAATAGTTCATTATTACATATTGGGCACAGAACTATTCCTGGATATCTCAGTGGTTAGATTATTGGCGTTCTAAGCTAAAGGTCCTGGGTTCGAGTCCCGTGTCCAAGTGTAATTTTCCAATTATAGAATACGATATTTAGATGCGGCTATAAGCGTGATTAAGAAATATAATAGCTCGGCTATTCAGTGCATCACTAGGATAAATATATTAAATTATTGACTTGTCGGATTGGTTTGTTCCTGCGGCGGTTTGGCTGTACCTCGTCCACACTGTGTGAAGGACGAGGGAGCTACTTTCTCTCAGTTTTTCTCACGGTAAAGATACACGAGGCGGACCGCTCACTGTCAGGCCAATTATACAGCTGACCTGGCTTTTCCTCTTGCTCGGCCGACTAGATGCGGCGGAGGAGGCTTTTAAAGTTCACTTGCTCAGTGGAGCTATCTTCCAAGTCACGATCTCTTCAGTAGGGTTGGGTTGGCGCTAACATCCATCATGTTAGCCCTGGGGCCGTTTCTTAGAAAAGAGGGGGGGGGGGGTATAAGGGGGTGTTTGGGTGCTTCATCAAACTCCTACATTAGCCAGTTATTTTTGTATTCGTCCTCTCTCAATGTATAGGGCAGACTATTATCTTATTAATAACACCTACAACTCCAAACTATATTTTAAAACACTTGGGGTATAAACGTCGAACTCGTCAAGTTGGATTTACCGGTGATGGAATGGTTAAGGTTTGAATCCCTGTCGGATGTGCAGATTTAATTCCTTAAATGGTGTATCACTCTTCCTCCACGGGAATACGAGAACATTTATGATAAATTATACCTTTATCTCGACTCAGTGTTGATACTCATCTGAAAAACAGGGAAAATTCATAAAGACTAGGTGTGCACTGGCAATTTTATACGAGCGATTATTTAGTTGGTTGAAATGAATGGACTATAGTCCCTAATATATCCCTACGCCAACAGCTAACATCTATCACTTTGGATCACTGTAGTGAAAACATGGTAATATATAGATGAGATAGCTAACCACGGTAATTTTGGCTAATATTATTATATGTTTATTTGAGGTCGGACACAAAGCTTATTTATAGTTTTATTTCACTTAAAAGAAATATTATTCACAGCACTTCCACAAAAGGTCTAACGAAAATAGCTTCAAAATGGCTACCGACGAATTTAAACCATGTGGTTGAACATGACGGAAACAAGTTTTTTACAATGATGCACCCACGCAGTGGATACAAATATTTTATTCGGTTAAATATCTCAAAATACTATAAAATAATCATAAAATAATAACAGTACGAGAAAACTCAAGTTTACGTTATTTTAAATGTAAAATATCACAGGTAACTAACAAACTTTACATTTATAACAAAACAGTGTTTCGAGTTGGATAAAAAGAAATCACTTTAAAATTAAATAAACGGTTTGAGAAAACTTAAATTTACGTTATTTTAAATGCAAAATATAACAGGTAATTAAAAAACTTAACATCTCTAACAAAACAGAGATCTTTTACAAGTGTTGGCAACCCAAAACCTAAACATATGATTTTTGAACTGTCATCCAAGTAAAAACCTACCATGAACAGACTCTATATAATGTAATGGGTTTTCCTTTGAAGTGAAAGCATTTAATGCGAATGCTTACCTTAGAGACAAATTGGCAAAGTAATCTTTGGAAAAATAGTCCCTCGCACCGATGTAGTATATTTTGAAACTTTGTTTGTTCCAAAGAAATTGAACATTTTCAGTGAGATATGGATATAAAATAGTGATTTAAAACCCATTACCACCGTGATCTATTGTTGAAAATGGAATAAACCTTATTATTATTATTTTTATTATTATTATTATTATTATTATTATTACTTAGCACCACGTCATACTACCCGTTCGGGTTATACGCTTAAGTACTAATTACGCTAATGGATTAGGAATTGGGAAGCTTGAATTAGAGGAAGTGATCCCACATTTGCGTGGAGGGAGAGTGGAAAACCATATAAGAAAAACCACCCCCAGTTTACCCGACCGAGATTCGAACCTCGATCTCCCCGTCCTCGGCAGTCAAGCTCAACACGACTAGCGCGTTAGCCAACTACGCCACCGAGGCGGGTAATAAACCTTTGTGGGCCTCCAAAATGTAGGGCTAATATATGGAATATTCTCCCCTTTGCTTCCCAAAAGTAAATTACACTATATTTTGTGCTTTTGATAACCTATTACTATATTGTATACTTTTAAAAACTGATATATCTGTTGGTATGTGGACAAGGGCTCTTAGTGCCGCTGTAATAATAATAATAATAATAATAATATTTAGCACTGCGTCTTACTATCCGTTCGGGTTATACGCTTTAAGTACTAATTACGTTAATGGATTTAGGAATTGGGTGGTTGAATTAGAGGAAATGAACCCGCATTTTCGTGGAGGGAGAGTGGAAAACCATTTAGGAAAAACCACCCCCAGTTCACCCGACCGAGATTCGAACCTCGGTCTCCCCGTCCTCAGCAGTCAAGCTCAACACGACAAGCGCGTTAGCCAACTACGCCACCGAGGCGGGTAGTGCCTCTGTAAACTCCAGTATGTTCTAGAGGAAAGCTATCAATTCAAGCAACTATTTAGTAGAAGTGCGCAAAGGCCCTCTAGCCATCTTCCACAACGTTATTATTACCGCAATAATATAAAGTAACCAATACGCACGTAGTCTAAAAAATATAGATCTTAGAAATTGTTCATATTTTACCTACTAATGTTTAGTAATTTACCGCCTTTAGTCTTTCTCTTCACACATGTATAGTACAAATGAGAGGGTTGATAGCAAAAACAGGAATAGTCGGCTGTACAGAGGGTGATTTTCCCTATGTGTTTTTCCACTCTCTCTTTACGCAAATTCAGGAACACTTCCTTTAAATGCAACCTTCTTTATCCATAACAAATTAGCGTAATTAGTATATATGCGTATAACCAGAACGGGTTGTAAGAAGTGATAAAAAAATTATCAATACTAATTTTACAAACTATCATACGATGTTATTTTGAAATTATTATTATTATTATTATATTATTATTATTATTATTATTATTATTATTATTATTATATTATTATTAGCACTGCGTCTTACTACCCGTTCGGGTTATACGCACTTACGCTAATGTGTAATGGTAGGGTGATTGTGAGATGAAATGGAGGACCTACAGTTTAACGTGGGGATCCGAACCACGGCGGAGGCCTGGCATTCCCCACATTCACAAGATGTCTTGTCAGAGGTGTAGGAAGGGTTTGGTCATCAGATAAATCTGTGCCGGGACCGAGGATTAAACCCCGAACTCCCAGCATAGAAGTCTGACACCTTACTCCTAGACCATCAGGTCACCGTTATTTTAAATAAGTATACGTCAAGTATTAATTAGTAATCGGTGACAGTAAAATTATGGTTTTATGTAGGGATATTCGGATGCATAAAACTGGAAAAGTAAATTGTCTGTAAAACACAGGAATTATTTCGAAACTTACAAATCGTTTCAACACTGCTACTCCACGTGTGTAAATAAATATGTGAACATCCCGGACACTTTAAGATCTAACTGTAAACTCTGAAATGTTTAAATATTTCCTCCACTTCTACTTTGGTGGATTTCACACCGAGCCACCACAGGTAAATTGCCTCTCTCCCCCCAAATAATATTTTTTTTAGCGCTGCGTCTTACTACTCGTTTTGGCCATACATACGCCTATGCACTAATTACTCTAATGTGTTAGTGATGAAGAAGGTAGAATTTAGAGAAAGTGCACCCGCATTTGCATGGCGGTAAAGTGTAAAACCATTTAGGAAAAACTCCTCAGTGCACTCATCCGGGTTTGAACCACGATCTCCCCGTCATCGGCAACCATTCTTTCACGAGAGTAGCGTGTTAGACCACCCGAGCATCGAAGCGGGTAGTATAATCTTATTGCGACCCTTTGCTAACCTAATTCTGATTCTATAGGCTGCGATTGAATCCCCAACTAGATACACTGGAGTAATATCAAATAGTGGTTTATTTCTTTAAACTTTCCTCTCATTTTGTGGCTAGTGGTTAACTGGAGTAGCATTCTAGTAGTCTGGTAGGAAGGAACTTTTAGAATAAACTAACTTTTAATACTCGACATTTATATAATTTTACCATATTATTAATATAGGCCTATATTTAAGTATTAATATTATTTATAAAGTGAGTGTTGCAGATCACATGACTTTATGTATAAATATACTAACATTGTATACACCCCCCTCTGTGGCGTAGTTAGCTAACGCGCTAGTCATGTTGAACTCGACTGCTGAGGATGGGGAGATCGATGTTCGAATCTCGGTCGTGTGAATTGGGGGCGGTTTTTCCTAAATGGTTTTCCACTCTCCCTCCACGCAAATGCGGGTTCACTTACTTTAAATTCAACCTTCCCAATTCCTAATCCATTAGCTTAATTAGTACTTGAGCGCATAACCCGAACGACTAGTAAGAAGCGGTGCTAAAAAAAAACTTGTTTAGTAACTTTTCTGTCAAAAAATCTCCTACCTATTCGAATCTTACTGTACAGTTCGTCATTGATGTCACGAGCATTAAGGTGGGAGTGTGTGGGACGCGAGTTAAGGTGGAATGGAATGGGACACGAGAAAAAGCCAGTGTTTTTGCAGTTTTTATGGCAAAACATTTTTTTTTGCCAAATAAAATAAAATATTGCTCCAGTACAAACATAAAATTTAATTTTCTTCACATGGTGATCTCATAATTTCTTGGATATCTATCAAAGATGTCCTGGAATTTAATGACAACTTTTTCTCTTCATTTAAAAAGTTTCTCATCTAATGTCTCTATGCTCATGACAAATATTTAACAACTGTTGATATTAACTTGTTAATAAAATTAAATTCTTGGTTTATACAAGAGCTATATTTTATTTATTTTAGGGGAAAAAATAGTTTTACCACAAAAACTAAAAAAAAAAAAAAAAACTTGCCTTTTCTCGCTTCCTCTTCCATCCCACCTTAACTCGCATCCCCTTCCATTCCACCTTAAGGGCAATATTTTCTCAGTTTTTATAGCAAAACTTTTTGTTGCCAAAATAAATAAAATATTGATACAGTATAAACATAAAGAGTTAAATTTTCTTCACATGGTGATGATATCAACAACAGTTATATACCATGAACATAGATTAGATGAAAAAAAATTAAATGCAGAGAAAAAGTTGTCATTAAATTCCAGGACACCTGTGACAGATATTCAAGAAATTTTGAGGTCACCATGTGAATAAAATTAAACTATATTTGTACTGGAGCAATATTTGATTTATTTTTACAAAAAATTAAATGTTTTGATATAAAAATTGCAAAAATACTGCCCTTAACTTGCGTTTCTTACTCTCTCACCTTAAGCATGCTAAAAAATCTTTAAAGGGCTCTATCTATTCTTTTAAGTCGTACTTCGACATTACGGGTAGCAAAACGTTCAAAAAAAAAATCTCTTCCCAACCTCAATATTTACTAGCTATGAATGAGCAAAGTCCTATGCACGACCATACAGAAACCAAACGGCACGCGACATCACAGCAGCTGGCCACAACCTATAAGGGTCTCAGACACACAAACTGGACGCAGTAAAATGGACCTTATTGCCGCACGCGACTCTCCCACAGCTGCTGCACAGGATTTCACCCTTGTGAAGCTATGCGGTTAAATTTACTACCACCGCCACAAAGGCTAGTCCTTGAGATATATACGATCGCTACCTCCATAGAATGAGTGGCACCTGGTACTTTCCTACATGCACAAGACTCGAAGAACACTAATGTGTCTCCATTTGCGCCTCCCCACACGAATGTGTAACTTAGGTAGGTATAGTAGGATTCTGATAAGAAAAACAGTTTAGAAAATACAAACACATGTTTGTGGCCATCGATGACAATATTTGATTAGGCCTTTATTATTTGACCGAGTGAAGTGAGGCTCTGTTTTATCTTGACCATTTGGCATTTCGTTCCGTTTATTTGTTCGGATCTTTGCTCCGAGATAGCTGTCAAATTCATGGGACAATTTTAACGAAAATTTTGGAGGGGCCTTCTTTGAATTAAGCCGATCAACCAATGTACAGGTTTTTAAATCGGGGTGGATCCAGGGGTTGGGGGAGGGAAGCTATGGGGATGATCGCCCCGACCCCACTCCCCACATAGAAAATAATAAAACATATTGAAACCAAACCATTAATGTTGTAAATAATGACTGATTAACACCTCTCACTCCTTATCTCCTAAATGAACTATCTCTAATTGTAGAAAAGTAAGTGGCTTAAAACTAAAACGCTCCAGTAATTAGATTACTTAGTTTAGTATGTCACTTTATTATTTGTATTAAAATACATATTTTTTATTAATACCTACTAAAACATTTTAAACCCATGGTGGGCCTATATATAAGTCATTCACGAGCTAAGTTTACCTGGGTGTCAGCTCAAAATGTTACTAAGAAGTAATCCCTAATATATCACTACGCCAACAGCCGATATCTATCACTTTGGATGACTGTAATGAAAACAGATGGTAATATATTAATGTGATAGTTAACCACAGTAATTTGGGTCAATAATATTTATATATATTTTTTTGAGGTCGGACACAAAGTTTATTTATAGTTTTATTTCCCATAAAAAATATATTAACACCACTTTCACAAAAACTTCTAATGAACATAGCTTCAAAATGGCGACTGACGAATCTAAACCATATGATTGAACATAAGGGGAAACAAGTTTTTTACAATGATGCAGACACGCAGTTGATGAAAATATTTTACTCAGTTAAATATTTCAAAATACGATAAAATAATCATAAAATCGTTTATTGTATGTAAAAAAATTACAACAATTTTCTCTTTTCCAAGTAAATACATGCTTGTATTAAAAGATATAGATGTGTGCACTATATTACACAAAATCAGTAACGTTCCAAAACGAAAACTAAGTACTTTTATTTATGTTTAAAATATTGTTTTCGAGTTGGATAAAAAGAAATTATTTAAAAAATGAAATAGTATGAGAAAACTTAAGTTTACGTTATTTTAAATGTAATATATAAAGGTAATTAAAGATCTTTATATTTATAACAAAACTGTGATCTTTTACAAGTGTGGCAACCCAAAACCTAAACATATGATTTTCGAACTGTCATCCAGGTAAAAACCTATTGTGAACGGAATTTATTTATTACTTTTATTGTGACTGACTTTTTGTATTGTTTTGTGTTAAAATTAAAAATGTGTTAGTAAAAATAATGTTTTTTTCTTCTTATTAATTAGCACGCGTCTACTACCCGTTGGTTATAACACTTTTTTTTTTTAAGTGCTATTTTATACTACAACTTGTGAATGTGGGGAATGCCAGGCCTCCACCGTGGTTGGATTCCACGTTAAACTGTAGGTCTTCATTTCATCTCCAATCACCCTACCATTACACATTAGCGTAAGTGCGTATAACCCGAACGGGTAGTAAGACGCGGTGCTAATAAATAAATATTTTTATTACTACATTTATCAATTAAAATTATTTTTATTAACGAGAATATTATTACTAACATCTTGATTAATTAATATTTTATTAAATTTATACTTTAAAGAGCCTCATGAAAATCAATCGCCCACCTTAACAACAAGCCCTGGGTCCGCCCTTGTTTTAGATCTGGCTATACATTTCAAAATGGCTGTCGATTTTTGTTTAATAGCTGATCTCAAATGATTTAAATATATGATTCTAATCAAATGATTGAGTATATAGAGCATATTTTTAAAAGAAATTGAGTGAGGTTTACTGTTAACATGACTACCAGTAAGACTGTACTAACGATAAGAAAATGGATGGAATGATGTCTACTGTTCACAGAACTAGTCAGAGTGTAGCAATGATAAGAACATGGAGGGAATGAGGTCTACTGTTCACAGAACAACTAGTCAGAGTGTAGCAATGATAAGAACATGGAGGGAATGATGTCTACTGTTCACAGAACAACTAGTCAGGCTGTAGCAATGATAAGAACATGGAGGGAATGATGTCTACTGTTCATAGAACAACTAGTCAGACTGTAGCAATGATAAGAACATGGAGGGAATGAGGTCTACTGTTCACAGAACAACTAGTCAGAGTGTAGCAATGATAAGAACATGGAGGGAATGAGATCTACTGTTCACAGAACTAGTCAGAGTGTAGCAATGATAAGAACATGGAGGGAATGAGGTCTACTGTTCACAGAACAACTAGTCAGAGTGTAGCAATGATAAGAACATGGAGGGAATGATGTCTACTGTTCACAGAACTAGTCAAAGTGTAGCAATGATAAGAACATGGAGGGAATGATGTCTACTGTTCACAGAACTAGTCAGAGTGTAGCAATGATAAGAACATGGAGGGAATGATGTCTACTGTTCACAGAACTAGTCAGAGTGTAGCAATGATAAGAACATGGAGGGAATGATGTCTACTGTTCACAGAACTAGTCAGAGTGTAGCAATGATAAGAACATGGAGGGAATGATGTCTACTGTTCACAGAACTAGTCAGAGTGTAGCAATGATAAGAACATGGAGGGAATGAGGTCTACTGTTCACAGAACTAGTCAGAGTGTAGCAATGATAAGAACATGGAGGGAATGAGGTCTAATGTTCACAGAACTAGTCAGAGTTTAGCAATGATAAGAAAATGGATGGAATGAGGTCTACTGTTCACAGAACTAGTCAGAGTGTAGCAATGATAAGAAAATGGATGGAATGATGTCTACTGTTCATAGAACAACTAGTCGGAGTGTAGCAATGATAAGAAAATGGATGGAATGATGTCTACTGTTCACAGAACTAGTCAGAGTTTAGCAATGATAAGAACATGGATGGAATGATGTCTACTGTTAATAGAACAACTAGTCAGAGTGTAGCAATGATAAGAAAATGGATGGAATGATGTCTACTGTTCACAGAACAACTAGTCAGGCTGTAGCAATGATAAGAACATGGAGGGAATGATGTCTACTGTTCACAGAACAACTAGTCAGGCTGTAGTAACGATAAGAACATGGAGGGAATGATGTCTACTGTTCACAGAACAACTAGTCAGGCTGTAGCAATGATAAGAACATGGATGGAATGATGTCTACTGTTCACAGAACAACTAGTCAGGCTGTAGCAATGATAAGAACATGGAGGGAATGATGTCTACTGTTCACATAACTAGTCAGGCTGTAGTAACGATACATTCCATTGTAATCTATAAATTATTATTATTATTATTATTAGCACCGCGTCTTACTACCCGTTCGGGTTATACGCACTTACGCTAATGTGTAATGGTAGGGTGATAGTGAGATGAAATGAAGGACCTACAGTTTAACGTGGAATCCGAACCACGGTGGAGGCCTGGCATTCCTCACATTCACAAGATGTCTTGTCAGAGGTGAAGGAAGGGTTTTGTAATCAGATAAATCTGTGCCGGGACCGAGGATCGAACCCCGGCAGCCAGCACAGAAGTTTGACACCTTACCCCTAGACCACCAGGTCACCCGTAATATATAAAAAACCATATAATGACCGTTGCCGGGCCTTGCAAGCTGTCCATAGTTGGTTTCCTCCTTTAGTTAGACAACAATGAAGTTGAGACTATTAAAACCACTACACCATATTTAAAATAAATTATTTCACACGATGGTACAATACTTACTTTCACGTGGTATATTAGAGATCGAAAATGAATGTTAAAAAAACCGGCAATCGATAAATTACCCTTAAATAATTGTCACAAACAACAAGTAGGCCTGTACAATGTAATTCATCATCTTACCCCCCCCCCCCCCCCCCCCCCAAAAAAAAAAAAAAACTAATAATTTGTTTTCTCTTGAAAAACAAGTTTTCATTATTTATCATGAAAAACACTCCCAAGGTTTCAATTTCAAAACAAATACAGTAGTTAACTATCAGTGATCTGGCGGTATAGCGGAAAGGTGTCGGTCAGACTTCTGTACTGGAGTCCGGAGTTCAATTCTCGGTCCCGACACAGATTTATCTGATTACCAAACCATTCCTTCACCTCTGACAAGACGTGTATTAATCACAACTTGTGAATGTGGGGAATGTCAGGCCTCCACCGTGGTTCGGATTCCACGCTAAACTGTAGGTCCCCCATTTCATCTCGCAATCACCCTACCATTACACATTAGCGTAAGTGCGTACAACCCGAACTGGTAGTAAGACGTGGTGGTAATAATAATAATAATAGTTAGAACTATCGTCGAGTGATTTTCACAATTTTGAAATCACTCAACTGTTAGCTACTCTTGATTGTAGAGCTCTAAATTAAAATCATCACGTTTTTGTCTGAGGCATGATATGTAACATCTAAATATCAAGTTTGAACGAAACACATCAAACAGTTTCAGCTTCAAACCTCAAGTACGGACCCACTTTTTATTTTTTTATTTTGGGGGCACATAAAACGCCAGCCACCATAATCTAGAGGTCGAACATTTCTACGATTACAAAAACGGTACTTTCTTTCTCTGTGCGTGAAAGAAAAAATACAACAAAATTTAAAAATAAAGATTTTTCAAATTAAATAAATGGTACCATACATAACATAGGATCTCTTTTATCTTAAACAGAGATATACACTAAAAACTTGAAAGATTTGTGAACCGAAATAATATGCTTTGTTGCATAAACATTCCACTAAAGAGCATACATAAAATAATATATATTGCTACAGAAACATTGAGAAAAATTGAACATCTCTGTCCTTCAAGGAGCATAATAATTTATTTGTTTTTTCAAATATCTTCGTTGATTTTAAATATAAAAAATTGTTATTAATACCAGAACAATTTGTAATAAATGCAGTTTTATAGGTATACTCTAGTGTACTGATGGAGGTTATTCCTTAATGGCTACCCACTCTCCCTCCATTCAAGTACGGGCATGATTCCTCATTTCTAACGCATGATTGTGTAATTTGTGGCGAACTCCAATGAATATACCCTATATACGATAGGAGAGGTGGTAGGTCAAAAGCTACAAATTATTCATTCGCTAAGCCAAATGATCTGCAAGACCATGATATGTTGAGTTGTTGTCACTTTTGACAGTCAAAACAACAACAACAAACAAATTTGTTTTAATCGTTTTTACGTGATTGAAACATAACCTTATGAAAAAAACCGTTCAGATGGTTTTTTTTTAAAGTGGCCTGACCAAGATTCGAACCCCGATCTCCCCGTCATCAGCAGGCCAGTCTATCTCGAGAATGACGTCTTGGACTGTTCGAACACTGAAGCGGTTCTCATTCGTTTTAATCTACAGAAGTTCACATGCATGCATAGCATACAGTGGCGTGTCACGGAGTGTTGCCAGTGTAAGCAGACCTTGTTAAAACTGTACCAGTGTTTATGTTCTCACCCACTTGATCCCCATTCGACCAATCACATTTAGACTTTCCTTTATATACCTCACATGGGCAATGCATTTTTTATGCATAATCAATGAGGTTTTTACCTAGTCATGAGAACAAATCTAAGGTAGATTTTAAACTATCTCTACTTTCCCTGGTAACACTCCGCCTCACGCCACTGCTAGCCAAAATGCACACTCCCTGAAAGATAGTAGAAGTAGGTCTAGTAATCTTACCTTCACTGATTACACTATGGTCATATCCTATAAGCTGCACCATAGTGGAACCAAATAAGAAAAGGAAGGTATATACTGATAAACTCTTTGACAAATTTTCATTTCGAAAGCTAGGGTAGGTAAACATTTTATAGTTTGTTTTAGCACCGTGTCTTACTACCCGTTCTGGTTTGACGTATATGTACTAATAACGCTAGCGGTTTTAGGAATGAGTAAGGTTATATTTATAGGAAGTGTACCCAAATTTGCGTGTAAAGATGATTTAAAACTATTTTGGAAAAATCACCCTCAGTACACCCAACTGAGATTCGAACCTCAATCTACCCGTCATCGGCAGTCTAGTCTACTGCTATAGTAAGGCCTTAGCATAACCATATTGGTTGGGCGATGATAACTCTTGTATTGAGGGGTTTTAAACCCTAAAATTAAAAATTTTCAACTTCTCATCGCATTGTGCCGATCAACAAACAAGTCACAAGACTTTTAACAAGCTAACACTGAAAAATAAATAATATTACTTTGAATGGCTTGGCCAAGCCTCCGTTGTGATATCACAGTATTCCTAGAAAAACCTCCAGACATCGGTTAGGGAAACTTCTTGGGTACCTCGTGTGGTGGTACCACTTTATGGTATACTCTATAGGTGTCCAGGTGACTCGAGTGTCGCGTGCCGCTCTTAAGGCTCACTTTTCCAGGTCGGGTATAGTAAAAATGGTCTGTATGTCCGTCATCCAGCTGCCGTACCAAACGGCAGCCGGCCAGATCCCACACCTGACCTTTTTGACGCTATTATACAACAGCTTGACGAAAGAAAAAAAAGTGCCCTCGGAAAACGTTCAGACTTTTAGTTGTTTTTTTATTATTTTTCCCTAAAAGATTTTATTTCTTTAAATATTATCAACAATTCTGGCAAGTAACACGGTATGTAATGGTGTTTTTTTTTTGTCAATTATTAATCCCAAGTAAGTTGAAAAATATTTATTTGGAATGTCTTATATATATAATTTACGAATTAGTTTTCCCTGTAAATTATCTGCAACTTAAACTTTTTTTGATTCGCTTTGGTAGTCGGTATGATATAAGCCATCGTATTTCAACCGGTGTGCCGAACACAATCTTTTAATAAGTCACTCCAAACCCTTCCTTCACCTCTGACAAGACGCATATTAATAACAACCTGTGAATGTGGGGAATGCCAGGCCTCCACCCACCGTGGTTCGGATTTCACGCTAAACCGTAGGTCCTCCATTTCATCTCACAATCACCCTACCATTACACATTAGCGTACGTGCGTATAACCCGAACGGGTAGTAAGACGCGGTGCTAATAATATTAATGTCACTCGTGATTTTAATGATAAAATCGCTCCTCAAACTGATTGACATGATGATGTAACAAACTTTTATTGGGCGAATAATTGATGTAGTATTAAAAAACTCCTTTCAATTACATTAATTAATTACAATACTTGGCTGTGAAACGTCTGCTTGATCGCACCTCTCGTAAACTCAATTCAAAATTTGTTCCTTCCAGTCAACAAACGATTAAAATAACCAGTGAAAACAAGGAAAGTGGACTGTATTCGATATAAAATTGTGATAGGAATTGCTTACCCCGTCCAAATGAGGTTCGCCGACAATTGAGATCTATATTCCGTTCACGATAGGTTTTTAACTGGATGACAGTTCGAAAATCATATGTTTAGGTTTTGGGTTGCCAACACTTGTAAAAGATCACAATTTTGTTATAAATATAAATATCTTTAATTACCTCATATATTACATTTAAAATAACGTAAACTTAAGTTTTCTCACACTATTTAATTTTTTTAAATAATTTCTTTTTATCCAACTCGAAACAATATTTTAAACATAATTAAAAGCACTTATTTTTCGTTTTGGAACGTTAATGATTTTGTGTAATAGAGTGCACATATCAATATATTTTAATACAGGCATCTTATTTACTTGGAAAAGAGAAAATTGTTGTCATTTTTTTACATACAATAAATGATTTTATGATTATTTTATCATATTTTGAAATATTTAACTGAATAAAATATGTTCATCAACTGCATTTCTGCATCATTGTAAAAAACTTGTTTACCGTTTTAGATTCGTCATTCGTCATTTTGAAGCTATGTTCGTTAGAAGTTTTTGTGAAAGAGGTGTTAATATTTTTTTAAGGGTAATAAAACGATAAATAAACTTTGTGTCCGATCTCAAATAAATATATAAATAATATTGGCCTAAATTACTGTGGTTAACTATCACATTAATATATTACCATCTGTTTTCATTACAGTCATCCAAAGTGATAGATATCGGCTGTTGGCGTAGTGATATATTAGGGATTACTTCTAGTAACATTTCGAACTGTCGTCTAGGTAAACTTAGATCGTGAATGTGGGTTACTGGGTTAAGAGTAAGAAGGAATGGTGAAACAAGGGGCCTGACTTAGCGGCGTCTTTCAAACCCTTGTCTCTCTCTCTCTCTTTAGGGCCTTTAACGCCCGACTCACACTCGGACACCGATTTGTGCTTGAATTAGTTAGTGCTACCACTCTGGCAAACACTATGTGGACTGAATACTGCGCTTAAACCACTGAACTTTTCTCTCTCAAAACAAACGGTCTTTCTTCCCCCTCCCCTTCAACCGTCTCGAAATGGAGGGAAACCATCAGAAGAATAAACAACAAATACAAAATCATAATGAATAAAGCATATATCCACACAAAACTATGTTATACAAATTACTACACAAAAGCTATTTTACAATATTAAATATATACAGTTCAGAGACTGAACAAAATGGGTACAACAAAAACTTGATTCAATATATTTTTATTAGTGAATAGTGGTTGTAACATGGTTTAAGTGTTTTATAATTTGTTCTAGTGAAATATAAATGGTGAATTGTAGTAATATATATTGTTTTGATGCATTTACCCAATAATTTCCGGATTTTAGTTAATCAGGATGATGCCCGGTTTCTCTTAGGCTGAATAAAGAAGATTCCACTGTACAAGTTACTTACTTGCTGTGTGTCAGCGGTTCCCAAATTTTGGTACGTACAATAAAATCCCGGTGGTACGCTCTGAGAATCCATATCAAAACTAAAGTTTAAAAAAGATATGTCCTCATCAAATCTTATAAATATATTTTGACCAAGTCTATCCAAATATAAAACAGATTTAAATAGTGGTTGGAGGGGTGGCAACATTTATGCAAGCTCATACAGCCGGTTGCAAGCCTGTGCTATTATATTCCCGGGCACCATTAAACATGTATCGAAATCTATACTAATATTATAAAGAGGAAAGATTTGATTTTTTGTTTTTTGTTTGTAATGGATAAACTCAAACTACTGGACCAATTTTAAAAATTCTTTCACCGATATAAAGCTACATTATCATCGAGTAACATAGGCTATATTTTATTTTGAAAATTTAATTTATTCCTCATAAAAATGTCGATAGTATATTATATAGTCGTTGGAAAAAAAAGTTGTTGAACGGGGCGGGAGGGGGGATTAGGGGTGAGGAAAGAGACATAGATATAGTGACGAGGAACGAAGAAAAAAAGATTAAAATAAAATTTGGGGAAACGAGGGGAGTAAATGAAAGTGGAGGAAGCTGAAAAATTAATTTGATTTTAACAATTTGTTTGATTGGTGTATACACAATTCCTCTCGCGTCTAGAGCAAATAAAATTATAGAGGAATGAGATGAAAATAGGAGGGAGGATAAAAAGAGGGAGGGGGCCATACAGTGATGGTAGGACTGTATTAAAAAAAAAAAAGTAAAACAAAGTTTTGTTTTATATTGACATGATGGATGATTTGAAGCTTTGTTTTTCAGGATTCTTTACAATATTTTTCTACGGGGAAGGGGGCCAGTAGTAAATATTCAGCATCTTGGTAATACTCCAAAATTACGGAAATATTTGGGGTGCTACGCCGTTCGAAAAGTTTAGCAACCGCTGCTCTATGGCATTAGGAACTAGAAAGTTCATTGCCGCACTTACAAAAGTACGTCACCTTCACTGTACATGATTACTAAAGAAGAGTTGCTTGCGTACTAACATTTATCTTTTAAATATCTGCGTCCACTTTAACACAAACAAAGATGTAAGGCCTTTAAAACCTATGAAAAAATCAACTGCTTATTTATACTAAAATGTAAATCCATTTTACAATAGATATTTCTAGATTCTTGTTAGCTATTCTTTAAGTAATTAATTTTCTGTTCTATTTCAATTGAATGGCTTGCTATTCTATTGATCTAATCTTGGATAAGATTTCCCAAGTTAAATACCAGTATAAAACAATACCGCAGTTAACCGGAAACCATGCCCTTTCCACTGTATAGTTATCTCGACTGGCATGTTCAGCTTTGGCCCGGGGGGGTCGGGATTCGGCTCGAAATCCATACGAGTATTATGGGAGGGATATCCCACTTTGTGATTATTGATCTACTTTTCAGATACTTTCCCCAAGCCATTGCTGGCGCACTTTCTTAAAAATTCGCCTTCCTCATCCTGTATCCTCAAACGGATGTATGTTTAGTACAGTCCTAACGTATACTTAAACCAACAACAGTTTTAGTCGAACGAGGAAATAGCGTTTTCCCGGATGGCCGCGCTCGTTTTGCTGGTCTTATTCTCTCTGCAATCCTCCCCCTCCCATTCTAGCCCCTGCAGCAGCGCTGGATAAGACACGCGGAGAGACAGACATGTGTGTTGAAGGGGTGGCAGGAATAGGGGGGAAGTTTTGGGGCTAGAAAACTTCACATGCAGACATCGCTCTATCTTTACTCTGCGCCCCTAGCAGGGGCTGTTTTAAATTTAACCAGCTACTCTATTTGGAAAGAGGGTAAGTGTATACTCCATTCACGGTAGGAATTACTCTCTGAAAGGTCTTTTTTCCTACAAATATCCTACTATATAATAGATTTCTGGTAAGGAAAAAGGTCTTTCAGAAAACAATTGCTATGCTGAACAGACTTTAAAGAGAATACTGGAACTGACGTACCCCTCTTTCTCCCCTGTCTTATTTTTTTTCTCTCATCTTTTAGATAGTCTTGGTTTCCCGTGGGATTTGGTCCTCAAGACTTGTAAAAACCTTTGGGTGAGTTTCATAAATTTTTATTTTTGGAATTTTTCCCTTGTGAGTTTTAAGTTTGTGCTGATTTGTGCGAGAAAGGTTATTTATTCATTGTTCACTCAAACACAAAGACGGTCGTATGATTCAGTCGTGGTTTTAGAATATTTTGTGTTTCAAAGTCAAGTAACGTTCGTTTCGTTTGAGGAGACACCGTCCTGTAAAGTTACCTCGCTTGATATCATAGGACACTGTGTAAGCCTATGTTCTGGAACATTACCGAATAGGTGGGTGCGGGGACTCGGCTGACTTACTAGTGGGGCGGAGGTTGGGGTTCGAATCCCGACCGGTTGTACTGAGTGTTTCCTTTCCCTCCACTCAAATGCACATAGAAAATATATCTTATGTATATAAAATATATATATATACATTTAAAATGGATTTGTGTGAATGAAAAGTGGGAAAAAATTAAGTAAAAACACCGGGGTACACCCTGCATGGATTCGAACCCCAACTACCTTTCACATACAAGGCTGAAATTAACGCACTAATCAGCATGCTCACTTGTGTGGGTAAAATCTTCGGGATGATATAGTTGAACGTATTTTAATAGCTATTTTATATTATACTGATGTGCAGGCGTGTATTCAGAGGGGTGGGCGGGTCAAAGGATCAGTCGATCCCCCTGTGAAAGTTAGAAAATTAACAGAAAAAATAAAATGAGAGTTCAAATATTAGAAAGAAAATACAACCCATAAATTTTATATTTTTTAAAATCTTTTTACGCTCAGATACCTCTTAAGCCGGGTCCACACGTGCGCTATTCGTCCACGTTTATTCAATGTGCGACATGACTCACGCAAATGTGAAAAAAATATTAGTTTTCATTTAAGAAAATTTGTCGTGTGTAGCGACTAAAAAACATTGTTCTTCATAGAGACGGTAAACTAGCACACCTCAAAGAAGATTAATAATCGCATGAGAGCAGTTCGTCCATGAATACCGAATATAGAGATGTGTGGACAACAGGAGTGGCGGAACTATGGGGGACCCTGCCCCCCTGAAAATAATTTGCCCCTCCCTGGAATAAATTCCCCTCCTAGATATATTTCAAATCCTCTGATTTTATCGAATGTGAACATGGCCTTAAATCAAACTCCAAATGACTATTAGATGCATTCTACTGTCAAAAATTTGCCGGAGAAGACCGCTTCAAATAACTACTTGACTAGAGTCATCTATTTGGCAGAAAAAGTCGGGGTGGGAAAACTCTAAATAGCTTCCAAGGCCATACAAATTTCAAAAATGTCTTGGGGAGGACAATTACAAATTCTGAAATTTCTGAAATAGTTCAATTTTCAAAATTTTATCGGTGGAAGACCATTTCAAAGATTATCTTCTATCGTAAAAAAATTAAGGTTAGGATCACTCTAAATAGCTTCAAGGGGCATTCAAATTTCATAAATTTCTAGCTGAGGAACACTTTAAATGTCCTATAAAATAATCTAATTTAAAAAT
Source organism: Timema cristinae (assembly GCA_039000515.1). NCBI lineage: Eukaryota > Metazoa > Arthropoda > Insecta > Phasmatodea > Timematidae > Timema > Timema cristinae. The sequence continues at coordinate 29,343,275 of JBCFYV010002255.1, forward strand.
AAAAATCAAGTCGAAGACCACTCATAGTTTCTAGAGTGAACCACTTTTCAAAAAATTGTTGAAGGTGGGCCACTCCAAATAGTTTATAAAAACTATCTGATTTAAAAAATTAGAGAGGATGACCACGGTTTAAAACAGATACAAGATTAAATATGAATGAAATACTATTAAATGGCTTTAAACAGAAATCTAACATTGTAAGTAACTATGTTATTTATAATTATGACCCCCCTCCCCCTATGAAAATGATCAGGATCCACCCCTGATGATGTGCGTTGCGCGCGCGCGCGCGCGCACACACACACACACACATATATATATAAGTGTATATATATATATATATATATATATATATATATATGTGTGTGTGTGTGTGTGTGTGTGTGTGGTTGGAGCGAGAAAGGAAAAATATCATCTATAATTTAAGTTTATTATCTCTTCACCGGAAATCCCGCAAGAGAATGGTAGTAAAACACAAAAGTACGTAAATAAAGATAGTACAAAGACACTTTTCTTTAAGTTGACTTTATTTCGTCTTTATATTGAATTTTTTATTTTTTAAATTATTTATTTGTAGGTAACAAACACCATCCTAAAATCCTCGAATTACATCAAGTTTTCTTATTTTATTTTAAATAACATATTATGTAGAGATAGATTAAAAATGACATGTTTGTTCAACAGATTCTTAAGTAGAGTCCTTTTAATAGAATTGTCAAACAGAAGCTCTAAATTCAGATTTATGCCGAAAAAATATACTATTCAATTAATACTTAAAACTAATCAAAACATGTCAATTAATTGTGATAAAAGACACGATTTAAGTCTAAAGTTTGAGAGGCCAAAGGTTTTATCCAAGCTCTTAGTTAAAAAGTTTGTAATAAATATAAGCTAAACAAAAGGCAAAATAGGTCCAATGCTTTTACATAATAATATCACATTATTATTATTATTATTATCACCGCGTCTTACTACCTGTTCGGGTTGTACGCACTTACGCTAATGTATAATGGTAGGGTGGTTAAGAGATGTAATGGAGGACCTACAGTTTAACGTGGAATCCGAACCACGGTGGAGATGGCATTCCACACATTCACATGTTGTGATTAATACACGTCTTGTCAGAGGTGAAGGAAGGGTTTATCAATCAGATAAATCTGTGATGGGACCGAGGATTGAACCCCGGACCCCAGCACATAAGTCCGACACCTTACCCCTAGACCGCCAGGTCACCATCAAGCTATTAATGAGTGTGTTTTACAAAACTTACTTTGAGTTTCCAAGTGAACCTATTATTCATCAAATGATATGATCAAATAAATTACAAAATTTTGGTAAAGAGGGCACTCTCCCTATTATAATCTCCTGGCTCATGGCGGTTGCAGGAAATAGCAGGGATGTCCTTAATCGTGTTCCAGATCGTTTCAGTTTGACAATAATAAAAGAGGGCATTATCAAATTTAAAAGTTGTAAATAAAGATAATAAAAACAACGCAGATAATAAAAACAACAGATGTTTTTTTATCATCTATATTTTTACTAGTGCCTTCACCTGGTTATTATAGGGAACCACAACTTTGGGGATCCTGGGTCAATCCCTAGTAATGCTATATTTGTATGCAATTTTGCCTTTCTATCCAATTAATAATTACCTACATGCTCTCTCATGATGTATTTAAAATAAACTGAGTTTTGTTAGTTTGTACGCTTTCTTAATTCTAATATAATATATCAATTTGGAAAATATTATTAACTCTTTTTATTAAAAAACTTTAACATATATTAGAGTATTTTTCATTGCTTTCTTAAACAGGCTCAATACTAGTGGTTTAAATTAGAATTTATGGGAACATTATATGAAAGAGGAATTTTAAATAAATGCACCAACTTTGGAGGGAAAAGAATTCGGTGCACCCGTTAAAGGGTCAAACTCCGCCGTCAACAGCAATACATGCTAACCACCTTCTATCTAAATACAGATCTCTCCAGAATGAGTGATCTCACAGTTTAAGGCGTCAATTTCTCAATAGACCAGATTGCCGCTGGCGGGAGGGCTGGGTTCGAATCCCAGGTGGGTTCTCTGAGGGTGTTTTATTCCCGAGTGTTTTTCCACTTTCTCTTCACACAAATACAGATACGTTTCCCATAAAATTCTAACTTTCTTATCCCTACTCAGGTGGTGTAAATATGCAAAGAGCTTAAATGGTTTGTGATAAAGACGCCAGATGCGGTGCACATACACAATAAAAAGTTCAGCTCCTTAGCACAGCCATTTTTTATATATTGAGCCCAAGTTGCGTCGAAGGGCACCGTGAAACAGCGTCCCATCGGATTAAACAATAGTTGGCTCGCTTTGTAAAAGGAACGGTAAATCGACTCGCTTTCTTTAAGCGGCAACTTGCTAGAAGCGCGTTAATCCGTTGATTCGGGTATTACGCTCAACTTAATGTTAACTAACGTAAATAGACATAATGTAATTAGAATTCATGTATCGTTACGTAAACACTCGAACAAAACATACAATGAATTGGAACTGTTTGGAAACAAACCGTTCGCTAAAATTGCACTCTAGATTTAAGGCTAATTAGGCTTCAAGTACTTGTAATAGAATCTTTTTGGAGTTACGAAATAAAGTATAGGAAGACGAAATGAAGTTTTGTTGTTCGCGAGACGCGGACAAACTACACTGAGGAAGGCGTTTATACACCATAAAGAAATTAAGTACTAAAATAGCCGTGTTGGACGTTTCGCACAACGTAATTGGCTGGCAGGCACACGTAATACGCTTAACGTGACGTAACGTAAAGATGCTCCTCTGGACAACCTCTACGTTAAGTTAACGTCAAGTAAAAATAAGTTAAGCTCATCGTGATTGCTTCCATTTAAAATCACAAGGGGAACTTTAAAACGTTGATCGTGATTTCCGCATAAATAATAGGTGCTGTCGCGAATATTTATCTATGTTTTTATTTTGGTTTAGGCCCTATCCTTTACAAATAGCGGTTGGATATTTCAAATGCTGCGCGATAAATTCGAATTTCACATGAACCTATAGTCGTCAGCTGTGTTAAATGTCTGATTAAGAAACACCACCACACAGTTCAGAAAATCTAATCCAAAACATCGTGATTCAATTCCAATTAAAGTTATATACATTTATTACCCGACCAAGTTAATATTATTTTTATGCTAAATGTAATCTTTAAAAAAACACAACCAGATCTTTAATTTAGCATTTGAAGAAAGGAAACAACCTTAATTTCAAAGACACAAGTTTACTACACTTGTTAGTAATCGATCCTGGTATTCCCGGACTCTACCAACTTAGCTAAGATGTCAGATAAGACACAAATTATTTCGTGCATGGATTATTCATATTTATTGTTATGTAGCTGTTCTAGTTTTAGTTAATCTGTATGTCGTGTGATGATATAACTGGGTATGTAAAGTGATCGTTAAAATAATATCACGGTAAAAAAAAACCTTTCAACTAATGTAACTTCATAGGAATTTTACATTAATATTAATGTCTGTGGGTGGGTGATTATACGGAAACTGTTGTTTTGGACGCCCCTGAAATTGGACCAGTTCCTCCACTTCCTTCCGTTACGACCCTCCTTCCCTCAATCAAAGGCTGCATCCCTCTACAATACCGGACCAGGTATCTTTACACGAGGGGTGGCTCACGAACAATACCCACCACCCATACCCCTAGTTGATACCCACAGCTGGGCTGAGAAGCCGCTCCAGACGCCTCACATACGTTACCTTCCATACATGTTCACCCTTAGTTTCGGTACGTGTACACTCTTGTTATGGTGAAGTCTAGACCTCTTGGTGACATTAAGGGCGCTTTTGACCGTAACAAATCGGCGGATTGGTCGGTACGTCAGCTTTGTCTCAGTGGTATCTTGAGTTGACCCACAGGGTGGACATGGTCAGGGATGGACCTGAAAATGTCAGGGAATTTATAACTCAGAAAATATCATAATATGTAAGATTAAAATACTTTCAATTTAAATTTAATGTTGGGTGACCTGGTGGTCTAGGGGTAAGGTATCAGACTTCTGCGCTGGCGGCCGGGGTTCAATCCTCGGTCCCGGCAAAGATTTATCTGATTGCTAAACCCTTCCTTCACCTCTGACAAGACATCTTGTGAATGTGAGGAATGCCAGGTCTCCACCATGGTTCGGATTCCACGTTAAACTGTAGGTCCTCCATTTCATCTCACAATCACCCTACCATTACACATTAGCGTAAGTGCGTATAACCCGAACGGGTAGTAAGACGCAGTGCTAATAATAATAATAATAATAATTAAATAATAATAATAAATTTAATGTTTATTATAAGGTAAATCTATCTTAACATAGTGCTTAAATTGTAATTGGTCAGGAAAAATTGTAGTCAATATTTGGTTTCCTAGTGAAAAGATTTTAACCGAGTCATTGTTTATTTATTTGTTAGCTCATTCCAAAAATAACTATTTTTGACAAATTGAGCATTTAGATTTTTTTTTAAATATACCTAAAAATACTGATATAAGCTTTATTTAGTCAAGAAAAATTGAAATTTTTGAACAAGGAAATCTTGGTGGTTTTTTTCCTCTCTATTAGATTTGGTGGCCAACATGATATTTATTTAAGGAAAAGCCTGGCATTGATTCTGCCTCCTGTAAATTATTAATACGTATGTATTTTATTTTGACAAACTGTACAAAATGGTTAAATTCGATCAAGCACTGTAATATGCCCCTGCCGTGATGGAATCTCACTCACTACGATAACTTTTGGAATCGAATTGAACATATATATATTTAAAACGTTAAGTGATTTCTTTAGACAGTGAGTCCCGGAGTTCTACTTAACAGATTTTCATAATTATTATTTTTAAATGAAGGTTTATTCATCAAGAATGTACTAAAACATAAAAATATATATATTGAAATGTGAACTCTCAATTTCAGAAAACAACAAAATCTCTTTCAACAGCAATTTCTTGAATAACTCTTCCAAACCTAATTCACTTTTACTTTATTATAATAAAGATGAGTTCGAGTATTGTCATATCAAAGTTTAAAATTTTCATTAATGAAGCTTCCATCTAAGAAAAGATTCTCACAATTTTACTTAACCAATTAAAATTTAATTTTTTTAAAGAAAACTTATATATTAAAGATGATATAAAGGTTGATCTAAATTTTTAGAAGTCTGGAATTTACATTTCTAAACTCTATTGTCACCCGTTTCGGTGGCCGCGTGGTCTAACGCGCTAATCTCATGTTGGACTAGACTGCCGAATACGGGGAGATTGGGGCTCGATCCCGGTCGGGTGGACTGAGATTGGTTTTTCTCTAAATAGTTTTCCACTCTCCCTCTACTCAGAAGCGGGTACACTTCCTCTAAATTAAACCTTCCTAATCCCTAACACATTAGTGTAATTAGTAACTTAATAGGCGTATAACCCGAACGCGTAAGACTCGGCGCTAAAAAAAAACTAGTCAACAGCTGCTGTCATTGCATCGGTTAGTTAGAATTGTATTATTATTATTATTAGCACCACGTCTTACTACCCGTTCGGGTTGTACGCACTTACGCTAATGTGTAATGGTAGGGTGATAGTGAAATTAAATAGAAGACCTACGGTTTATCGTGGGATCTGAACCACGGTGGAGGCCTGGTATTCCCCGCATTCACAAGTTGTGATTGATACACGTCTTGTCAGAGGTGAAGGAAGGGTTCGGCAATCAGATAAATCTGTGCCAGAACCGAGGATTGAACCCCGGACCCCCAACACAGAAGGTTAACACTTTGCCTCTAGACCGCAAGGTCACCGTTAGTATTGTACTAAAATGAGTCTGTCAAAACTGTATATTAGTTGAGCTGAGAACACTAGCTAGATAACTATGTCAGTTGAATTGAAAACATTTGCTGCGTGTCTCTATTGGAGAAATGTTCTCCGGTTGAGCTAAGAACATTAGCACCGCCTGTCTGTCTGTATTAGAAAACGTTATAGTTTGCTGGGTTCCCACGGTCTTCTGTCGAACACGCAACCCAACCAACACTGAGCTTCATGGTCCATACAGCATCTTGTTGGCCTACATCTTAGCAAATTTACTAGACTACTCTTCTGGCGCGCTTAATTTGCTAACTTGAAACTCGTCATCCGAGGTTGAAGGGTAAGCACACAGACTTAAGGTCCAGGGGACTCTAGTTCCATTCCAAATAGTGCCTAACATCTTAAATATAGCCCTAAATGACGAAAAGGACATATATATATATATATATATATATATATATATCCTTTTCGTCATATGGACATTCCCGTAACTACAACGATTTGCAACATTTATGTATTGATTTAATTGTATTTGGAGTATTATAGTATATATATATATCAATTATATATATAAAAACCACCTCGGGGACGGATTTAGCTAACGCGCTGGTTTAGTGTTGAGCTATACTATCGAGGACGGGGAGATCGAGGTTCGAACATCACTCGGGTAAACTGGGGGTAGTTTTTCCTAAATTGTTTTCCACTCGCCTTCCACGCAAATGCGGGTTCACTTTCTCTATATTCAACCTTCCCAATTCCTAACACATTAGCGTAATTAGTACTTAAGTGTATAACCCGAACGGTTAGTAAGACGCGGTACTAAGTATGTGTATATATATATATAAGACGCGGTACTAAGTATGTGTGTATATATAATATATATACATACTTAGCACCGCGTCTTACTAACCGTTCGGGTTATACACTTAAGTACTAATTACGCTAATGTGTTAGGAATTGGGAAGGTTGAATATAGAGAAAGTGAACCCGCATTTGCGTGGAAGGCGAGTGGAAAACAATTTAGGAAAAACTACCCCCAGTTTACCCGAGTGATGTTCGAACCTCGATCTCCCCGTCCTCGATAGTATAGCTCAACACGAAACCAGCGCGTTAGCTAAATACGCCACCGAGGTGGTTTTTATATATATAATTGATATATATATATATATTCTATAATACTCCAAATACAATTAAATCAATACATAAATGTTGCAAATCGTTGTAGTTACGGGAATGTCCATATGTAGGAGACCACAATCAATTTAATTTAAATCAGTTTAAAACATTACAACTAGACACGGGAATTGAACCCGGGACCTTAAGATCAGCGTGACAATGCTTTACCGCCGAGATATACAGGATTCATCTCGTGCTCAGAATCATTTATCATTCATAATTTAAGGTGCGGCCGAAGGGAACGCAAGTATTTTTACAGTTTTTATAGAGTTGACATTTTTTGGCCAAAACAAATCAAATATTTCTCCAGTAGCAACATAGAGTTTAGTTTTATGACATGTTAATAACAACAGATCTTGAATATCTGTCAAAGGTGTCCTGCAATTTTGTCAAAACCTTTTCTCTTTATTTAAAAAGTTTTTACTAAATTCCAGGACACCCTTGACATATATTCAAGATCTGTTGGTATTAGCATGTGCAGAAAACTAAATTCTTATGTTGCTACTGGAGAAATATTTGATTCATTTTGGCCAAAGAAATCTAATGCTATATTATTATTATTATTATTATTATTATTATTATTATTATTAGCACCGCGTCTTACTACCCGTTCGGGTTATACGCATTTACGCTAATGTGTAATGGTAGGGTGATTGTTAGATGAAATGAAGGACCTACAGTTTAACGTGGAATCAGAACCATGGTGGAGGCCTGGCATTCTCCACATTCACAAGTTGTGATTAATACACGTCTTGTCAGAGGGGAAGTAAGGGTTTAGTAATCAGATAAATCTGTGCCGGAACCGAGGATTGAACCCCAGCCCTCAGCACAGAAGTTCGACACCTTACCCCTAGACGACCAGGTCACCTATAATGCTATAAAAGCTGTAAAATTACTCGTGCTCCCTTCTGCCGCACCTAAAGTCTGAGTCTTGAGAGACTAAACATGGATAGCTCAGTGGTAAGAGCATTGCGCGCTAATTCATAGGTTCCGGGTTTGATTCCCGTGTCCAGGTATCACTTCTCCACTAATTAAAGATAATCCAAATACATTTATATAATTCTTGGTGCCATTAATTTATAAGTTATGTAGCCTACTTGTATAACGCTATGTTTATAAATTGTACATTTTTGGGTGACCTGGTGGTCTAGGGTAAGGTGTCAGACTTCTATGCTGGCGGCCGGGGTTCAATCCTCGGTCCCGGCACAGATTTATCTGATTTCCAAACCCTTCCTACACCTCTGACAAGACATCTTGTGAATGTGGGGAATGCCAGGTCACCACCGTGGTTCGGATTCCACGTTAAACTGTAGGTCCTTCATTTCATCTCACAATCACCCTACCATTACACATTAGCGTAAGTGCGTATAACCCGAACGGGTAGTAAGACGCGGCGCTAATAATAATAATAATAATGTACATTTTTATACACTCAGGGCTTATATCAAGTCACTAAAAGTAACCTTTTTCTTTGTTTTTTTTACTAACATTAGTTGAATTGTTAATTTCAATTATTTCTTTTATGACCAGATTGATTGTAATTTCATTTTACTGTAAGTCTTCTCAAGCACATCTGACGGTCTAGAATATGCTCCTGTCTGCTTATAACTAAGGCGGTTGCAACATTCTCTTACAGGTCAGCAGATAATGTCAGATCAGTCGTTAAATTCCTCAATATTTTTTTTTCAAATTTTGAATGACTTTAATTATTTTTAACGAGTGGTGGTTCGTAGCTAAAATTAGTGGGTGTGCTGCTAACACGGGTAAGGTTTTCCGTTAAATAAAAAAACAGAAAAAATTTAATAGAATAGCTGGAATCAGAATAATAATCTAACTCTACACTCTTCTACACTTTATCACATTCAAGAATATGGTACATGGTTTTTAAGCACAACGCACGCTGAGTAAAAAAAACTCCTTTCCACCATTACGCCAGAGCTGGCACTGTGAGAGCAACAGTGCTCTATCTACCTGGCAGTCCGGTATTCCTCCCCACCCCCTTCCTATGTGCGCATGCGCACAACAGTCAAATATCACGTCTCTGGCACTGTGAAGCGCACAGTTTCATACAAAGATTTTTGTATCTTTTTCATAAACTGGGGGATAACTACTGAAGTACTGACATTAAGCTTAAGGTATATATATTGTACTACAAAAATTAAAGAAAGAATTAAAGAAAAAAGGACTCATTATATTAAATGTTATCGATAATATTAAGTGGAAATAGGGGGTGCTGCAATTCCGCAGTGCCTATACACGAGCCGCCACCGTTTCTAACATTATAAATGTCTACTCTTTTAAGGGGCCGTATGCTTGGGGGAATATTGACATATTTTCTTTGCCTTTAGAATGGAAAAGTGCAATTATTTTAAAAAGGAGTGGTGTTAATGTTATTCTTTATTCCAAATGGGTGAAGAAGTTTAGTGACATTGAAGGAATTTGCTTAGTTTGTGACACAAATATTAGTGCAATCAAAGGAATCCAAGGTTTTTCTCAGCATGCTGCATAAATAAAACGTCCGGATTAAGCTACAAACTGCTGTCATCCCGCAGAGGAAACCTGCTTCCAGCACATCTAATATGGAGCCAGACTTGTTCTACCATGACTTATATCCTGTGTGACATCAGCTTCATCTTATCCTGGGGCTGGGACAATAGATCTGTACAGTGTAAGAGAGACTGCAACAAAAGCAGAGATAGTTTGGACTTCAACTTCAAAATATTCAGCTTCTTCGTCTGATGAAATTGGGGATACATTTCAAGCTATGTTCCCTAGAGCAGTTTCTGATAATGTTTCTATATCTGCAGGGAAATTGAAGTACATACTTGATAACCTTATTTCAAAGAAAAAAAAATTTGTCGAAGATGTACTGCAATCACATTACTACACGATCCTGTATGATGAAACTACTAATAACGCCGGGGAAAAAAAGTGCTCCAATTAATGATCAGATAATTAAATTCGACTGCGCGAAAGGGGGAAAAAACTATTTCCTGGAAATAGAGAAAAATAGACTATTTTGTCCCTCTTTTCTGTTAATTTTTTTTGGTTACTAATTCAATTATTTTCAAGGTGAGACTTGTTCACTAAATTAGATTTTAAACTAAATCTACTTGGGCTCGCTAGTTCCATTTATGTCTTACAGTGAATCACACTATCAAATCTGATTTTAAATATAATGCGAGGGCCTAACTTTAAGGAACTGCACCAACATATTCCTACAGAGAATATTTGGAACCACAATATGCAAACAAATTACTTTCCCACATGTGTTCAGGACTCGAACGCTTGGCCATGGGTCCTCACACTTAACATACACGCATGTAGGGGCGACATTATTAATGAAGCCCCGAAGTTTGTTACTATCATTATTATTATTATTAGCACCGCGTCTTACTACCCGTTAGGGTTATACGCACTTACGCTAATGTGTAATGGTAGGGTGATTGTGAGCTGAAATGAAGGACCTACAGTTTAACCTGGAATCCGAACCACGGTGGAGGCCTGGCATTCCCCACATTCACAATATGTCTTGTCAGAGGTGAAGGAAGGGTTTGGTAATCAGATAAATCTGTTCCGGGACCGAGGATTGAACCCCGGCCGCCAGCATAGAAGTCAGACACCTTACCCCTAGACCACCAGGTCACCTTTTGTTACTATCGAATCAACACTTGTATAGTAATCTAGTTTAATGGTGCCACCTACTTGTGGGAGAATATTCTCACTACAGTAAAATATAAAAGTACTCGCTTCGGTAGCCGAGTGGTCTAACGCGCTACTTTCACAGTAGTCTAGACTGCCGATAGTGGGGAGATCGAGGTTCGAATCTCGGTCGGTTATACTGAGGGTGGTTTTTCCTAAAATGTTTTCCACGCAAATGTGGATATACTTCCTATAAATATAACCTTCACAATCCCTAAAACCACTAGCATAATAAGTACATAAATGTATAGCCCGAACGGTTAGTAGGACGTGATACTAGAAAAAAAAACGTAAAACATATAGAGAAAGTTTCAAAAGTGGTAAATTAATACCGCTAAGTGCACCAATGGGATCGATTTCTATTTACACCTGAATAAAATAAAATAAATTTATTTTTGTAGACAAACTATCTAAAACTAACAAATTGATAGATTAAAAACCTGTTAGTATGTCTTTAAATAAATGTCCTCACATAATCGCACAAACTTTCTCAAACTGTGTATTATAGCTTGGAAAATACGTTCAAAAAAAGAATTTCAGAAACTACCCTTGAATTATTTTCCCTCAATAAAGCAAACACATAATCTTGTTAATCACAATAAATAAATCTTGAACAGAATTGCTTTAAATATTCTTAGCAAATTTCAAAGTTTCAGAAACGGTTATTTGAAAACTACCCTTATTTAAATTTACAAAATATATTCTTATTTGTCGTGAAAAACTATTCCAAGATACCTATTTTGGACTCACTTAAAGGTATTTTGAAATATTTCAAATAGTATAAATTGTGTCATAACTAAACTACCCTTAAATTAATTTATTTTAGAAAACTAACAAACATTATTTATTATATCATTTAAAATAGTCTTCAAATACCAATTTTAACAAAATCGTTAAAGTCCAAAATTGTTTAGTTGTTAAATAATCATTGATTAGTGAACTACTGTTAAATGATTTTTTCAAGAAAAACAAATAATTATTTATAATGTAAAAAGCTTACAGATACTCATTTTGAACCAAATCACTAGAACAATTTTTTTTTTCAAATAAAAATTTATAATACAAATTATTTATCAGTACACCATTAAACAAAATTATCCCCAAAAAACACAAGTATATTGTTTTGTTTGTCAGATCAAACATTGCCCAGATATACATTTTAAACAAAATCGTCCAAGCGATTTTCAAAAAAATTTGTAATTTAAAAAAAATCTATCTTTAATTTGAAGGCTAGGGTCAAAATAATTGTAATTTAAAAAATAGGCTGTTGCTCTTTGATTTGCAGTAAATAGACGCTCACTTCAAGTTATTTTGTTTATTGAATTATTTCTAAACGTTGACTTGGCTTTGCAAATTAATATTTAATCGAACCTTGAATCTTATAGATATTCAGCCTAAAATAGTAACATTTGACGTGATTTTACGATAGTGGCATTCATTTAGAATATGATATGAGCAAAACCCTTAGGTCTTAGCTCTCGCCCTAATATATATATATATATTTCTGGATAAAGGGCGCTGCCTACGCGAAGGGAAATTTCTAATGGCAATGGCAGTTCTGAAACATGAAAACTACTAAAACACTTTTCGCTTATCTTAACTAGTCGTTGTACCTTGGCGAAAATTCGTCTTGGTCAACTTTATTGCAACCCTCTTCGGTGGTCGCATGGTCTAAGGCGCTACTCTCGCAATAAACTAGTCTTGCAATGATGGAGAGATCGTGGTTCGATCCCTGCCGGGTGTACGGAGGTTTATTCCATTCACTTTTCAAAAATTTGCCAGGGAAAAACCACTCCAAATATCTACTAGAGACATTTAATTTTAAAAAAAATTCAGTCTAATATTTTATAAATGTCTTCTAAAGCCATCCGATTTGTATAAGAAATGCCCGTAAGGGGCCACTCCAACTAGCTTTTAGATGCATATAATATTTAAATAAAAATAAGCTAGGACTAATCCAATTGCTTCTAAAAGCATTCACTTTTCAAAAAATATGTTTGGGAGAAGACCACTTTCAATAGTTTCTAAAGGCATCTAATTAAAAAAAAACTTGACAATAACGAGTCAAAATAGCTTTTAAGGGCATCCAATTTTAAAAATTTGCTTGTGTAAGACCACTTCAAATAGCTTATAGAGCATTCAAAATGTATAAACAAAACAAAAAAATCAAATTGATTCTTAGGAATATAATTTATATAAAAAAATCTGGGGGGGAGGGCACTTTTTAAAATAACTTTTAAAAGCATCTCAATTTTCAAAAATTCGCCAAAGGAGTACTACTCCAATTAACCTATAGGAGTATCCAAATTAAAAAAAAAATCTGTTGAAGCACTATTCTAAAAGATAATTTTCTAAAACTACCCAAACGAGGACCATTATGAATAGCTTTTAGGAGCATCCTATTGTCTAATAATAACTGGAGAGAGGGAGGTATAAAGTCCCTATAAACCTTTTGATACTTGATGCCCCCCACCACTCCTTACATTAATAAAGTTCCACCACTACTGTTATAAAATAACAATGTTTTTATTTCTTAGGGTTTAATAGTAAGTTTTAACATCCTGTCATAAAATTACGATCTTGAACCTTCTCCCCCCCCCCCTCCACAATTAAACTAGATGTGTAGACCACAGTAAGAACACAAGAGGAAGAAAAGTAACTGTTGTAGATCAAACGTCTTGAAGTGTTAACATTTGATAATAGGTTTTTATAACTGTCAGATATTATTCTTCCTTCCGTGTTTTTAGTAAAGATTTAAACGTTTGTCTAAGGTTAAGTTGGCCCTATACTCTCAAATTTGAATTAATCGGTAGGCCTACACTTTAAAAACAATTCATAATTCACCTTATCAATTCTAATAGATTCGATTAAACTTTGGTTTGATCAAAACCTTTTTGAGATCTGATACCAGTTTGTACACACATCGACACATTAAAGCGCTCAAAATAAATATAAATTTAACTATTTAAAAAGTCTAACGTCTTTACCAATTACCTCAAGAGGACCACCTACCGAAGCGCTGAAACGCGTTTTAAACGTTCGGAAATCACGCATTTATTGACAATTGATTTGTTATTTTAAAAATAAAGGTGAAATTATCAACATGTTTCTATGCAATTAATAATCTTACAGTTAAGATATATGATCTTAAAAAGGAGGAATTAGTTAGGAATCAAACTACGTTTACCGTGAAATGTCAAATTTCTTTGATCAAGATGAATTGTTTTAACTTATAAACCTAAGATTTAACCATATTTAAAGAAAATCAAGTCATGTTTTAACAGAATCACAACATAAAATTCTAAGATAATTGAGATCGTTCTAGAGGTTTTGAAGCTTCTGAACTGTCATTCTCAGATAGTTAGTTTGGGTGCTAATTTTGCACTAACTTGCGTGTTCCATATTTCGAGATTGGTTTTACGATGGGCCGTTAAATTAACGAGCAATTCGTTGGAAACCTTGTCGTTCTCATTGTTTAACTGTCAGCTATAAAATAGTTTTATGTTTAAAATTACCTTTTGATAACTACATTATTCCTAAAATTGTGAGGTTTTGTACATAATATTTTTAGTGTACCTAAGACCAAACAATATTTTAATGCCCAGAAAACTATTTGGTTTTTTGATGGGATCACATATTGCCGAATGGAATTTTGACGTTCTTATAATGCTTTTTATATCCCCTTTACACGCCAAAGATTTTTACTGTTCACTCAAAAGCAAACTTTTTTTAGAACAAATCTTACTCGATGTATTAAGTTTTATTATTAAGTAGAGTTGGGTTTAATCCATTATTTTACAAATCCCAATCTTCATTTTACCTTCGAATCCCTAATCTTGAATTCTAATCCAAATCTTCTACAAAATTATGAACATAAAATTAAATAGGAAGGTTACGGTTCTTATTAACTACTCTTATTTCTAAACTACAACATTACAAAGAATGGTTACTTATTAATACGTCTATTAAATACACATGTCTTGATTCCGTCGCACACGTCCATTACAATAAGAAAACACGCACTCTAATGTTGACACTCTCAGCCCCGTTGCTCCCTGCTATGAGGGGTGGCCCAAGCCTGATGATTGTTCAGGGCTGGCTCGAGCAAGGTCTCGCTCGCTACACTACCCCCGTAAATTGGGCACGACACAGTGCCCACAAAATTATATCCGGCTTGATACCGCTCTGGTACACGCGAATATCGTTTTAGGTAGTGCCATTCGGACTCCGTCTCTTGCTCGTACATTCGTGTTTGTTGAAGCTGCTCCCTCAGTCCTGCTGGCACCAGTTTTACCTGGAGGTGCTCTTATTGGAGAGGGTGTGTGTTTTGCTCCTCACACGATAGATGATTTGCCAGTACCTTTTCCTCTTCCCGTTTTTCAGGTTCTCCTAAAAACTTAGGAGCTGATTCGTTCTCACCTTCGGTGTCTAGAGCCTGATACAACTTGAGCCTGTTTAAATGTTCAACTAAGCGCTTTTGGCCTTTCTTGACACGATACGTGACATCGGAAACACGTTTTACTATCACGTATGGTCCTTCCAATGGCCGGTGTAGTTTCGGTTTGCATCCGCGTTTAACGGCACTACTAAGTAGCCACACTCGCTGCCCTTCTTCATAAGGGGAACCTGAACATTGTCGATCATAAAGCGTCTTCTGTAAGTGTTGGTAGCCTCCCATTTTTTCTCGGACTCTTTCGTACGCCAAATCGAAACGGCTTCACATGGCTTGCACAAATAAGGTTTCATTCAAAAACCCTTTTTCCGGGTGACCGAATTCAACATCGATTGGAAGTCGTACATCTTGCCCGAACATGAGATAAAACGGTGTGTAGCCTGTTGATTCATGCTGACTAGACCTGTAGGCTAACATGACTTGGGGGAGGAAATTGTCCCAGTCATTGTGTCGCTCACTAACCCACTGGCTCAACATGGCTAGACGTATGCGGTTAAACCTTTCGACTAATCCATCTGATTGGGGATGGTATGGTGCTGTCCTTGTTTTCCTGATTCCCAGAAACAAGCACATTTCTTGAAATGTTTTAGCTTTGAATTGATGCTCTTGGTCACTGTGGATTTAATCAGAAGCTTCAAACCGACACACGAATTCCTCAATTATTAACCTTGACACTATCACAATTTCCTGGTTAAGAATGACGATGTATTTATTGTTTTGGGTGGTTTCATGTAGTGGGCCCAAGATGTCTACGGAGATCCGTTGTAATGGGTATCCTGGTCGTGCTCTAGCAGCCATACTTGGGGATTTCCTACGTGCACAATCATGGCAGGATCTGCACCACACCTTCACATATTCCATATGTCCGGCCAATAGAACTGCTCCTGAACTTTCTCTAACGTTTTCTTAAATCCCAAATGACCTCCTGTTGGTGAACTATGGAGTGCCTCCATGAATTCATTTTTTAACTCTCGTGGTGAAGTAGTTGAAGTCGTTTGTTCCTAATATTGCCTTCCCTCTGTCGATACACCAAGCCGTCCCTTAGCGTTAAACTATACCATTGTTCCCATAGTCCTAGTACCTGACGACTTTCCTGCACGATTGTGTCTCGGGGTGGTTGTTCTCCCGCTTTGCACCATTGCACTGCATGTTAAATTACAGGGTCTTCTTCCCGTTTCCTCTTTAGTTCTTTAAGCGCCATCCGAAGCTGTCGATCGCAATAAAACTTACATCCAGTACTTTACTTGAAATTCTCCTTGAAATTATTTAGCGTTTCCTGTGCTTTAATTGCTTCATATGAATCTTCCTTCGCATTGTATCTTCCACATTGTTGGCATAGTCGCGGAGATAGACCATCAGCATTCCATTGGACTTACCATTTCGGCGTTGCACTGTGAACTACAGCTCAGCGAGTTGTTCCAGCCAGTGCGCAACCTGCTCTTCTGGCTCTTCTCTTCGTCATCGCATTTAAAGCTCAATACTGCACCTATGCCTATATTGCTTGCATTTGTATCTAGAATGAAGTTATCTTCAGGTGAAAGAAATGCCAGAACAGGACTGGAAGTAAGGCGTTTCTTTAGGTATTTGAAAGCTGTCTCACAGGTTTGATCCCAGGTAAACCGTTCACCTGTTTTTGTAAGCTTGTAAAGAGGAACAGCCACGTTTGCAAAACTTTTAATGAACCTACGGTAATATGAAGCAGTTCCTAGAAATGCCCGAAGTTCCTCTATGTCTTTTGTTGCTGGCCACTCCTCAAAAACACGCTCCTTCTGTGGGTCTGTTGAAATTCCCCGTCCTGAGATGGTGTGTCTCAAGAAATTGACCTGAGGCTGCATGAGCTAACACTTTGAAGGCTTTAGTTTGAGCCCTACTTCACGCAAACTCGATAATACCTCTTGAAGTCTAAGTAAATGTTAGTTGAATGTTTTACCATAAATAACTACGTCATCTAGGTAAACCCGTTTAGATTTCCAATGCAACCCAGCTAAAATTAAGTCCATTATACGTTGGAAAGTGCTAGGTCCATTGCACACACCGTAGGGTAGGACTTTGAATTCATATGCCCCCCCCCCCTTTCCCCTGTTAAAAATGTGGTCTTTGGGCGACCCTTGGGGGCCACTTCACATTTCCAGTACCGTGGGTTTGTAGCGTCCTCGAACGTTCCACTTCCAGGGTAGATTCTGTTTCTACAGCAACAGTCATAGCTTCATCAAGCGTTTCAGGTCTAGCCTGTCGCACAAATAAACGCATTTGCGCGTCATTCAACGCCTCTATAAATTGGTCCTTGGCGAGGACATTTTTCACAGCCGTATCTAAATTTGGGAATGCTTTAGCTGAAAGTCGGCATAAATCCAGCCCAAGTGATGGTAGTGGTTTCGCGGGTGCATGACGTCGGTTACAAAACATGGTTTTACAAAGTTCGTCTCCTTGTCCCGGGGCCCGAGCTTGTTTTAATCCAATTTTAACTTTAGAATATATTTACAAGACATATTGTGAATGTGTGGAATGCCAGGCCGCCACTGTGGTTCGGATTCCACGCTAAACTGTAGGTCCTTCATTTCGTCTCACAATCACCCTACCATTACACATTAGCGTAAGTGCGTATAACCCGAACGGGTAGTAAGACGCGGTGCTAATAATTATAACTTTAGAATATTGTTTTTGTTATTTTTGATCCAAAACAAGATACGATTGTAAAGCTTTACCGGCCAAACTTGCCGCAAGATACGCGCACTTCGTTGCGTCATCCGACCAATTGTTCACTGTGGCCATTAACTCAAAATGGGCGATCCACTCGGACACGTCACTTTGACCGTCGAATGTTCGGGGCATTAATACAGCACTAGCTATTGTAGTTTAATATAGTATAATATAACAATATACTGTCCCACCGCTGCCACCACTGTTACTGTTCTTATTAACTACTCTTATTTCTAAACTACAACATTACAAAGAATGATTACTTATTAATACGTCTATTAAATACACATGTCCTGACTCCGTCGCACAAGTCCATTACAATGCGAAAACACGCACTCTAGTGTTGACACTCTCAGCCCCGTTGCTCGACTGTCTCTTGTCACACCTGTCTGGTTTAGCCCTACGCTCAGCCGGTTGGAATGTACCACCCCCTTGCTGTGAGGGGTGGCTGTTGACTGGTGACTGTTCAGGGCTGGCTCGAGCATGGTATCACTTGTTACAGGAATATAGCAAAATTATATTAAATACAAATATTAACTAAATGTAAAAAAAAATGCTAAAATGAATTCATTATAACATTCATACATTAATGAAGTGTTAAATTACTGGTCTGGGGTCTGGTTGTTGAGTGTTTCATATAATTATGCTGGGGCTGACCTACCAATAAGAACTATTATTACTCTAAAACAAATCAAATTCATATTTTTTTTAAACATTTAAATATTTGTTGAATTTTGAAACCGATATTTTTTATCGAATCTTTGGACCTCGAATATCCTTAATGATTTGAGAATTCCATTCCTATTAGTAATTAGTAGGTCTAAGATCTGTATGCCCTAAAGATTGCTAGAAAATTCTTTACAAAAAATACATAATGATGGAAAAAACCTAAAAATATGTCCTTTATATCAAAAGATATGGCTATTAAAACGAAAAAAAAGGCTCTTTAAAACTAAAAAATTACCGTATCATTATTTTTTATTTCCTTGCAAAATTAATTAAAAAAATTACAGGTGCATCAAACAAAATAAAAATCATCTTAAAAATATAATTTAGTTGTTTGACTGTTTCTTTTTCAACAGAAATTCTTTATTTTACTAACCTTACTTATAAAACGAAAAGATGAATAACCAAAGAAAACCCGCTTAAGCTTTTTTTACAGCTTCTATGACAAACTAAATATGTATCGCCCAAAAATATGTCTTCTACGAGAGAGAAAAAAAAAACTTTAGAATACAATTTAACTTTTTACCGTTTCTGTGCGAAACTGAAAGTCTCTAAACCAAAAATATGTTGTATAAAAGAGAACAGTGGAGGGGTGGAAGTATTCTTGCCGCCGTGGTGGCACCACCGTTTGCTATGATACGTGTACAGAGTTTCTAAACACAAGCACTCCCCTCCTTTATTTTCTTTCGGTCTTCTGGCTTTCAGGGAAAATTATTACATAAATGTCCTTTATGTCTAGAAAAAAGCAAAATAATAGACTCAGAAATAACAAAAAATAACTACTGAAAAACCTAAAATATGTCATGATATAAAATCACATAAATATGCTAAAATATGCCCATTATAAAGCTACTTAAATCATATTAGTTTCTTATGAAACACATATTTATACACTTTAACAACATTCGAGGTGTGCCCCCCCCCCTAAAAAAAAGAAGCAAAATCATAGAAATCTTAGCCCTAAGCAAACTAATATGAATATGAATTTGAATATATATAATGAAGGAAGTGAGGGGGGATAATTATCAGACTTCCTTCTCCTCCGCCCCGGATGGCAATTGGCCAGCCGCGAGGGCTTTTCAACAGACAAACCGTGCGTCTTCACCAAAAATAACTACATTCCTCGAAAGTTCGTACGGACCTCTAATACTGCATCCCCAAGCACATCATCTCCTTCTTTCACGTGTGGGCCAAGGTGTCGTACCTCGTAGTAGATAAGTGTCACCACTGGCAGGAAGGTCGAGTGTACTGGTGGTGGGGGGTGAACTTTCACACGTGATTTTTTTTACATTCTATTTTCTTATAACTTCTCTTCGTCATCTTATGCCTTATGTTAAGTCCTTATGCAGATCGTAATAAATATAGCATCTTCTTTGCCGCCTCTCCTTCTTGCTAAGGGGTCATTCATAAACCACATAAAACGCTGTTATTATGGGAGTAGGAGGGATCTATATATTGTGGGACGGGGAGGAAGGATTATATCACAGTGTTACGTAACACAGATTTTATGCTTAAAATCCTATGTTGAAAAACTAATTTTACTGTTCATGTTTTCACCGTTAGTAAACATGTGGTCCATAGGGTTAAAAGGTAACCTGGGGTCTAGGGTTAAGGTGTCAGACTTCTGTGCTGGGAGTCAGGGGTTCATTACTCGGTCCCGGCAAAGATTTATCTGATTGCCAAACCCTTCCTTAACCTCTGACAAGACGTGTATTAATCACAACTTGTGAATGTGGGGAATACCAGGCCTCCACCGTGGTTCGGATTCCACGTTAAACTGTAGGTCCTCCATTTCATATCACAATCACCCTATTACACATTAGCGTAAGTGCGTATAACCCGAACGGGTAGTAAGACGCGGTGCTAGTAATAATAATATAGTGTTATAGATAACTTCTGATTCTGAGTTATGGCATTCACTTTTTTTTTATATCACGGCGTCTTACTACCTTTATGGGTTATATGCTTATGTACTAATTATTCCAATGGTTTTAAGGATGATGAGGGTTATATGTATAAGAAGTGTACCCGAATTTTCGTGGAGGGAAGGCGAAAACCACCCTCAGTACATCCTACTAGAGATTCGAACCTCGATCTCTGTCATCGGCAGTCGAGTCTACTGCCACTTTTTGTTCTTGATGTGAAAAGCTGCGTAACACAGATTGGAAGGGTGATTACTTTGTGTAACATAGGGGGAAGGGGGAGGGGGGTCGAAAAGGTAAGAAAAAAGTGTTATGTGGTTTATTGATGACCCCAAGAGGTTGGATGGTACGAGGAATATATGTCTTCCCTGTAAAGTATGATTAATAGGATCGTTGTAATAGTAGTTTTTGATGTAATTCTTCTCAAGTATCATTAAGTCAGCCATATTATTCTTTGACTGATTTTCATCTGGTGTTGGCAAATAAATATAATGAGAGGAAAAACAGATTAATCAAAATTAAATATTTTTACACACACATTATTTATTTATTTTAGTCAATTTTATTAACTTTGAAGTTCCTGATAAAATTTAAGATAAAGTCATCGCGTTAAATTATGTGCGAAAGATTTCTATAAAAATATGAATCAAACAGGATTCTTTTCTTTTTACCTCGTGTCACATGACCAGATATAAATTGCTACTGATCTTTGCAGAAGAGAGGGCTGGGAAATGGAGTCCATTCTCACCCCTACACATTTTTTCTTATAATAAGTTAATTTTATATTTTATAAATAAAGAGCAATTTGGGTGATCGTCTTTCTTGATCCTACATCGTTTGTATAAGGGACTTATCAGAGCAAGCGAGCCGATTCCTACTGCCACTCCTTCTTTCGTTTGTATAAGGGACTTATCAGAGCAAGCGAGCCGATTCCTACTGCCACTCCTTCCTTCGTTTGTATAAGGGACTTATCAGAGCAAGCGAGCCGATTCCTACTGTCACTCCTTCCTTCGTTTGTATAAGGGACTTATCAGAGCAAGCGAGCCGATTCCTACTGCCACTCCTTCTTTCGTTTGTATAAGGGACTTATCAGAGCAAGCGAGCCGATTCCTACTGCCACTCCTTCCTTGTTTGTATAAGGGACTTATCAGAGCAAGCGAGCCGATTCCTATTCCACTCCTTCCTTCGTTTGTATAAGGGACTTATCAGAGCAAGCGAGCCGATTCCTACTGCCACTCCTTCTTCGTTTGTATAAGGGACTTATCAGAGCAAGCGAGCCGATTCCTACTACCACTCCTTCCTTCGTTTGTATAAGGGACTTATCAGAGCAAGCGAGCCGATTCCTACTGCCACTCCTTCTTCGTTTGTATAAGGGACTTATCAGAGCAAGCGAGCCGATTCTACTGCCACTCCTTCTTCGTTTGTAGTCATCCAATTTTCATTATTAATTAATTTAAAATTAATTTTGAGTTTTTACACTTAAGTTTTTATTGTATTTTTGGTTTGTATTATTTTTTATAAGTATATATTTATATACTCTCAGTTTCTCTATGGTAATTTGTTTAACTGTTTACGTATCTGTATATTTTTTATGTTACCATTAATTATCTCTTGATTTATTTTTGTTTATTATTTGTTTGTTTTTTATATTTTATTGTCTCTCACTAAAGAGATTCACTCTAATAATTATTTTTTTAATAATTACGTCTTATGTTTAGAAGCAAAAATACATAAATATTCTCTTAGCGTCTAAAATAACAGAAACAATCATTATGGTAAATTTTAAAATTAAATAATTTCACACTATATAATTTAAGTACCTGTTTTTGCGATCAATATTTTCCCCCTACCTTCTGAAATCACCTCTACTGGATAGAACAATTTTGCCCCCACCTAAATTAACACAAGTACGTGTTAAAACATACTAATAATGTCTTCACATTTCAAATTACTATATTGATTTCAAATAATACATCATTAAGCTTTCATTATGTTAACGTATTAACTAAATCCTGCCCCGAATATGTAAAAATGATTTCTGGTTCTACCTGGTATGAATCCCCCCCCTCCTACCCCCTATTCCCGTGAATGCAGTATCCGGGTGTTGAGGAAATTGTAATCCTGCCTGTTTTAGCCCTTCCTTAGTGTGTGTGCAGCGCCTGCTAGCGTTTGATGACTCCGCCGACAGAGGCGCAGCGGTCGCGGCGCAGATGGTTCGCGTGGACCGGCAAGCCAGGTAAACATTCACGAGTAGATCTGCTCGATTCGTAAACAATCACTTCTATATCCCACCCCTTTTACTGGCTACACCTTTCAAGAGTAATTGGGCAAAAAAGGTGTTATGGGCTACAAGGGGGGGGGGGGGGGAAACATTTACCCTAATAGTTTCTTAAAAAAAATAAGATCAGTTCATACACTGATACAGTGCCTAACCAAAGAGTTATTCATAGTCATACTAAGGTCATTTGACCTAAAATTGAGTTCGGATACAAAAATTCGAGCTAAACAAGTTCACAAAAAAGTCAGTTGGCCTAATGATTAAAACCCACCTCATTTAATGTTAATATTCGGGTGTCAAGACAAGCCGTACAAACAAACAAAATTTGGGTGTTAAGATGAAGCCATACGCAATGTCAAACCACAACGCATAAACTGACAAGAATTGTCAGCCATAAAGTAGCCGACCACGTAGTTACCGACGATAAGCCACAATAGCACTCACTGTGACCCAATCACAGCACACTTGACGTGACAATAATAATCAGCCACATAGTAGCCTCTCACTGATAGCAAAAAATCCACAATATACACTACTTCACATAATTAAATACAATATTGAATTATTGAATATAAGGCCAACCCGTGTCCAGGTTCTCAACCAGCACTGTGGTCCACTTGGGAAATATGTCTTGGGGAGATGGGGGTACAGTATTTCTTTAAGTTTTTTAGTGGGAAGGTCATTCCACCTCAATTCAACAAAAAAAAAAAAAGTTTTGACACCCATGGTCTCAGATTTTGATGAAACTTGGTATGCTCAATCCCTCCATGGTGGCAAGTAACCACCATTTTTTTTTTCCTCCTCTATTTCATCTGGTTTTCATTTTACAGACCTTCAAACTTTCACCGAGTTCTCGATTTTAAACATTTTCGAGGCCTTCTACGCAAGATACACTTGATTACCAAAAAATTTTCATCTCACTCCCAAATCGAACTATCTCTTTGAAATTTTCCAGCCTTATCAATGAAAGCATGAGGATTTCAGAAAAAAATATGTTCAAACTCTAAATGCCTGTTTTAGACCATTAAAAAATTAATAAAATAATTTTGAACTAGTTTTTTTTACTGAAAACATGGTTTACTAAAAACTAAATTATCCAAGTGAGGGAAAGGTATAACCTGTACATATGTTTTTTTTAAATGAGCCTAGAACTATGTTCTATCATACTCAGGAATATAATTGATGGCATTTTCATCCCTTTGGCAAAATATAAGCTTATGCACTCTTTTTTTAGCTGTTATTTTGAGAAAGTGGCTGACGATGACTATTTTTCAACTTTAAACAAAATCTAAGACTCCTATCATAAAATAGTACTGGAACAAACTTGTAGAGCTTACAATTTTACATTATGTTGGGTCTTGGTGATTTTTTGTTAGAGAGCACCACTTTTTAGTATTTGTCTATTTAAAAGGCGGAAAAAAAGGGCTATTCAAATAGTTCTAGTTTAATGTTGGGTACATGTGAGTGGTGAGTAGGCCCCTACTGTTACCATATATAATAAATTGTTTACTTACACAAGTTATTTGTTCTTCCAGTTGATTAAATCTCAGTTTCTTTTGCGTAACATAACCTCCAAATGTGTCATTTTTTCCTCCATTGACCTCATGCAGTTTATTGAGAAGTGGTAGGTTCTTCCAGATGTTGTTTGTGGGGTGTCAACAACAGCAAGCACATGAGGAACTGGTATAGCGCATTTATCTTCATGCCTTGGCCAGGAGAACGATGGGGAAGGTCCGTTAGGATGAAGAAACTTTAGAACAATATCTCCTTCCTTTTTATCCACCGTAGACACCATTCCAAAATACCAGAAGTGGTCGTATTTACATGCAATGTAACACCCGGAGTACAAATCATCTGCTGCTACAAATGATGGGTGAGAGCTTTTCATGTTGAATGTGAGAGAGGGTTCCTTATCGGTGCTGATACTTTTAGCCATAATAGTGCCTGCAGAATCTAGAGGCTTGAAGCTGTGGAAACTTCTAGTACCAGGAAGTATCTGTAAGTCTTTGAAACGGTTTTCAAGAGTAGAACGGGTTGAATCTACTGTGTCTTTGTCAATAAAGTGGAAACTGATTTTGGTGATGTTTGTTTTACAAAAATTGAAAAATGCTTCTGTTGTTGTGATCTGCTTCTCGAGGGGTCTCTGGAGACTCTCCTTTCGAGCTAAACGTTTAGCTGTCCCACCAATCCCATCACATTCTGATTTACCGTGGCTTGTTGCAAAAAATGACCATTGTGCCTTCAGCTGGAAGTCTTCCTCATGCAGACACAGGTTGAGAAAGTTGTACTTATTTTTGTACTGTGCAGCACACCCATCACTAAAATAATGTATTTCCCTGATGTGTGGAAAGTTTTCTTTCAGAAAATTCACAACTATTTCTTGTGTTTTATAAACCATGTTCACGTCATGCTTGAGGTCATCTGATATGACACAGTGTGATGAAACAATCTTTTCTCCTTCAGAGTTCCTACAATGTACTACAACAGGATGAATAGTACATGAATCAGAAGTTCAATGATACCCTTGGGCCTCATCCTGGATTGTAAAAGAGTAGTTCTCACTGAAGTCCATCAAAATTATTGCTATTTCTGATGGTGCATTTTCTTTTAAATTCTTTAAGAATGAAGACTGTGACTTGGCTATGAAAGAGTGTGGAATCAGTTTTTCAATCTTGTTGGCTAAATCATCAATAAAATCATCAAGTGTTGATGAACTTTTTATCATCTGTGTCCTGTCAGTCGACACCTATTGAGAGAATTCAATGGTATCATTTTCCTCGTAATCTTCAAATCTGGACAGTAAGTAGCTCACTAGATTTGTTTTGGGGGGGCATTCACTGCAGTGCCTGAGCATGCATTCCCTCTTTGCTTCCCAACACACTAACAACTTCATAACCTCCTTATAGCTGTCAATTTGTGCAGCATGAAGGAGCAGTATAACATTTTGATGGATTGTGCATACACATACTGAATGGGTCCCACTGGCACCGGCTAAAACACACCACTTTGGTCGCAAAGTGCAAAATTTGGAGAACCCCACCTTAACATCAGGAAACTCTGACTTAAAACTCAAATATAATTCATGAAGGTTACCCAAAACCAATCGCTTTCTCTTGTATTGTTTATTTCCTATGCTCACTACATCTTTCATTCCAGGCATAACTCTAGACTGCTCATCACTCTCATAAAAGTTTCTCACTAAATCGACAGTTTCAGGCTTAAGTTTTTTTCCCACATCTAGGATATGGTTCAGCTAAAAATCCCTTTTCCTTAACAAGTCTCTGAGCTTGATGAACAGCATAGTCAGACACACCAAATGTTTCTTGTATTTTTTTCTGTGTCCATGTCAGTGAAGCAGGAATGGTTAGTAGTTGAATTTGCTTTTTCCTTGAAATGAATTTCAATTGATCTTTCATGATCTCGACAAGCTTGTCCATATCTGCTGCTTTCTCTTCCACAAGCTTCTCTGTTTTGGTTTCTTTTGTTGGAATCTCAACCTCTAGAACTTTTTCAATTTTGCCTCGTACATGTGCCTGAAATTTTTCTAACTTTTCCCTCCCATAAGCTGCCTTGCCATGTTCACCAAGTGAATGCAATTTTAAAGGAGAACAACCTACCTCAGTAAAAGATGAATTGAGCCTTTCTATTGTTTCTTTCTTCTCAAGACCAGACACTTCTTCAAGAGGTAAAAAAATATCCCATTTGGAAAGTGGGTAAAGCAGACCAAACGTCCTGCTCTGGTACGAGAGTTAATAAATATGTTACATTACAAAATAGGGGAATATGTTTTGATCCGACCCAATCCTCCATAGTGTGTATCTATCTTAGACTAGCGCTAAGTTGGTGTTGGAAACTCATGGATTTTTCTCGCTCTCTCTCATGGGACGACTGCCCTGACCTGGGCAGTATAAAGGGTTCTTGGTTCGCTTGCAGGATTCCTTTCTGCAAATCCTTGCGGAGTGCTCCTAGTAGTGGCTGCTGGCCAACGTCCAGGGGATTTTCCTGAAGGACGGTTAATTCTCTGCAGAGGCCGTCTGTTTGGTAGTGACTGGGGGGAGAGGGACAGTCCCCCTGATTCGCCACACATTAGGCGGTTGGCAGCTGGTACCTTCTTTGCTGGGCAACTTAGGCTGAAAGCTTCTTACAGTGATTCCTAAGGCTAAGAGTCCGACTTCCTCCGAGTTCCTAGGTTAAAAGCCCTTTTCAGGGTGAATACTAGGCTGAGTTGTGATTCCCTTAAATTGGTGACTTAGGCTAAAATCCCCAATGGGTGAGAGCGATTCCTAGGTTGTGTTACCTTACGTGAGTGTCCGGCAATCACGGGAGGAGGGGCCATCTCTTACCGCTGAAAGAAGTTTGGCCAATGTGGGGGTGGGTTTATAGCTGTCAAGGGCTGGTGACAGGCAGAGGTCACCCACCGCATCTCACCCCAAAGTGGAGGACACAGTCATAATGGCTTAGAGAAACCCGAAAAGGAGATTTGTTCCTCAAGGATTGCTGCCAGACCCAATTTGGCAGAGTTTCCCGCCTTGAAAAGTCACTGACTTAGATAACCTGAATTTAGACAACCTGAAACTCAACCAGTGGCTGACTTCTCCACCTTGCCCTTTGAGATTTGCCTGATCGAAGAATCTTATCAGCTAGCTCAGAATATTACTAAATCTACTATCTTATATTCTTAGGCTAAGCTGTGTTATTCAGGTTCATTTTTAAGAGTTGGAAAAAAAAATGACCTTTGGTCAATGTTGGCTACCCTTACCGATGGTCACATGGACTGTGGGGATGTTAAGGATGTGATGTATCACTCTCGTTTTTTTTATCCTCTCTCCACGCCAATGCGAATACACCTCCCCATAGATGAATTTCCTTCTTCCTCCCTCATATATTAAGTTGTTTTTTCCCTTCTTTATTAGCGTCTTACTGTCAGGGACGTGAGCGTATATTTCTTACATTTTTATAGGAATGAGGAGGGTAGAATTAAAGGAAATGTATATGTATTTTCTCGAGAGAAATGGGGGAAACAATTTAGGAAAAAAACTATCTCACTACACTCGACCGGAATTCTAATCCTGATCCGTCACTTGCATTCTAGACTAGACGAGACTGTCCTCTTGGCCCCCGTTTCCACCGGTGTGGGTAAGCCGTGAATAACCGATATGTTGAACGTACTAATAATACAAATCGTTGTTGGCAGTTGTACAATTATTATTTTAGTATCTTCTCCCAGGTCCGTGCGGAGATCATACTCGTATATACACTCAGTCGAGGGCGTGTGTGTACACGCGAGTCTCGGGGTCGTTAATTTTAAAGCTCGTGTACCTTCTTTATTATTTTTTTTTTACGAGATAGAGTGGTTCAATCGTCACTAGGTGCGGGTTTGTGCCCTGGCCAGATGGTTCTGCACCTGCGCTGCACTTAGCTACCAGTGGTCGTTACTCGTCAGACACTCGCCCCTATTATACTCACTAGACACGTTTCTTACACTTGTAATTACTCTTTCCTCCCCTCCTGCCCGCACCATCATCGGTGGTCGTGTGGCTTAAAGCGTTGGTACTGCAATAGATTGAATCGCTTGCGATGGAGATGTCGGGTTTTAATAACCTCCCGTATGGGTAGTTTTCTCACGTCCTTTCCTTATCACTACTACATAAATTAATCTGTTAGTGACTTTTGTCTTAAGGGCCCGCCTCCGCGAAGGGAGATATCCTCACACTGCTGTATTCCTAATGGGAATGGCAGCTATTAAGTATTCAAACAAATACAACAGTCCTAAACTTTATTTGTTCAAGGAAGGCTAGATATATTTTTCTAACTGTTTATGTACTTTGATCTCAGAATTGCAACATTTCGTGGTAAACGTCTTTGAAAATGAGCTAATTTCACCTTTTCATATGTTTTAAAAATCCATAAAAACTTGTAAATGATATATGGATACCTTTCAACTCTATTTTATTGTGATCCATATTTTGAAATAACAAGTCACTTCTTAACTAAGTTGGATTTCTGTCCGGTGGGTCATCAAAAAAAACAAGTTTTTATAAGTATAAATAATGTCTTCACTTGAATATATTCAGTACCCGCATTGGTGGTCACCTGTGGTCTATTACTCAGTGTTCCTGGCTACATATCTAGAGGTCGCGGGTTCGATCCCTGGTGCTTCCAGAATTTTTTGTGTGAAGCACTGGGTCTGGAATGGGGCCAAACTCAGCGTCGTAAGGACGACAAGTGAGGAGCTACTTGAATAAATAGGTAGCGGCTCCTACAAAGAAAACTGAGATTAACGGCCAGAGGGTTTGTTGTGCTGACTACATGACACCATCTGTCCGCAAATGTTAGCACTATCATCGCTAATGTCGTTAGCCGTTCGATTGCGGGTTCAAGTCATGGGATTTATTTATTTGGCGGTCACATATTATTCTAACGTGTCACTCTCACACTAGACTAGATGGGTGATGCAGAGATCTTAGTTCGAATCTTGGTCGGGAATACTGGGACTAATTTATTCTAATGGGTTTTTCGCTGTCCCTCCACTCAACTTCATGATACATTTCTTCTAAATTTTACCATAACACTAGTGGATAGTAATCTGCGCAATAATTATATATTTTTTAAATTCTTTCACACACTAAAAATATAGAAAAATAAGCTAAACTAAGCCATTAAGCTCACACTCTATTTATGTGGAATAAAAAAGCCTCTTTTTTTCTAATGCATATAAACCCAACAAAGATTACATTTTTAATTACATTCAGAGGAACAATTATTTCTACTGTTCTATAGTTTAGCTTTATATACATTTCAAATAATGTATCTGTCTCGTTTTGCATTGAATGTGTAATTAGTCATGAATAAACTAAACTACCTGCAGCGTTGATTAAGAGGCTTACGGCGTTAAGAGCGCGTTGTACAGTCAACTCTCGATTCTACGACCTTTCACGGTTCCCTGGAAAAGGGTCGTTATTTCGAAGGGGTAGTTATTGGAATTTTAACAGATTTTGTTCCACCCCTGACCTTGTTAACAAAATCAAACCAAAATAGTAACCAAATCGAGAATCGAAATAACATTGGCAAAAGCAAGCCTGGCACGTGATGTAACGGCAGTCGCGCGCGCGAAAACATTGTCTTGCTTGTGGGAGGGGGTGGACAGAGTCAAGTGCTATTGGCTGGCATTGATGAGGTGGTGTCTATTTTTATACCTGACCCACCCCAGTTACTAGTAATACAGCGCTCACAAAGATAATTGCAACGCAGCGACCTAAATAAATGCAACAAACACATTTTACAGCTGATTTCCTTAAACTTTTCAAACTTTTTTCCCACACTTTTCACGGTTCCCCAAAAAAGGGTCGTTACTTCGAGAGGGACGCTATTCCCGGGGTCGTAGAATCGAGAGTTGACTGTATATGGTTGGATTGTCGGGGACCAGGTGGGAGTTTGGATAAGGGGGCTTGGGGGGGGGGGGGGGGCTCATCTCGGCCAGAAAAGGGTGTGGTTTTTCACATGTGACATTAACTCTGGTTTTCCTATCCTATCCCTGCTCTAATTCGGCTACATTTCAACTAAAACTCGTGTTTGACACTTTAGATCAGCCGGAAATGCGTGTATACCTACAAAATTAAGGGTCATAGGCTTAATTCCCGGACATGAGCAAAAAAAAAGGTATCATAGATGAAATTGGAACGTTCCCTTTAACAGTGGTGAATTAACGGCAGAAGGTCTAGGTGCTGTATCGGTTCTAGAATTAATTTAGTTTGTAATTTTAACTCAGTCGATAAAGTCCACCCCAAATTTAAAAAAATAATATTTTTTTTCCATTTATTTGAGGTGTTTAAAGTGCACGTTTTGAACCAACTAATTATATCAGCACATGACTTGCACAGTAATTTAAATCTAGAACAGACACATCACCCAGCCCCCTTGCCGTTAATTCATCACTGTGAAAGCGGAAACCCAATTCTACCAATGATAATTTTTTCTACCATGCAAGGTTTAATCGAACCCGGGACTCTTAGCTCAGTAAACATACACGTTACCGACCTGAACTAAGATGTATCAGACTGGCAGAGCTGATTCTCTTGAGAAGTAACTTTATAAAATATAAACATATTTTTCTAAGGTCTATATTGATGAAGTTTCATTTTATTATTTGTATAGTTTCATAGCATGTATTATTATTTATTATTATTATTATTATTAGTATAGTAGTATTATAGTAGTAGTAGTAGTAGTAGTAGTAGTAGTAGTATATTATTATTTAGCATCGCGTCTTACTTCCCGTTCGAGTTATACGCTTTAAGTACTAATTACATTAATGGATTAGGAATTGGGAAGGTTGAATTAGAGGAAGCGGACCCGCATTTGCGTGGAGGGAGAGTGGAAAACCATTTAGGAAAAACCGCCCCCAGTTCACCCGACCGAGATTGGAACCTCGATTTCCCCGTCCTCAGAAGTCGAGCTCAACACGACAAGCGCGTTAGCCAACTACTCCACCGAGGCGGGTGATATCGACTAAAACACATCAGTATAATTACACCTTATCCTTATCTTGAGATATTTCTATCAACTCCACTTCATTACACCCTATCTCTTTCAGGTTCACTCTAATGTTATCCTCCTATCTGCGTCTAGGTCCTCTCAATGGCCTTTTCCCATTGGGTTTGTCAATCAACACGGTTCTAGAATATCGCATTCGCGTTGCATGTCCCGCCCACCGCAATCCGCAAGATTTGATTATCCTAACAATGTCTTGTGATGAGTATGGGGTCATCATTATCTAACCTCCTCCACTCGCCAATATCTTGATCATCAGCATTAGTATCAATTAAAGTCTACTAGTCATAGATAAATACATTTAGTTTTCAGCTAGTAAAGTTATATCCTTAAACGTATCCCTTGTCTTATACTTGGTTTTTGAAGAAAAATTAATTGAAGGGAATTGAATGAACGACTTTTGAAAATTTGAAATTTTTCAAAAATCCTTTTTTCGGTTTTGTTCAAAACGTATAGCTGGAAGTGATTTATATGATAAATAACATTCGGTATGCCTATTCTTCGGAGCACAGTACATTTAAGGTTAGTTGGATGGTAATCGACTTTTGAAACTTTGCCTACAAACTATAACAGACGTACGGTTATGACTGAAACTTACTTAACAACTCTCAAAGCAACTCAAATTACATTGTAACGTTTCTCTGCGCTAAACCTTCAAATGGGACATAATTCACCATTGTTTAAAGGGGACGTTTCAATTTCATAATCTATACCTTTTTTAGATCATGCTCAGGAATTAAACCTGCGACCCTTAGTCTAGTAGGTGTACACGCATTTTCGGCTGATCTTAAGGTGTAAAAAGCTAATTTTAGAATAAATGCACCCAAATCAGTGCAGTGAGAGGATAGGAAAACCAAAATGAAATTCACGTGTGAAATACCACACTCATTTCCTGTCGAGATTCCACTTAGTCCCCGTCAATGACGAATATATACAACGCGCTTAAAACGCTTTATACCCCTTGGTCAGCGTTGCATATAGTTTAGTTTATTCATGACTAAGTAGTCTCATTGCAAAACGAGGCAGATAAAATTACTTTAAATATTTCCTCTGGATTTAATTAAAAATATAATATTTACTGGGTTTATTTGCATTAGATAAAAAAAGAAGATATTTAAAAGGGTATCCAACTAAACTAGATTTTTAAACTATCTGACTTTTCCAGGTTCGTTAGGATGGTACAGATTTCGAGTTAAGGTGGGATGAAAGCGAATGCAGTTTTTATGACTTTTTTTTGTGCCAAAATCCATAAAATATTTCTCCAATACAAACATAGAATTTAATTTTCTTCACATGGTGACCTCAACATTTGTTGAATATCTGTCAAGGGTGTCCTGGAATCAAATGACAACTTTCCTCTTCATTTAAAAGTGTTTCATCTAATGCCGCTATGCCTATGACATATTCAACAACTGTTGATATCAACATGTGAGGAAAATTAAACTCTATGTTTCTACTGGGGTAGTATTTTATTTATTTTGGTCAAAAAGAGTTTTGATTAAAAAAATGCAAAAACAATGGCCTTTTTTCCCGTCCACTTTCATCACTCCTTAAGGGCATTATTTTTGTAGTTTTTACAGAAAAAAAATTGTTTGGCAAAATAATCCAATATTTCTCCAGTAGAAACATAAGAGTTTAATTTTATTCACATAGTGACCTCAAAATTTCTTGAATATCTGTGAAGGGTGCCCTGGAATGTAATGACACTTTTTCTCTTCATTTAAAAAGTTTCGTCTAATGCCGTTATGCTCATGACAAATATTCAACAACTTTTGCTATCTCCACGTGCAGAAAATTAATTTATCCGTTTCTACTGGAGCAATATTTAATTTATCTTATGCCAGGCCACCACCGTGGTTCGGATTCCACGTTAAACTGTAGGTCCTTCATTTCATCTCACAATCACCCTACCATTACACATTAGCGTAAGTGCGTATAACCCGAACGGGTAGTAAGACGCGGTGCTAATAATAATAATAATTATCTTGTCAAAAAAAATTGTTTGCTATGAAAACTTCAAAAAACGGTTACATTTTCTCGCGTCCCTTTCCATTCCAACTTAAAGAGGTTCTCGGTAAAGCGTTTGTTCACGGATGTTGTCGTGTCTGGGACCTGTTTGGTGTCAACGACATCCTGGGAATCTTCGGGCTGTTTGTACAGACCAAACTCGTGAGTTCCTGTCACCGACCCTCCTATCATCCTTATCATTCGGACTGAATCTTCATTGGTCGCCGGCCATTATCTAATGCCCCTTACACACGGACGATGTTTTAGTACATAATTAAGTGATGAATTCAGTGAGTCAATTATCTTAGTGACCCGCTTCGGTGGCCGCATAGTCTAACGCGCTACTCTCGCAGTAGGCTAGACTGCCGATGACGGGGAGATCGCGGTTCGAATCTCGGTCGGCTGTATTGAGAGTGGGTTTTCCAAAATAGTTTTCCACTCTCCCTCTACGTGGTGCTAAAAAAAACTATCTTAGTGATTTTTTCCCCCTTAGTACCGCGTCTTACCACCCGTTCGGGTCATACGCGTTTGTACGTTAGTGCGTTAGGGGTGAGAAGGCTGAATATAAAGGAATTATACCCGCATTTGCGTGGTGGAAGTGTGAGAAACCATTATAGCAACAAAAATAAAACCTCTCTACACGTGATCGGGATTCGAACCCTGATCTCCTCTGCATCAGTAATTTAGTCTACTGCAAGAGTATTGCTTAGACCATGTGGCCACCGAAGTTACTTTGTCGGTTATGTTGTGATATTTGGAGAACCTTATTAGAATGTTAGTTTCTCTACCAAATTGAGTAGAAAAATACCGCTCGTGTGTACGTGGCATTAGACAATTTACCAAGGCTGTTCCGAGTTCAGACACTTTACCACGACAAGAGGTTACCCTAGGCCACAGACAAAGAAATAACAGATACAGTAGCTCCATGGCTTCTTTGGTACTGACTGACAACTCACAGCTGACGGCTTTGAAAAGTTACCAGACCAAATTATGTATCCCTACGCCGAACCAAATGATCTGCAAAAACATTTGTTTAGCAGCTGACACTCCTGACGGTCAAAATTTAGGTATACACCTAAATGTTGATTATCAGCTGTCAGCTGTCAATACTGACCTGCCCGTTTGTCTGCAATATCTTTATATTATATCCGGCCTGCATCCATGTACTCACACAAAATACAATAATTTAACTTTAGTGTTTACTACGTAATTTTTAATAACATAAGCCCCTAGAACTATTTAAAGCTATCCTATATTTTTGTTTTAACTTTAATTACTTGAGTGTGGGAATTTTAATTTACATCATACCAGTTTTTAAATTAATTCAAGTATACATTAATGATTTTAAATACATAGCATCAAATATCTATACTTATAAAATAACATGTCCTGACTGACTGACTGACTGATTCATCATCGCCGAGCGCAAACTATCAAGGCTACAAGCATGAAATTCGTACTGTATATTCATTTTGTTATGTAGGCACCCACTAAGAAAGGATTTTAGAAAATTCCACCCCAAAGGGGTCAAAATAGGGGATGATAATATGTATGAAAGTCCGTCATTTTGAAAGTTACATAAACAAAATTTTATATTTCGGTTATTGACGCAAAACAAATAAATACGTGTTTCAGGAATTTTGGAAATTTTATTTAATAAGGGATGAAAAAGGGGGTGAAAGTTTGTATCGGACTTGCATTATTTTTGATCTGAGGTCAAGTATGGTCATCAACGTAACGTAATATTTTAAATTAATCTGTAAATAAATATGTATATTTTCGTATTTGTATATAATCAACTTCCACGCGAGCAAAGCCGCGGGCAACAGCTATCTAGTATATTATAGACCTACATTGGTGGCCACGCGGTATATTATCTATCTAGCCTTCCTCTATCAAATAGTCATGTTTTGATAGGGCCACAATTTGTGGGTTTGTTTTTTACGGTTCTATATAAGATATCACACATTTAAAAAATAATTTATAATTAAAATTTAAACAATTTAACTGGTCAGAAATTTCACCCTCATTTTGGTGAAGACAATATTAAAAAATAATATCTAACCACTTCTTAAATAAATTTGTATTTCTAGACGTCTGCAATTCTCCTCAGTGCTCCTTAACAAATAATTGCGGTTTACAGCCAGTCCCTTGGTGCTGTTGCACACGTACCGATATTATCGGTTTCGGCGCCGACGCCGATATCGTTGTTAGCACCGATACCGAGGTGGGTTTTTGCACACACACACCGACAATATCGTTATCGGTGCTTGAGAGGCAGTTTTGTGGTTGGTGGCGAGCAAACAACATGGATTCCTGCTATGCGCACTGATATCGGTGTATTTATCGAGGGGGTTGCCGACATTGCTCCAACAAGTCGATAGTCGTCACGATAATGCTGTCGTGTCGGAATCGTGTGCAACAGGACCATAAGATTACATGGAATCTCACTACCACCTATATCGGCGCCGGTACCGACACCGATATTATCGGTAAGTGTGCAACAGCACTTAGTTAAAAAAAAGTCTATTGTGTTTCAAGTTTTCTTTGTGGTATGCAGAGTAAACTTATTTGTGTCGCAGAATTATGTTACTTAGTGACAGGTAGGGGGGGGGGGGGTTGTAGTGACGAGGGAGAGTGCTACCTGAAGCTTGCTCGGTGACCGTCAGCGGACAGGTTAACTCGAGGAGCTCATATTTTGTATCTGCCTTCTAGTACAGTTGAGTTTAAAGTGAGTCGTTTAAAAAATTCTCCCTTGATTGCGCTATGGTCACTGGAGATCACACCTAGCGATCCCAACGTTGAAGGAGTAAAGCCTCGAAAAGGAGTGCAACACGTTTAACCTAGCGGCTGTGGCTCTGTTCTTTCCTTCTCTGTACCCTAGGTGCGTCTCAATCGTGCGCAGTTCACACGCCGGTGTCGTAACGTGAGAAATTTAGGAACTGTCCTGGGGGAATCTTTTGTCCTCAAAATAATTACACATTAAGGTCCAGGTGGAACAATTTTGTGGGTGCGTATGCGCGACAAAAGAATTATATAATAATTAGGTACACTCTGTTTAACCTGGGAGGTAGCATTCTTACCTTGACAGACTACAGCATGGCCCTATCTAATAAGCTATACCATAGTGGAATAATGCAAGGTAAGTTTGCTATCTTACGGGATAAACGAAGGTTACATTTGCGCACCAGGGGGATACCAAGTAAGACATTTGTATCTTCCCTACCCCCTTCCCCTCCAAGATCTCAAATAATTTTGATGAAAGCTTAAAACAAATTAATTACAATTATGTACACGCTTTAGTGGCGTCGCTCTAGTGTTAGTCTGACCTTTGATAACTGGGAGATCGGGTTCAAATCGCGGTTGGGTCTACTGAGGGTGGTTTTACATAAATTGCGTCCCTCTCTCCTTCCATGCAAATCTGGGTTAATTGACTCATCCCTACCCCATTAGAGAGTGCGATTACTATTATTATTATTATTTATTACCGCGTCTTACTACCCGTTCGGGTTGTACACACTTACGCTAATGTGTAATGATAGGGTGATTGTGAGATGAAATGGAGGACCTACAGTTTAACGTGGAATCCGAACCACGGTGGAGGCCTGTCATTCCCACATTCACAAGTTGTGATTAATACACGTCTTGTAAGAGGTGAAGGAAGGATTTGGTAATCAGATAAATCTGTGCCGGGACCGAGGATTGAACCCAAGACCACAGCAGAGAAGTCTGACACCCTAGACCACCAGGTCACCAGTGCTACTAATGTGTCAAGAAACATTGAAAATGGCACATTGGTACTGTTACTGACCCACTCCTGCTTATATTTTTTCCTGCATTTTCGTGGAGGGATAGTGAGTAACTAAGGAAAAACCACCCTCATCAAACCCGGCCGGGATTCGAACCCCAACCTCTTCATCACCGGCAAATCAAAGTGGACGAGCCTGACATTTTGCTTTCACACCGGTTCGTGCATGGAACGTTCAACAGTTTTGATGAAACATACAACATGTGACATGCAACACAAAGTTCAGATAGAACGTAACATTATTTGAAATAATGTACAGTCCAATTTTCACAGGAAGGATCTTATCCGACAACTATTACAGTTACTAAATCTTCTTTCACGTATTTATACGTCAAGCCATTCTATATGCAGTGATAATTTTTCAAAGTTATTATTAGTAGAATAAATTAACACTAATAATATACTGATGTGTTTGTTTACCGCAAACAAAATGTTAGTTTTTCGAAAAGTCATGCTTCCCAAAATTCTACTATATCGTTTACTTATGTGACAGCTGTTGTGTAATGTATTCACATTATGAAAACAGATTGTTAGATGACATAATTCAAGACTTAGTCATTATTGTGTATTTTTATAAACATAACAGGTGAAGCAAAAAAAAATATCCAAAGTTTCATCACAATGCTGACCTAATCATATTGCGTTAACAATTGTTAAAACAATTCATATCACTAAACATGGTAGTAATTTGTTTGATCTCAAAAGTAGCTTTGCTTGACAATGTAGGAAAACATAAAACTTGGAGTCAGCCAGAAAAGGAAATAGTAAAACCTCGTTAATTCTAAATAATAGAGATAAGTGTGGCAATCCCAAGTTAGTGAACGTTCTAATTATAGAATGGCAGCTTAAAAATCTCTTTGTGATCCAACTGACAAATAAAATAGAAGTATTTGGTTTGGATTCAAGAATGTATCATAGGTGCTCTTAATCCATCAATTAAGCCTTCCCCACATACGTATTATTATTATTAATTATTATTATTATTATTATTAATTTTAGCACCGCGTCTTACTACCCGTTCGAGTTATACGCACTTACGCTAATGTGTAATGGTAGGGTGATAGTGAGATGAAATGGAGGACCTACAGTTTAACGTGGAATCCGAACCACGGTGGAGGCCTGGCATTCCTCACATACGTAGAAGTTTTTAGTGAAGCGAGATGATAAACTATTTAGCCACTTGAATAGCACGAAATTGAAATAGTGAGGTCCACAATATTATGGTTGGTTTAAGTTTACTCATTTAACACACACATTTACACTAAGAAAACATGTGTGCATTTCTTTTATGTAACCATAATGGGATGATGACATACCTAAAAATACAACCTGGGTTCATGCTGAGAAATAATTAAACGTAAATATGTGCGTTAAGAAGAGCAATTAATAATATAATCACCGTTATTGTATACTGTATATTTTTTGCGTCAAGAGTGATTAATAAGAATATATTCATTGCTATTCTATGTATTATTTGCGTTAATAATAGTAATTAAGAACATAATCATTGCTCTTCTATTTATTGTTTCTTCTCAATTTTTTAAGGGTTGTGTACGTT
The DNA here is from genome assembly GCA_039000515.1 of Timema cristinae. Taxonomy (NCBI): domain Eukaryota; kingdom Metazoa; phylum Arthropoda; class Insecta; order Phasmatodea; family Timematidae; genus Timema; species Timema cristinae. The sequence goes on from JBCFYV010002255.1 coordinate 29,381,993, forward strand.
GTGGAATGTTGGATCAAACCATATTTTATAATTTTAAATATTCCTACATGGAACGCACTCATTTTAACCAATCGGAAGGTCCTACTTTGAATAATATTTGTTTTATATTTGGTCAAGCGTATTTATAATATTTATAATATTATATATTTTAGTAAAATAAAATAACAGGCATTAACTAAAGTAATTTAAACTATAATGTTTCGGTATTCACAATTTAAAAACTCGACGCTTAGTTTAACTACTATCCACTTGAAGACTTTTTGACATTATGTTTGGAAAGGTTTATCTTTAAATGTGTTTATGTAATGGATATTTAATGGACTTATCATGTTAATTTTTGGGTATGAAACACATAATCCGAGAACAACTTAACTTTAAACGTGTGCATTGCACAAGCATTTGTCTTAACCAGTGGTTACCAATCTGGGGGACGTCCCCTTTCGCCGGGTAGGCATTTCCAAGGGGGATTAGAACAATATGTAAATAACGTCAAAAATCCGGTAAAAATTGAATACATTCTTTATTTAAATGCCTTCTCCAAAGTAAGATTTTTTTTTAGGTGCTGACAGCACTGCTACAAGTTGTAAAACGCAATATTCAAGGAGTGATAAAAACAATCAATGCCAACCATCACACTAATTTTTAGTCAATGATTACATTGGTTTTGTATAAAATAAAAAAATTAAAATATATTTGTTTAACTGCCCCAAAAAGTAGGGGGAGGGTGGAGGAATCTGATGATCTACCAGGGGGAGTGTCACTTCAAAAAGGTTGGAAACCAAGTGTCTTAAAGCTTAATTTTTTTTAACCATGATTCAGGTTATATGGATCTTTATGTTATGTAATAATTAAAATTTCTAAAATAACGTTTCGCCATAAATACTAATTAAATTAGTGGAATAATTTATTTAAAAAAAATCCTCACCTTAAGAAGCCGTGGGGAATCATGTTTGTCTTTCTATTTGCAATACCTTTTAAGACGTTTATATTAATCGAGTTTTTATCTATCAAATGTTATAATAGACATACCGTTCATACCAATTAAACTTAGGAAAATAATACAACATAGTTTTTAGTATCGTCACACATTGTTTTAACAAACCTTTGTTTGCCCAGTTTTCATTTTAAAATTTTATTTTTTTTAGTCAATAAATTTCTCGAGGTGGGAAGGGGGGGGGGATCAAGAAAGCTGGTAATTTTAATCATCATAGGGGACTTCCCTTCTTTCGATGTATTGGTATGTAGAATATTAAAAAATGATAAGGACGTATAATCCGAACGGGTAGTAAGACGTGCCGGTTTTAAAAAATGGTAAGTTGTTGATATTGTATGAAGTCGACTATAACCGCCTCTGTGGTCTAGGTGTCATAGACCCTGGTTATAGGTACAGAGGTCTTGGGTTCATTCCCTGTTGCTTCCAGATTCTCTGTGAAGCATTGGGTCTGGAACGAGCTTAAACTCACCTCGCGAGGACAAATGAGGATCTACTTGAATAACAAAGTAACAGTTCCAGTCTAGAAAACTGAGATTATTAGTCGACAAATATAACGTAAGCAATACGAGGGAGGAGGTGTGGGACGATTGCTTGTTTTTGTCTACAAATGGGGGAGGAGGGTCCAAAATGGCCAAAAAGGGGCTTACGTCCTACTTGAACGTCTCCTTTTCCATTAATCACTGCGTCTTACTACCTGTTCAAGTTATACGAGGAAGGAAGCAATCTAGAACTAATATACCCGCAGTTGCGTGGAAGAAGAGTGGGAAACCGTTTAGGGAAATCCACCCTCAGTAGACCCAATTGGGATTTGAACCCCGATCTCTCCGTCATCAGAGGCTAGTCTGACACGAGAGTGGCGCCTTAGACCGTTCGGTCACCGAAGCGAGTTTCATCCAAAACTCTGTGCTCTTTAGATGTTCTCCTTACACATGCGTACATTCAAACTACGCAATGTAAACTTTTTTTTTCAATTTATTATTTTGTTTGGTAGCATCCTGGTTTCAAGTTGGAGCGGCCCCGTATCACACAGACAGCGTGTATCAAAGCGTGTCAGTACCGGAAGTAAGTGTCGCTGTGGCCGAGTCACGTGGTGTGTGGTTCCTGCGCATGCTCTGTGCACCGTGTCCGTCACACGCACAACACAACAATCACCATCACCTCGCATTGTTGGAACACATCGAGCACGTGTTTTTTTTTTCACACAAAGTGGGATATGAAAAGAGAACTTTAAAAGATTTTTAATGTAATGTAATGGGTTGGATATCTCGACAAAACTTAAAAAAAAATGTACATATTAAATGTCGACCTTGGTGGTCTTGAAGTAAAGTGGATGCCTCAGGATTCGGATGTTCGTGGGTTTAAACCCAGCTGGGGTTGAACGATTTTCTTGAGCGATAAAAATCTGTAGCACAACTTCCTTCGGAGGAAAAGTAAAGCCGTCGGTCCCATGTCGATTGTGGTATGTAAAAGATCCCTGGTAGGTACCTATGTTAAAATACCTTCCCTGGAAAAAATGATAGGCTCTTTCGCTCTCGCTCATAGAAATGCTCGTTCGCTCATATAATCAGTCGTTTCAGAAAGTGCACATTAAATACCTTATATAAATATATATGAGCTATTATGACACTTTGATATACATTTTTTAATTTGTGTTTTATTTGTTTTGATAAAATGATTTTTAAGGGCTATAGCCGCATCGATAAAACTATTTCATTGCAACACCCATCCTACTCGCATCGGTGGACATGCGGACTAAATGTCAAGCCCATCTAATCTAATTTTCTGGTGATGGGAGGTCGGAGTTCAAATCCCGGATATATGTACTGAGGGTGCATTAAAAAAAATCTTATCCCGTTGTGTAAACAAATGCGTGTAGCCCGGGCAGGTAGTAATAAAAGCAGAAGAAAAAAATACACTCATCTTGAACAATTCAATTTTATCCATCCAAGAAAATAGATGTTGTATTGGAAGCAAAATGTTGAAAAAATGTTTTTATCAACGCGGCTACAAGTTCGAAGTCTTACACCAGCCGCGAAAGCCTAAAAAAAAAGAAGAAAGAAACGGTAGAGCTTCGATTATTCGACCCCATCTCGGATAGTGATAAACTTGAATAAAATGGAAGATTCGTTTTGAGGAGTAATAAAGGGGTATTAAAATAAATCACAATAACCTGAAAGTATTATTATTATTATTATTATTATTATTATTATTATTATTATTATTAGCACCGCGTCTTACCACCCGTTCGGGTTATACGCACTTACGCTAATGTGTAATGGTAGGGTGATAGTGAGATGAAATGAAGGACCTACAGTTTAACGTGGAATCCGAACCACGGTGGCGGCCTGGCATTCCCCACCTGAAAGTAAATTTCTGTAAATCGTAGGTCAACTTTATAGGCATATTATATTGCATTATTAAGGGCTAGAAAGATTTATGTTACACTATAGTACAGTATCTACACACACAAAATTATTTACTTTTACTTAATAAGCTGCTACGGGTATCTTATCACTTTCAGAGTTGACAAAATCACCAACAACCCCGGCATCTAGGTACATTGGGTGGGTTTCACAAACCCTTGCCGTTCGGGTACATAATACAAAGGAAGAAACCATAATCGACCTCCAACCAATCAGCAGTGAAGACTGTATGCCTGACTCGGCGCGTTAGAAACATTAACACCACAAACCATTAAATTTGGCTTTCTTTCCCCCCCCCCTTTTTTTTGGTTCCATGGAAGACTAACCTAGCCAAGAACACTCATGAGATCATAACGAGTCATTTGATATTGCACGTTCATCAAAATCATATGAGTAGTTTGGGCAAAAAGTGGTAACAAACAAACATTATATACAACCATATTACTCTCTCTCCGTGGTCGGGTAAGAATTCACTCTTTATACTTCCCCTTCCACTTGTACATACACACAACGCTTACGGTTTCATCTTACTGGTTGCACCTGCTTGGCATTGACATTTTTTAAATCACCCGTTTTCCTTTTTTTCGATAAATATTTGGGTTCAACGCACTTCTTTTATCGTGATATTTTCAGGAATATTTCTTCATCCCGAATAACTGTTGATAGGTTAAAATATAAGCTTGGGTGTGAAGCTTTTCATTTATTTCATTTGTCTGAGGTATTTTATTTTAACGTGCATTTTCTGAACCGAATGACTTATTATATCAGCATACGACTCATAGATTGACTTAGAATTAGAACTAACACAAACCCAGGCCCCGGCCGTTAATCAGTATTAGAGGGTAAACCCACATTTCACCAATAATACAGTTTTCGTCTATGCCAGGAATTGAACCTGGGACCCCTGGCTCAGTAGGCAGACACACTATCGACTGAGCTAAGGTGTTGGACGTGTGTGAAGTTAATTCCGAGATACATTTTAATATTTGTTGACTTATAGAACCATTTATGCTTTTCTATCACAGTCTCCGTCTTAAAAATATGAGTGAAGGATGACCTTGGGCGCTAGATGACTCCAAGGTAGCTCAATGGTAACAGTATTGGCGTACTAAGTAAGTCAAAGGTACCGGGTTCGATTCCTGTGTCCAGATGTCATTTTGTTTTCAATTTAAAGAATACGACGTTTATGTTTTATTTCACTGCTTTGTCTTAGCGACAGAGAAACAAAATGTTCCATTTTGAATATGAATATCCTCCTTCAAACCGATGACATATTTTATTTGTATCGATACTCTTCTAGGTTCTATGCTGGCTAGCAATGACTCCAACCTAAGGGCACGTTTACCTTGGTGCCATTCTCTGATGTATTATTAATAATTATTATTACCATGGCAGTTGTGAAGGTGGTTGTTGATAGCTAAGTGTTCCAGTCTGGTGGCGTGACGGTTCTCGTCTGATAAAATCTCGCCGGTTGTTTCATTCATAAACCACAGGATGAATGAAAAACCGAGATAATTTTGTAGTAGTTGGCAGCCACAAACATCTTGTACGCCTTAAATGTATAACATATTTGGTGTTTTTTCAGATATAACTGATTGCATTTTGTTTTAGCACCGCTTCTTACTACCCATTCGGGCTATACGCTTATGTACTAACTACCCTAATGGTTTTAAGGATTAGGAAGGTTATATTTAAAGGAATTGCACCCAGATTTGCGTGGAAACCCATTTTGTAAAACCTACCCCCAGTACACCCGACCGAAATTCGAACCTCGATTTCCCCGTCTAGTCTGACAAGAGAGTAGTGCATTAGACCATGCGGCCACCGGATCTGGTGAACTGAATAGTATTGAATAAATGAAGTTTTCCTCGGTGGTATTGCACTGATAGCCTAATGTTGACATAATGTAAAATTGTTTGGGTGAGCGGTAATAATAGTGTCTCCGGTAATGAACTGGTGGCCTCGCACCTGGAAAACCGGAAGGTCCGTGAAAACCCGGGATTTTTGCAAAATACAGTATTATTATTATTATTATTATTATTATTATTATTATTATTATATTGCACCGCGTCTTACTAACCGTTCGGGTTATAGGGGTCTACGCACTTACGCTAATGTGTAATGGAAGGGTGATTGTGAGATGAAATGAAGGACCTACAGTTTAACGTGGAATCCGAACCATGGTGGAGGCCTGGCATTCCCCACATTCACAAGATATCTTGTCAGAGGGAAGGAAGGGTTTGGAAATCAGATAAATCAAAATACAGTAAAAATACTGGAATATTTGTTAATTCAGGACATTTAACTGAAAGCTTAGAGCTCTTTGGAATGGATGAAAACGAAAACTGAAGAATTAATCACGTTGAGCTCGACTGCTGAGGACGGGGAGATCGAGGTTCGAATCTCGGTCAGGTGAACTGGGGGTGGTTTTCCTAAATGGTTTTCCACTCTCCCTGCACGATAATGCGGGTTCACTTCCTCTAATTCAACTTTCCCCATTCCTAAATCTATTAACCTAATTAGTACTTAAAGCGTATAACCCGAACGGGTAGTAAGACGCGGTGCTAAATATTACTTATGGAAAACACAGGGAATTCGGTAGTAGGAAAATAATGGTAACCTTGATCAAGCAGTAAAAAAGGCTGTACATCTTCCGGAGATGTGTTTGGGTCTATCGTTTGTAGATCTGGAGGGCTATTTGTAACGCGGGGTCCTCAATACCTGGAACGAGCAGTGGGTTTCGATCCCTGCTCAGAACAAGCTGCAGTCCATCAGGGACGGTGTGTCTCGATGGCCCTCTCCTATACATTCGTCTAGAACAGCGTTTATCAAACTGGGCTTCCCAATAGGTATCTCAGACTCTATGAAGCAATTTTATAGTATTCTTTATTTGTTTTTCATAACATAAAATAACATCATTAATTAGGATTGCCAATTTTTTTTTTTCACATCTTAATAAAGGACATTTGCCTAAGACGCAGCCATAACATAAGATATTTTCATTTTGTTTTATACTTTTAATCCGTGTAAAACTTAAATGTCTTTATCGAATGTTCATAATATTGGTATAATACAATTTATTATAGCTCCAGCAGTTATTTTTTCTGGTGCAAGATCTCCTTCGGTCTAGAAGAGAGTAGGTAGTCGTGACAAGGCTTCGCGTCGGGCCTACATTCTTAAGGTGGGGTAGAAGGGATAGCAAGTGTTTTTACAGTTTTTATAGAATTGAAAGTTTTTGGCCAAAATAAATCAAATATTTCTCCAGTAGCAACATAGAGTTTAGTTTTCTGCACATGCTAATATCGACAGATCTTGAATATCTGTCAAGAGTGTCCTGGAATTTTGTCAAAACTTTTGAAATAAAGAGAAAAAGTTTTGACAAAATTCCAGGACACTCTTGACAGATATTCAAGATCTGTTGATATTAGCATGTGCAGAAAACTAAACTCTATGTTGCTACTGGAGAAATATTTGATTTATTTTGGCCAAAAACTTTCAATTCTATAAAAACTGTAAAATTACTCGCGCACCCTTCTGCCTCACCTTAAACCACGGGTTCTTACTAAGAGGGGATCCACCTCCAGTGTGTGAGTTTTACGATGCTCCCCTTCTGGTGGAGTGTCGCAACTATGCCCCTGGTATTATTTTTGTTTTCATTGCGTCTCACGGCCGCTTAGGAAGTTACACATATGTACTAATTGCACTAATGTGTTAGCGATGACGAAGGTAAGAAGAATATACCCGCATTTGCATGCATGGAGAGTGGGAAAAACATTCGTGCAAAACTCCTCTCGGTGCACACGACCGAAATTCTAACCCTAATGTGCCCGTCATCCACAGTCCAGAATGTTGCGAATGCTTAGAGCCTTAGACCATTTGAGCACCGAAGTGGGTTTATTTGTTATTGCACCACTAATTGGTGCCGAAAGGTATACAGAGAATAAAGGATTAGGAGAGTAAAAGGAATAAATTAAAGTAGTAAATTATTTTTTTAAATTTTTATTCATTTGAGGTATTTAAGTACACTTTATAAACCGACTGATTATATTAACACACAACTTATAATCTAACTAGGTGACCTGGTGGTCTAGGGGTAAGGTGTCAGACTTCTATGCTGGGGTCTGGGGTTCAATCCTTGGTCCCGGCAAAGATTTATCTGATTGCCAAACCCTTCCTTCACCTCTGACAAGACATCTTGTGAATGTGGGGAATGCCAGGCCTCCACCGTGGTTCGGATCCCACGTTAAACTGTAGGTCCTCCATTTCATCTCAATCACCCCAACATTACACATTAGCGTAAGTGCATATAACCTGAACGGGTAGTAAGACGCGGTGCTAATAATAATAATAATATAACACGTACAACCTCCAGCCCCCTCTCGTTAATTCATCACTGTGAAAGGGGTAACCCCCATCTCACCACACCTGGAATTGAACTCGGAATCCCCTCACTTTGGTGTCGTCGCGAGGGCGGAAATCGGGATGATGAGTCCTTGGAGCCGTTTCCTGCGGGTCCAGGAAGCTCGGGGTGTTGACGCCGCCACCGGTGTCACGGTTCGCTTCCCGGCACTCGCACTCCCTGGCTGTGAGCACAGGAAGTGGCCATGTCCTTCCCGGACAGAACGGACCAAGCCACGCTTTTATTTAGCTTTTGTAAGGTTTCCTTTTACCGTGTCATGAAGATTTTTTTTTCTATTTTCTTTAAAAGGGTATGAGCCATGCAAAAAACAAAAGTGGGGACAGCTAAAATTATGAACTAGGTTGCCAACTTATAGAAATTCCCCAACGATTTTGATCAAATTTGGATATTTTTATAAAATGACTAGTGCCGGTGGATACGTGAACCTAATTTCAGGTTAATCTGGTTTGTATTTTCTGTGACTGGGAGGTCGGTGTTTGAATCTCGCTCAGGTGTACTTAGTTTATTTTTTTTTTCCCACCCTCTCTACATGCAAATATAGATGAATTTTCTTTAAATTATATCTTCCTTAGCCCTACTTCATTAGCGTAATCAAATCTGTAAATACACTATGATTAGTAATGCGCGGGAAATAAATAAATAAATATAAATAAATGAAATGCGCTTAGTTTTTGCCTGTCTACCTTACTAAGATCTTGAGACTTAAAAAAAAATACACTAATAAATTCAGAGCTGCCTACATTGACAGGCGGTCGCAATGGCTATATTTATTATAATGCCGTCAACATTGGCATCTGCCGAGCATATCACCTTGGTCCCGTAAATAAAATAAAGTCGATATACTAATATTTAGGACTACATAGTAAAAGCTCCCATATCCTAAATATCAGAAACGCCTAATTGAATTTTTGTTTGTGTATTCTTTTTTCAGTAGCTGAACCGCCAAATAAAGGCTTTACGTTTCTAAAACCCTCATTTGTTCAGATATAAACATCGAAAAATAGAGTCGAAAGAAAATTTCAGACACTTCTCAAGAATACATGTTAAATTTAGTTTTGTTGTATATTTAACTTTGTTATATTGAGTAACCATTTATTTAAAACTGTATGACCATACATATACAAAAAAAATACCTTTGTGTAGTTTGTAGTTATGTATGTTATGTTATTTATAATATTTATTTTTATCTTTTAACTCTTCAGAGGGGTATTAATTTCATATCCGAAAATTTGCTTATCTGAAACGAGTTCTTCCCCTTTATTTCGGTTATTAAGGGTGACCTGGTGGTCTAGGGTAAGGTGTCGGACTTCTGTGCTGGTGGCCGGGGTTCAATCCTCGGTCCTGGCACAGATTTATCTGATTACCAAACCCTTCCTTCACCTCTGACAAGACATCTTGTGAATGTGGGGAATGCCAGGCCTCCACCGTCGTTCGGATTCCACGTTAAACTGTAGGTCCTTCATTTCATCTCACAATCACCTACCATTACACATTAGCGTAAGTGCGTATAACCCGAACGGTTAGTAAGACGCGGTGCTATAATAAATAATAAATAATAATAATAATAATATTTCTGTTATCAGAGATTTTACTGTGTCTATAAATGATGGGCTGACATAATTACTCAGACAAAAGGTGTTCATAATGTCGCAATAGTTGTTATGCAATGTACCATTTTACCCACATAGGTGGACCCGTTGACAAAAACGCTAATCATGTCTGGTGTTTCGTGGACTGTGGGGTTCGGATTCGGATCCTAGCTGGGTGTACTAAGTGGTTTTACTTTTTCCTTCCTTCTCGTAAATTCGGGTACACTTCCTTAAATTCTATCTTCCTCACGCCTACTCGTTAGCTACTAACTCTATGGGAGTTGTTTTCAAACTTTTTAACCCCAGGAATCATGTGCACCCCTAAAATAAATTTCAGAACCCCCTTTTTTTTAAATGGGTTTTATCTATCGATATTTATCGAATTTTAATTTAAAACATAAATAAATTTTGTAAACATACATAGGCCTATATATTAATTATTTTAATTTTAATTATAAATAACTGTATAAGTAATTAAAACCAATATTTTTACCCACAACATATTATGTTTTTTTTTTCTAAGGCTTTTTTTTTAGTGATAATAGTGGCATTGTTAATACATTTTTGCAAATCTATTTAATATTTGGCTTTGTTAGAAGACAGCTGGAATTGCTTCTCATGTCTTATTCTATGTTCGACGTATTGGAATATTTTGATTTTATTAAATGTATTTAAAAATCCTGTCCCAAAAACATTCTAAAGTTTCGAGGAGTTCTCAATTTCGTCTTGCGAGACCTCCAGGGCTCCGGAGAGCAAATGCTGCTCTATGGAATTAGTCACTTGAAAGTTCATTGCCCCACTTATAAAAGTACACCACCTATTCTTATCTTGAGCTAGTTCTATCTCCACTCCACCTCATTTACGCCCTCATACCCTATCTATTGATCTAGTTCTATCCAGTCCACCTCATTACACACCTATCCCTATCTTGAGCTAGTTCTATCCAGTCCACCATACACCTACCTACTAGCTAGTTATCATCACCTCATTACACCCTATCTTGAGCTAGTTCTATCCAGTCCACCTCATTACACCCTATCCCTATCTTGAGCTAGTTCTATCCAGTCCACCTCATTACACCTATCCCTATCTTGATCTAGTTCTATCCAGTCCACCTCATTACACCTTATCCCTATCTTGAGCTAGTTCTATCCAGTCCACCTCATTACACCCTATCCCTATCTTGAGCTAGTTCTATCCAGTCCACCTCATTACACCCTATCCCTATCTTGATCTAATTCTATCCAGTCCACCTCATTACACCCTATCCTATTTACTATCTATCAGCCATCTCATACACCTATCCTATCTGACTAGTCTTCCATCACTCATTACACCCTATCCCTATCTTGAGCTAGTTCTATCCAGTCCACCTCATTACACCCTATCCCTATCTTGAGCTAGTTCTATCCAGTCCACCTCATTACACGCTATCCCTATCTTGAGCTAGTTCTATCCAGTCCATCTCACTACACCCTATCCCTATCTTGAGCTAGTTCTATCCAGTCCACTCATTACACCCTATCCCTATCTTGAGTTTGTTCTATCCAGTCCACCTCATTACACCTATCCCTATCTTGAGCTAGTTCTATCCAGTCCACCTCATTACACCTATCCCTATCTTGATCTAGTTCTATCCAGTCCACCATCATTACACCCTATCCCTATCTTGAGCTAGTTCTATCCAGTCCACCTCATTACACCTATCCCTATCTTGAGCTAGTTCTATCCAGTCCACCTCATTACACCTATCCCTATCTTGAGCTAGTTCTATCCAGTCCACTCATACACCCTATCCCTATCTTGAGCTAGTTCTATCCAGTCCATCTCATACACCCTCTCTCTTTCAGGTCCATTCTAATATTATTTTCCCATCTGCGTCTAGGTTTTCCCGATATCCTTACCCCACTACCCTGTTAGTCTAAATAATTGTGTTGATAGTCCAGACGGGTAGTAACACACACACAATTAACTTGCACTTGTAACTAAGTGGCAGCAGTAGCATCGATGGCCGCGTGGTCAAACGCGTCACTCTAATATTGAACTGGATTGACGGTGACTAGAAAATTGGGGTTCGAATCCCGGTCGTGTGTACTGAGGGTGGTTTTTTCTTCTATTGTTTTCCGATCGCCTTCAACTAAAATTAGAGTACATGTCCTCTAAAATCCTACCTTCCTCATCCCTATTCCATTAGCATTCATGTATGCGTACAACTCAAACGGAGACTAAGACGTGCCGAAAATAAAATCTAAGAGGCATTTTATAAACTTCACAAGCTAAGGGTTCTATTTTTATTAGTATTTTTAAATAACAATTATTGACTAGAAGGGATGGTGATTTGACCAAAGTATATTCTATAAAATGTAACATTCTTGCAAGGTGGGATGATCGTATAGTCAAATGACAGTACGTCGACCTCTGAGAACGCCAAATTATCGTAATATTTACTGTTTTAACCGGTAAAAGAATAAACTATTGAAATTGGGGAACAATAAGAGGGTTATAAAGTTTTGCTGAATAAAAGGGCGTTGGGGGCGTTTCTTTAGATCCTGCTCCACAAACAAGGGCGTGCGCTGACTTTTATTGGGGGGGAGGGGGGGGGGAATGGGTGCCTCTTTTACCCATGAATCTATAGGGATTAAACATAATATTGGGCCTGTTTTACCCACGAATTAACAAATTTAGGGAGGGGGTGATACATTGTATAGCCCTAAATCAATAAGGTTATACCAATCACTCAAAAACTAACCGATTGAGGTCAGATAAAATGTTTCGCTCAAATTTTACACTAAATGTAGGACCTATTAAGATAGCACAGAGTGAAAAACTATAATTATTTAATTTGAAATTATCTATTTACTGGTATTAGGCTGATTACAGTCCACATTTGTGGATTATTATACATTTTGAGTAAATTCTACACCAACAGATGTAGGATGGGTTGTCGTAAGTTTTGTCTGATTCTTGCCGACTGGCTTTCACAACTTATTTTAAGAGTAAATGACCCGCTTCTGTGACCGTATAGTCTAAGGCGTCAACTCTCGTGTTTGACTAGGCTACTGATGGTTGGGAGATTGGGGTTTTAATCCCGGTTAGGTGTACCGAGTTTGGTTTTTAACTTTCCCCACATGCAAATGTGGTTACAATTCCTTTGTGTTAGTAACCTTATCTCTAACTCAATAGCGTATCTAGCACATATGCTTGTAATCGGGACAGCTAGTAAAACGCAGTGCTACCATTTATATATATATATATAATATATATATATATATATATTGAACGGCACATATCTCTATTATTTTTACTGTTCTTAGAAATGGTTTTTTTCATCGGAATATCTCTTATTTTTTTAAACGTGTTCTAACCCGCCTCGGTGGCGTAGTTGGCTAACGCGCTTGTCGTGTTAAGCTCAACTGCTGAGGACGGGGAGATAGAGGTTCAATCTCGGTCTGGTGAACTGGGGGCGGTTTTTCCTAAATGGTTTTCCACTCTCCCTCCACGCAAATGCGGGTTCACTTCCTCTAATTCAACCGTCCCAATTCCTAATCCATTAGCGTAATTAGTACTTAAAGCGTTATAACCCGAACGGGTATTAAGACGCGGTGCTAAGTATTATTAAATGTGTTCTAAGGAGCTGAAAAAAAAACATTAAAATTAATACTAATTAAATAGATCAGCTGCCTTCACTATAAACGCTCTGTCCATAGATAGGGGCAGGTGTATTAACTCATCTAGAGAAAACATAATTCTTAGGGATATCGTAATTTTGTCGTCTACCGGTGAAACGCGTGCCGAAGGGAATCGCACACATCTGCGGTAGGCGGGGTCCGCGCCGATTGGCCCGGCGGTAGGAAGCGCGCGCATCTGCTAGCGACCGGGATGGAAGAGGCTCGAGTTGTCAGTCTGAGGCGAGTCTCTGTCAAGTAAAGACGTGTTAGTAGTGGGAAGTGCCGCGCGGGTGAGGGAAAGTGTTGAGTTTGTTGATGGGGGTGTCCGGAGTTGGTGTGAGTTCGGCGCATTGCGTGGACGACTTGCTGGCGCCCTTCAGGGGCAAGATGAAGGTTCTCAAGAAGCTGAAAAAACGCATGGGAATTAGTGAGTTAACAACTTTACTTTTGGGTAACTTTTATGGCATGCAGTAGTTTGGTCTACTAGGACACTATTTATTCAAAGGGGCAATTGGAAAGGTGTCAATTTTAAAACAAATGTAAATAGATACTTTAATTGTGTGTTTAAACTTTTTATTTTTACATTTTCTACTAAGATGTAAGTCTAAAAGCACTGTTCAAATATATACTAATTTTATGCTGCATTAAACGAGAACGCTTTAGGCTTCCTCACTGAAAGGTTTATGAAACATGATAGCCTAATACATTTCTCAACATATTACCGGTATTAAAACTAAATATTAATACAGCGACGTTTTAGTTTACAGACATCTTTTGACTTAAGGATTTTACTGTGGTATTTACGTGCAACGTGTCTTAACATTCGTCCGGGAAATCCGGATATTTACATTGTTGTTTTAGGAATGAGGAAAGTAAGATTTAAAAAGAACTTCACCCCCATTTACGGGGAAGGAAAGTGGACAATCATCTATCAATAAATGTGATTCTAAGACTGACCTTCCCTTTACTAGGCCAGGCTGTTTACTTTATTCGTTGTCAGAAATAAGTTCCATTTGTCATATGAATATGTAAAAGACTTTATAATGGTGCATTTTAAGATCTTATTATTGCTTGTTAACGTTTATTTTGGCTGAAACTGTTTTTGGCTGCAGTGTTAAGCGTACGTATTTTGTGCTGTTTTCACTAAACTTTTGAACACATTCTTGGCATGTGTTACTCGGCGTTTCTTCATAGAAACTTTACTTTTACATTTTATTTGACTAAAAATTAATTTGAAAGATTCTGAAAACACAGAAAGTAGCTTATATCATTATAATGTTTATAAAAATTATCTAGACACTATCGCAATACAGACATTTATTTTGGGACAGGCAGTCATAAACTGCAGCCCCTTGACCACCGAAAGACGAGACAATTTTATCAAATACCTTTAGAAGCTATTTTGAGTTGTTTGGTGACCAAAGGAATTAAATTGTGGCCTTGAATACATTGTATTGAAGCTATTATTTGTGCATGTTTTTAATTATAAATTTTGTGCAAACCTTTTGTTGGATATTAGCCGTAATTCATAAGCCTGGTCTTACAATGTAGCTTATACAATTGACATATTTTCATTGCTAACTATTTTAGTTCTACTTCATATTATTTCAATTTATATTAAAATTATCTACCGTTTTGAGGGAGAGGGTGTTGCAAATGCCCGTTAGCTCCCCAAGCCCGCCCTTCCCCATGGATGCGACACTGTTGCAGTATTTAAAGTTTAACGATAACAAATACTCTTAAAAAGGTTTTTTTTTCCTTTTGTTTGAACTTAATAACTATTCAATTTTTATTTTTAACACAGTGTCTTACTACCCGTTTGGGCTATACGCCAACCTTTCATTTATAAATAACACAATTTTAAAATAATTGTATGTAGTCCATTCTCCTTATTTTACTATCAATAAATTAAAGATAGAAATTCCGCTGATAGGAAACTACTCATTTTGTTAATTTTGCAATACGTTTTAAGTTTCAACACTTACACCCGCATTGGTGAGTAAAGATGCCAACCTTGTATAACTTGGTCTGCCATTTGGCAGGGAGGTCGGGGCGTGAATCCCCGTTTGGGTGTATCCTATTGCAGGGGTTTTCCGCGTTTCCTCATCCCGAACGGGTGGTAATGTGCGGTACTAAATTTTTTTAATTAAAATGTATACACACAAACGGAGATTTTTCTTAAAATCTAATTTAATAAGTGTATCGATTAGATTAACTTTATAATAAATGAATAACATTTAAGTCATAACGGTTTGAAGTCTTTGTTATTTTTATTCTGTGGAAATAGTTTTAAATTCTCTAGTAGCGATGCATTTTAAACCTTAAAGTAAATTTAATATATATTAAAGTAAATTTATATATATATTATATATATATATATATATATATATATATATATATATCCGACTAATATGCCTACCGAGCAAAGGGTCCCGAGCTCCATTCCTGGCATGACCGAAAATTTATCATTGGTGACAATGTGGGTTTATCCTTTCACATTGGTAAATTAACGGCCGGGGTCTGGATGGTGTTCCTTTTATAGTCTTAAGATAGAGTATAAGGCATATTACGCTACGACAGGCCTAGCAAGCCGGTAATGGAAAATGTATGGCTTTAATAAAAAACTGACCCAGGCCACAGGCTGGAAACTGTAATGGATGTAAAATAAATTAGACTGATACACATTTACAAAAGTTCCCTATATTTAATTTCAAGCTGTCATCTGACGTTCTGTCTCACAGCCCACACGCATAGAAGTCATTTAATTTGTTTTTTCAGCTGCCAAGAAAGGTGTTTTATTTAACCAGTGGATCGACACTCTTTTAGTTGATAGCAGAAGGTTCCCACATCTCCCAATAGAATGTAGGCATGCGATTTACAAATCGTTGGCCACGATTTCCCGAGTAGCCATTTAACTATTTAATTGATCTAAACGGAACAATACATTTATTTCATGGAGACCCAGTCACGAAAGTAATAATTTAGCCACGAAAATTCGAGAACCCATACATCATTATTTGTTACTTAATCATTGTAAATCAGACAATATTAGAATTTACACTTGGATGACCTAGGTTCGATCTCTCTTGGTATCATTGAGCGTACTTATATATAATCCAGTAAACAAAATTCGACCTTGCTTTGGAACAGCTTAGTTGGAACAGTTCAATTATTACGTAAGACGGAGAAAGACGGGGTAAAATTGAGTGAGGGTGCATCGCAAGCCGCTTGGATTTCGGTCAGCAATGAAGGTGCTGAGTGGCTAAACGAGGAAGAAGTGAAGCCTATAGAAGAAAGCCAAAGCTTGAGTGATCTAACCCCCCAAATAGAAACATAATAATTGAAAGTGTCGGAAATGTGGACTCAAGGACCTCGGTCATTGAATTTAATGGAGGCCTTAAAATGTTTTTTTTTTATCAAAATAATATTCATGTATTTACTAATAATTCTTTTTTCATAACTTCAATTAAAATTAAATTAGAATTTTAAACTTTTATAATGTATAACTTACAACTTGTTTTAATTTTACCTGTTCAATAAATTTAAATTCATTGTATACCATTGTTAATTGTCAACTATTTCGTTATATTCATTTACACCTCTATGAAAATAATTACCAGCAATTTATAAATTGCATTAATTTTTTATCATCGCGTCTTGGCATTCGCTTATTTTTGCTTACAAGGGGGGAGGGGTAGGTTAAAAATTTCTGAAAATGTGATTACATAATAGTTGAACGCCCCCTTAGGTGCCTTGATTTTTTTTTTACTACCCTCTCGTTTTTTTATAATATCTTTGTACATACACCCCTTTTAAGATGAAAGCTTGGAGTCAAATCTTAGCTTTACTCCACTCTGGCCCTATCATATAAGCTTCACCATAGTGGAAACAAGCAAGGTAAGCTTGTTACCTTACATGGTATTCATTCATACGGATTATCACAATTTGCATGCGTCTATAGTTTATCATCTGTGTTGGTCCGACACCTCGGCAGTTTCTGTCCACTGAGCTAGCAGGGTAGAAAAATGCATCATTAACTTAGTTAAATGTGCGTTTCTCCTTTCACAGTGATGAATTAAGGTGGGGGACGCGAAATAAGTTTAGTTCTTACAATTTTTATAGCAATTTTTTTTTGTCAAAATAAAAAAAATTGTTCCAGTACAAACAAAGAGTTTAATTTTCTTCACGCGTTGATATCAAGAGTTCATTAATATCTGTCAAGGATATCCTGGAATTAATGGCAACTTTTTCTCTTCCTTTAGAAAAGTTTTCATCTAATACCTCTATGATCATGACAGATATTCAACTACGGTTGATATCACCATGTGAAGAAAATTAAACTTTGTTTCTACTGGAGCAATATTTTATTTATTTTGGCCAAAAAGAGTTTTGATAGAAAAAAAGTGCAAAAAACACTTGTGCTTTTCTCGCGTTCCTTGCAACCCCCCCCCCCCCTAACGGCCGGTGCCAGGATGTTGTCTCTTTATGTCAGTTTATAAGACGTGTGCTGATATAATCAGTCGGTACAGACATTGCACGTCAAATACCTAAATAAATGATAAAAACATATTATCTGTGTTTACAAACGAGTTTTCATTGCTTTGTTCACAAATTGCAGGTGACCTTGCTTTTATGTTTTCTGTTTTGTAAAAGACACAATTAATTAGACCTTTAGAATTTAGTTATTATGTATCATTCGCTTTACGTTGGTGTGTACTAGCTAGGTCTTGGTTATGACCAATTTTTCTATAATTGTTGTTTAGTATGCACTTTTCTGAACCAATTATTGTGTGAAAGGGGGAAGCTTACATTTCACTGATGTTAGTTACATCCATAAGTGTGGGTATCATAGCACCCTCACAAGCCACAATAAAAAAAAAAAAACACGAAAGGTTGGAATGACAAAAGAATACAAAAACGCGTCGATGGATATTCAAAAGGTTAAGGTTAATGTAGGCTTGAAATTCTGCTCCTTCATTGAAAAAAAGGCCGGTTGTGGATTTTTTCAAAGAATAATATTGCAAAATAAAACATTGATTCTTTCTTGTTTTTTTAATTTATAATAATAGATGGTTTTTAAATCAACATATTGGGGGGGGGGGGGGGTGAATGCGTTGTTGATTCCGCCTGTTCCCTTCATCTTCCAACTGGCACCCACATCAGCAACAACACCCTGGTTACATCGCTAGATTGCAGTAGCGTACATCGGTACAACCACGTTCATCGATGTGTTTGTGTGTATGCATTTATATGTATATAAAACTAAAAATAGCTATTAATAAAATGATAATCACACTTAGTGATCCAACAGTTTCTGTATGTATTAGTCAAGTTTCCTAATAGATTAAAGGGAAAGGATTTTATTTAACAGTTGAGAGAGAGAGAGAATTTGCGAGTCAATTTTTTTATACTGATAAAAGAGATTAAATTGTGCTTTTATGTGGCTGTTTGAGTAGGCATTTTTCACTTCGAGTCGAGTTTGAATGAAAACTTATGACTTTTTTTTTATTTTTGAGTTCGAGTAGTATAGATCAATATTTGTACAATAAATATTTCAAGTTTAATTTCTATAGTAAATCCATGGATGAACCATAAATAAGTACAAACATAAATTTTGTAGGATTATAATTTTTGTAAAAAAATACATAATCGCACAAATTATAACTTTCAAAAAAATGCAATATAATCTGTGGGCCTACATATTTTTTAATTAGACAAAGGTAAACATAGAGGGATGGTTAATTAATTTTTTTCGAATGCTATAAGTCCACTATTGTGACTAAGTTTATTCTTATTTGAGAATCTTTAAAGGTTGTAATGCTGCTATGTTATGTCCTCATAAATTAGGATCCTTGAAGTCTAAATAAGGACTTGTTCGAAGTCCACTTTGTTCGTGTCTCCCTCTGGCAGGTTGCTTAGTGAATACATCCACCAATCAATGAAACTATGGTTCAAGAATCCCTCCTAGCTCTGCCGAAAGCGCGCCTATCTACTGAACTGAGTTTCCTAGGGTTCGATTACAGACAGTTCCTTTCTCAGTGATGGTTTGACGGCCGGGGGACTGGACGCTCTCTCTTCTAGTATTCTAAATAGTTCTATGATGTTGTGTTCTGATAGAATCGGTTTATTCAGGAAGTGTATGTTAATTACTCCTGATAAATATTTACAGGAGGGAACACGCATTCGGTTGGATGCTGATGAGAAAAGGGGCTCAATTGTATCCAAAAAATAAGAAAATAAACATTTGAATGCGTTTCTTTGTATGATGAGGGGAGCCACCATTTTGTTTTGGTGTCTTGTTTTGAGCTACCCTGCCCGCGGTTCACACTAATTGAAGTGTACAGCATAAAGAAAGTGCATTTTAAGCGGAGTTTTTTTTTTCGGGGACAGAAATGAGCACGCCAGTTAAGGTGTGAGTGTATAGGAGGCGAGAAAAGTTGTGTTTTTGTAGTTTTGACAACTTTTTTTTTTGCCAAACTTAAATATTGTGCCAATAAAAATATTTTTATTTTCTTCACATGGTGATATCAACAGTTGTTTAATATAGATCATGATCATAGCGACTTCTTTTCAAATCAAGATAAAAAGTTGTCATTAAATTACAGGACACCTTTAACAGCTATTTCTTTTGATATCACCATGTGAATAAAATCAAACTCTTAAGTTTCTACTGGAAAATTTAATTTATTCATTTTAGCAACAACAAAAAAGTTTTGCTTTAAAACAATAAAAACACTTCCCTTAGTTAGCGTCACCTTCTACTCCACCTTAAACACGCCGTCGCTCCACCTTAAACATTCGCTGAACTCATGAAACTAGTTATAATTCAGGATGTGGTAAAAGATATCGATATTTTATTAATATCGATATTTTCCTTTAAATACCAATACTTTTGTGTTGATACTTTTCCTCGCAATTAGTAACGCCGGTATTTGGTTGGTATTTTTTTAAGCACCGCATCTTTGGATTAAGAATGAGTAATGTTGAATTTAAAGGCAATGTATCCGCATTTGCCGGGATCAAACCACTATCTCCCCGTCATCGGCAGTCTAGTATTTTGCTAGACTAAAGCGGATTGGTTGGTATCGAAAGAAACTATTACATATAATTGATGTATTTGGCTTATTTTCATCTTTTTAAGACCATACTTTGATGACCTGATCAAAAATTCATTTTTCTTCCGTTCAAAAATTAACTATTGTAAATATTAGGCCCTGGCTTACAATAATATGACTATTTTATCATTGTTTTTAGTAATTCAATTCAAGGAATGGTACAAATTATATCGAAAGTTTTGTTTATTTTTACTAGAAAAGTACATAAATTCTAAGAATCTTGAGAAGAAACTTCAAAGAATATCCAGTGACCTTGAAGGACAAGTAAGGGAATTTGATCAAATTTCGGAAATCTTTGCATATTGACTAAAAATACATCATTTGTATTTACATGGTCAAATTAACATATTTCTTCCACTTAATACAAGCCGTGAATCTGTTTTATTACAGCTGTAGTCCCTGTTGAGCATACTAATCTCAATTACCAAGGTATAAATGTGATATTCTTGTCGTCTTACGCACATCTTTATTCAAAGTTGAGTCATGGTTATGCGCATGTGCAAGAATTCGATATCATTATAAGAAACTAAAAAAAAAAAGTGTCTCACAATAATTTAAAACTGTACTGGTGTAAGGCGATCTTTTAATGTCGAAATATTATGATCTCGCTGATCTCGCTCTAATAACACTTGCATAAAGTAACATAATTTTAAAATGAAATATATATATAGTAATAGTATCACACTAAATTGCAATATTAATCAAATAATGTTTGTAATACATAGTTACTGGATAGGTTGGAAATAGGTTGTGAAAAACTTGGGGAATTTTAAAATATGGTTTGACTGGACACCTTGCATAAACATTTTCGTTAATTAAAAAACACTAATAATAAAACATAAGATGAAATTTCCTGTTTAATCTTTGGATACCAATACCTACCGTTATGGCCACTTTTGCTTGGACGGCACATCTCTATAGTCATAAGTCACAAGCACAGTCTTCCGAAGCATTATTTGTAGATGTCAGGCGGCTATTGTCTGTGGCCTCTATAGTGTCACGAATCATTTGATATGTACGTGTTATAGAAACAGCAAGACTTTGTTACATTTTTGGCATCGCGTTATACTAGAAGTGCGAGTTATCTGCATATTTATAGCAATGGTTTAGGTAGGGGGGGGGGAAATGTATACTCAACGTACCTGAATTTGTGGGGACGAATACCAAATAATTTAGGACCCACGCACACCCGACTGGGATTCGAACATGGGCTATTGATATCCGAACCCCATGAATGCTGCCTGTAGGTAGCTGAACCCCCTGAATGCTGCCTGTTGCTATCTGAACCCACTGAATGCTGCCTGTTGCTATCTGAACCCACTGAATGCTGCCTGTAGGTAGCTGAACCCGCCGAATGCTGCCTGTTGCTCTCTGAACCCACTGAATGCTGCCTGTTGCTATCTGAACCCACTGAATGCTGCCTGTAGGTAGCTGATCCCCCTGAATGCTGCCTGTTGCTCTCTGAACCCACTGAATGCTGCCTGTCGGTATCTGAACCCGCCGAATGCTGCCTGTCGGTATCTGAACCCGCCGAATGCTGCCTGTCGGTATCTGAACCCGCCGAATGCTGCCTGTCGGTATCTGAACCCGCCGAATGCTGCCTCTCGGTATCTGAACCCGCCGAATGCTGCCTGTCGGTATCTGAACCCACTGAATGCTGCCTGTCGGTATCTGAACCCACTGAATGCTGCCTGTCTGTATCTGAACCCGCGAATGCTGCCTTCGGTATCTGGACCCCGAATGCTCTGTCGGTATCTGAACCCGCCGAATGCTGCCTCTCGGTATCTGAACCCCCGAATGCTGCTGTCGGTATCTGAACCCGCCGAATGCTGCCTCTCGGTATCTGAACCCGCCGAATGCTGCCTGTCGGTATCTGAACCCGCCGAATGCTGCCTCTCGGTATCTGAACCCGCCGAATGCTGCCTGTCGTATCTGAACCCGCCGAATGTGCCTTCGGTATCTGAACCCGCCGAATGCTGCCTGTCGGTATCTGAACCCGCCGAATGCTGCCTGTCGGTATCTGACCCCCGAATGCTCTGTCGGTATCTGAACCCGCCGAATGCTGCCTGTCGGTATCTGAACCCCCGAATGCTGCCTGTCGGTATCTGAACCCGCCGAATGCTGCCTGTCGGTATCTGAACCCGCCGAATGCTGCCTGTCGGTATCTGAACCCGCCGAATGCTGCCTGTCGGTATCTGAACCCCCTGAATGCCTGCCAGCGGTCATTATCCTGTGCCTAACCAGCTACCGCCCGTCAGTCTCAGTTGTGTTAATATTCTTTCATGTTAGTTTCCCCAGAAGAGTTGGCGTCGAAGCACAATAGAATGTGAATGTGCAAAGTAAATGAGGTGGAGGGGGGGGGGGGGGCACATGTGTTGTCGCACCCATGTGACGTCAGCGCGTCGCGTGGGGGTGGCGGCTGTCTATTAATAGAGCTGACTCGTCTGGTCTACCATCCTCCTTCCCCAAGGGGGAGACCCAGGGGTGAGTGTGTCTGCGCATCTGTCAGAATCTCATACCTCAACTATCTCCACTGGGGGCAGGGGTTCCTCCACACCAGTGGTTCCCAAACCTATGGGCACGACCCAAATGAGGGTCGCAAGGATATTTCTGAAGGGATTTAAATTGTAAAAATTATGAAATATTATAATCACAAACCTTTCATCAGATTCGTGTATTATGAAGAATTACTGCAAAAATAATAATAGGAACAGTGTTGAAACTTTTTTAAAACCCCTTCTAGTATGAATTTTGGACCCAACTCAAGGACAAATCCGTTCTTACTCGAAAGGCACTTTTCTCTCTTTTGACAACATAGCCTACCTCTGGGAACAACCATCTTCATGTATTGGATTGATCAAGACTAAAGTAAGGAATCGCCTGAATCCTCGGAATGATTTACTTTGTCCTATCCATAAACATATATCTCTAACTTGGAGCTCACCAACAGAATAAAGCAACATCGCGGCTGTCACTGAAAAACTGTTTTTTTTTTAACAAGAGATTGAATTACATTTGTAATGTCACTCGAGGACAGGCATCATCAAACTCGTCTAGTTTGCTGAGGTAGGTGTGAGTTTTTAATTCAAACTGCGGGTACTGATAACAGACTACTGTAGCCGTGTCTGCGTCCTTCTTGGCCAACGCCTTAGCTTGGCTGAGTGGTCCACCTGTGCAACAGACCTGTGTTGCGGTATAGCGGTGCTATCAGGAGACAAGGAATACTGGAAGTACTGATTTTCTTCCGGATGAACTGAACAATTGTAGTACCTTATAGAAAATAACTTTCTTTTTGCACTAGACTATTGTTACTGTTTTATAGGTATTTATACTCCCATAAGTGACCGCTGCAGATCACAATATTACTTAACTTGTGAATACTTGACATCTATGTATAACAACCTATTCTAGCTGCCATAATATGTCCATTCGTAAGAAAATTATGGTATATACCTAGTTTACCAGAGTGCTGGCTGAGGGACCTAGACAAATGTCGGCTGATGATATAAAATATTTTATCTAATTATGGGAGGTCCTTTTGCTATCCGTGACTCCGTAGGCGGTACTTTGTGGCTGACACAAATTATTGTCACGGCAAGTGCTCTGTGATTGGGTTATCGTCAGCAACTACGGGAGCTGTGATGTGTGGGCTACACTCAGCCTCAAGTGAGGACTGACTGCAGTTTTCATTTCATTGATGTGTTTAACACAAGGGCTACTAACGAGCCTAACTGACGTTGTAGACTTGTTAGTATTCAGGCTTGGTCGCCGCGCCAGTTAGCTCCTGATGACCGCTTCCTGCCGTCGTTTAAAACAGCCCTGATGGCTCCGGAACTCTGTAATTACCACTAATTTACTCGCTCCTGTGTCTGCACGGGAGTTATTCTCCTAACAGCTGCCTTGCCCACGGGGGTTTCACCCTCCGGAGCCCCGGGTTTGATGCCTGCCAGCTAGACAAATGGTTGCAAGATACCGGTATTGGAAATTTTTCAGAATCGGAAGATTTCCGGATGTGACGTGTTGCGTGTCTGAAAATCCACTTATCTTATCGTGCATACACTGTGGCACCCAGAAATTTACTTGGGCTGGATGGGGAGGGGGGGTTCGTATATTCAAGTTCATAGCCAGAATGAATTTTTAGTTCAGGGTCACTTTTAATGTGCATAGTGGCCTATCTTTTGAATATCAAGTAATAAGCCTGTTCTTAAAATAATCCTATTAGACTTATCTTCTATTCTCTATATTTTAGCTAAACTGAATGATTTATGCATTTAATAAAATGATTTGGGTTCGGAAGGGGGGCAGTGCCTTCACCCCCCCCCCCCCTTCCTTCTGAGTGTGTATGATTTGCGGATTATGTAACTTTAAAAATGTGCAACAACTCATTTTACATTTCCTCAATGTATTCATCTTTTCCCTTATGTGAGATAATATATATGTTATCAATAATAGCACAGGCACTAAAAGCGTACTAATTTTTTATTTTATTTTGTAACATCACACAAAGTACGTTGAAATCATTGTTTTATGCAGATCAACGTCTTTCACAAATACTCGTTGGAAAATGAGACCTTGACGCGGGATTAAAGCCCTTTGGCTTAGCACACCAATAATTTAATCTGCTACTGTGTTATCCAGGCTATGTGCCCAGTATTCAACATCGCTCACAGTCTAAAGGACGTGTAAGATTAGCTATTTAGCTTACTGTTATCTTAAACACATTCACGGCCACTCAGGGCCGGCTTTTATGTTGCTGGATATAAAGTTTAACAGAGGGCCAAAATGTAAACTTAATAGTTGAAATATTCATCTCTGACATTTCATGTTTATCGTTAATGCTGTGAATATTTGTTTATGAAATTTTAAAATTATTTCGGCACATTTGTTCAACTTTAAATGCAAATTGGTATACCTCCCCCCTCATAGTGATGGTTGCTAAAAGTAACCCCTAAGTTTTGGAATGCGTTATGTTGTGGGTGACACGTGTGGCCACGTGGCTTTCCCCCTTTACGCGTGGCCCCTTTTAACGACGTCATGCTCGCTCACACATGATCCCCCTCCCCCCCTTTCAAACTGTGCCCCAGCTGGTACCGTAGGGTGCCACATGTCCCTCAGACCTAATACAAGTATAGGAAACCCTGGTTTCATATCAGACTAAATTAGAAAAGGATTAAGAAATGATTTGTGGGTCGATTCCTATCAGGCCTATTATAACCGTCAGAAACCTTAGATCAGTCGGCAGAGGCTTTGTTCAGATTTAACGCAAAATGTTGCAGTTTGAAACTTAAGTAATCTATCCATCCTAAGAAAAAGTTCATTTTAATAGCTAGTTACAATAAAACATCCCAAGATGATCATGAATGAATGGTTTTGAAATTTCAGAAAATTATTCCCGTTTGAAAATGTTGTATTGTGAGAGGATATTTCTAGTTAACTGGCCCAATATAATTCCAATATAAAGGCTAATGAATGGTTCGATTCTTTAAGCTCGGTAACGCGAGGTAGAGTAGGACTTATTTGGATTGTCATATTTTTTACGCTTTTAATTTTTTTAAATTTATTTGAGGTATTAAAAGTGCACTTTATAAACCGACTGATAAAATCGGCACAAGAGTTATGCTTTCAATGACCTTCGTGTTATTCAAAGGTAAAATTATGAGTGTTATATTATTGAACTGTGGTAACACTGTCTTAGATATTATATAACGCCAGAACTGTTGATAAATCAATTGCCGATGCAGCCAACTGGAGTGGAACTAACAACTTAATTCGTTCATTCATGTCTACCAACCTATTCTGTGTGTCTTTAGTAAATATATTTGAGAATCTAAACGATTCTGACAAGTCTTAATTAACTCTACTCATCCCGAATAAAGTTTGCTAGATAGCTGCATCACAATTATCAATCTTTCATTTTGAATAGGTGGTGCTCAATTTTGGAAAGACGTCACCCACACTGAGACACAATTGTGTGCGTGATTGAGGTCGCTGTTCGAAGCCATCGTTTCTTGGGAGTGTTCTGTGAACTGTCCCGACTGGAGACGTCCCTCGCTGGAACAGTTGACAACTCTCATTGATTCATTGCGTGTTCGGCTGCGTGGTCTATCTAGGACCAGGGGCAGGAAAAATGGCAAAGTATCATAACAGCTTAGACAAATTGAATGGTGAATTTAAAATATAAACTTACGAGGGTAATGGGTTTCAGCTCAAATAAAAATAGTTACAGCTTTATTTATCTACTATCATAAAAGTTTCTTTGTGGCTTTTAAGCTGAGGATTTGCCAATAGCTATGAGCCGCAATCAGGGAAAATATAGAAAGCCTGCAAATGTTGGGAGACGTATTAATTTTTACCGAACAGAAGAGAAATGTATTAATTGCATCTTAGTCAAACACAAAATTTAATTCAATCTGACCTGCTTCGGTGACCGCAAGATCTAAGGCGCTACTCTTTCAATAAACTAGATTGCTGAAGATTAGAAGATTATGGTTTGATCCCGGTCGAGTGAACTGAGTGGTTTTCCCTAAATTATTTTCCACTATACATCTACGTGAATGTGGGTACACTTAATCTAAATCAAACCTTCCCAATCCTTAACACAATGTAATTAGTTGATTGGCGTATTATCCAAAAGGGACGCGGTGCTAAAAAAAACCCATCTGTTTCTTAATTTGTTAGCGCATTACGAAAATAATTCTTTGACTTGTATCTACTGGAGAATTTTTATTTTCTGAATACCCTTTTCAATCATGATATGGTATGGATTTTTGGAGCAGGATGTAGCCAGAGAATTATTTTTTTAAGATTGTGGGGCTATCCTGGTTTGTATAAATTCAATAAGCCTTAGATGCTTTGAAACCGTAGATTCCTATAGTAATATTATTTAAACTAACGGTGGGAAATTTATCTTTGCGAGATATTCTTATGGTCAAACCAAAAGATGAGTTCATGTTCAAGCTTTATTTTAGAATGAACATTGGTAAATAAATTTAACTTCTAACGCTTGTACTTAATCGCCCGTGCTATATTGGCGTTGATGTCCAACTCTGTAGTCGACCTCGTTGGTCCCGGGGTAAAGTGCTCGCTTCAGGACCCAATGTTCGCGGGTCCAAACCCAGCGGGGTTTTTCTTGAGCAATAAAAATCCGTAACACAACTTCCTTCGGAGGAGAAGTAAGAGCCTGTGGCGTGTTAGGATGTGGAAGGAAGGTGAATATATCTTTCCCGGCAAAAATTGATAACGCTTTAGCTCATAAAAATTCTTGTGTGCGATATAATCAGTCAATTCAAAAAATGCACGTAAAATACCTCGAATAAATAAAATAAAGTGTTTTAACTTGTTTGGGGCTATGTGGTGGAACTGTTCCACCTAATATTGTTATCTTATGTATTGCTAACCCGGTCTTTGGTTCAAATACCGCCTGCGAAGGGTTAATTCAGTATCATGTCACTCACTACTAACCTTGGTGTATTGACTGTCGGTCATTTTTTTAACTACCACTGTACGTAATTATAACTAACTAAACATTTGCAGATGTGTTACAACTCGGTAGGACAGTATTTTCCTCTAGCGAAACACCATTCACGGGACCCTTACTTTTCCTATCCCTGGCTATGTAGGCCACTGGCACAGTGCGTGCCGGCAGAAAACACACACACTTTTCTATTACCAATCTTCCTTTTAAAGTTGCGTGCAGATCATACTGTTTGATTTGTGTTTATTTGATGTATTCTTAGCTATCGATCTTGTCCCAGTTATCTTTTAGTTATTGTGCTGGTTTATTCCATCTAATTCGTGCAGTCGATTACATTTAATCTGCGAGTTTATGTTAGAGGTATAACCTCGAAAAAATGACCGGAATGTTATTTATATTTTTAGCTTACGTGCAATGTTTGTAAAAGTACGTTCTAATTTCTGCCATTTATAACTAACTGCACGTTATGTTGTAACATCACACATGGACATATTATAACTGACAGTTATAAATATGCGTGATAGATTGAAATGTCTTTGATTAGAGTAAACTATGGATTATCTTTCTTATAACAATATTATTATGTTTGTTTTGCTCAAAATAAGCAACATCCAAGGCTTAAGATATACAGTTTATTATATTTAAATTGCTTGGTAAGTCTTAATATATATATAATAATATAATAATAATATAATAATAATAATAATAGCTATTAAGGTGGAATGGAAGGGTGCGTGAAAAAAGACCCGTGTTTTTGCAGTTTTTATCGATTTTTTTTTTGCCATAATAAATATTGCTTCAGTACAAACATAGCTTAGTTGTCTTAACATGTTGATATCGACAGTTGTTGAATATCGATCATGGGCATGGCGGAATTATCTAACAAACTTTTTTTTAAATGAAGAGAAAAAGTTGTCATTAAATTTCAGAACACCCTCGAAAATATTTTAAAAATATTGAGGTAACCGTGTGAAGAAAATTAAATTCTCTGTTTGCACTGGAACAACATTTAATTTATTTTGTCCCCAAAAAATATTTTGCTATATAAACTACCAAAACACTGGCTTTTTCTTGCTACCCCTTCTAACCCACCTTAAAGGTTATACTGGGCATAAGCTCTCTTAAGGCATCATGTTTGAATACTGCTTGTGAAATTTGGGTGGGTAATTATTAAAAGGGGATAATTTTCTTGGGAAATATTTAAAAATGAGCGCATTGATACCTCCCTAAAGCCAACGGTCCAAGGTTTGTCTCCAAATTGACATGTTTTAAACCTATTTTATTTTGCTTGTGTATCAGGACAGTCCTTGATAGTAACATCTGTATTTTATTTAATTAAATAATTGTTATAATACAGCTTTCGGCAATCTGCGATAGATATATTATGCGTTACCCTCGCTGTTATTACTTAGCATTTTGTTGGATAAGTTTAGACATGTGGCACATAAATGTACGCTTATAAACAAAGTACGTTCCTGTATATATGAAGTGCAATTTTAACTACCGTAGTTAATATATTGACCGCCTCTGTGGTATAGTGGTCATAGAT
Organism: Timema cristinae; assembly: GCA_039000515.1. Lineage (NCBI taxonomy): Eukaryota > Metazoa > Arthropoda > Insecta > Phasmatodea > Timematidae > Timema > Timema cristinae. The sequence continues at coordinate 29,411,225 of JBCFYV010002255.1, forward strand.
CCTGGCTACAGATCCAAAGGTCCCGAGATCGATCCCCGGTGCTAAATTTCCGGGATCTGAAACACACACAGCCTCGTGAGAACAAATGAGGAGTCACTTGAATAAAGAAGTAGCAGCTTCTGTTTAGAAAACTGAGATTGAGGGCTGGAGAGCTCGTTGTGCTGCCCCTATCACACCTTCTATCCTCCAATGTTGGCACTTTTATATATATTTTGTGAATGTGGGGAATGCCAGGCCTCCACCGTGGTTCGGATCCACGTTAAACTGTTAGGTCCTTCATTTTCATCTCAAATCACCCTACCATTACACATTAGCGTAAGTGCGTATAGCCCGAATGGGTAGTAAGACGCTGGTGCTAATAATAATAATAATTATATATTATATAGCTTGCTTGCGGACTCACGCCATTGAGTCTCTAGTTAATGTACTATGGAAACATCTACACGTGCAATAAATAATTCTACGTACATTTCTAAAATCTAAAGTCTACAATGTAGATCTGTCGTTGCAGAATTGACGTATGATGCGACAACGGTCTAGCTAGTAACATAGTAAATAACTTTTTAAGAGGGGGTAGATTGTGAGCTACCCCCTCCTTCAACCCCCTTATAGGGCCGCTTGTTGCTCGTAATGTCATAGCACAGAAGACTCTTAAAATGCGTCCGGGGAGATGCGTCACGCAATTTTTGCGATCCTCGTGGGACCGCGCGCCATGAGTGTCCTTCCCCCCCCTTAGTGATGAATAGGACTGTTAGTTAGCGAGTCGAGTATAATAGGATATAAGGGTTTGCAACAGTCCCTAGCGACGGGAGGCTGATATTAACGCGAGAAGAGATAAGGGTGGGGCTAGTCCCCGGGAGTTTCAACCCCTCCATCCCGTCCTCCCCCTCTCCTCCAAACTAGGTTTCTAGGCTCTGCCCCGCTGCGTCTAGGTTCCCTCCAAATCTCAATCAGATCTGGAATTTCCTTGCATATCTTAGATATACACGTTTGCCTTATTATTGAGATCCAATACTGGTAGTATTGTCTTTCTTGGGAAGACGGGAGGATGATAAATTAAAAATAGATCCACCAGTATTCGCTTGGAGACGAAGTGGAATGTTAAAGGGATCATTTCAGCATCAGTGAATCATTTTCAAATATTCTTTTATTTAAAAAAATTTAAATAAATAAGGAAAACTGACTACATGGAAAGATTTGGAGTAGTGCCATCTCAAAGTAAAAAATTGTAAAAAAAAAACTAACAATTTTAAATTGTAAAAAAAAATAATGTGTTTGATCAATTTTTCTAAAAATAAATTGTAGTTAATCTCAGTAGCATCTTATCTAAAAAATAGATTATATATTTCAAATCTTTTTAAATAGATATTATACCATACTATTGTATGTTGATAGTTTTTAAAAGCCTCATACAATTACTTTTTGACAAGTGAAACTTAAAATAAAAATGGTATGCTTAAACGCGCTCTTAAACTATGGGAGGCTGAGGGCAGGGTGTTAAAAGGGGGGATCCTTAGCAAACCCAGCCAGCATCGAAAAAAGTTTTCAAAAATCTGTCAAAATTTTCTATGTGATAAACATACTAGCATTGTAAATGGGATGGAAGTTAGGTAAAGTGAGAATGGGTTTTTTTACCAAACTTGTATGGAGAAGTTAAATTGTAACCTTTTTAATCATTTTACTTTTTCAAATTTTAGCCGGAACGTTTATTTTTCAAATCTCATCCATATTGTCTTGTCGTCATTGGAAGTACCTTCGAGAATATTAAGAAAATTAATATAAAAGAGACAAATTTGATGTACAGCTCAGTAACTATATCAATATAATATTTGTTAGAAAAATGTTGAAAGTTGCAGCTTTAGTACACATGATTTGGATTAATTAATATATTAAAGAAAATTTTGTGAGTTTTTTGACTGTCAAAATGGCTCTTCCAGTGAAGATTCTATCACAAAGTCGAATCTCCATGATGAAACAGCAGAACCTTTGAATTCAACGTAATGCATACCATCATTGGCAATCGCAGTGATGGCCGAGTGGTCTTGGGTGTTAAACTTAAACGACGCTTTATTCCCGTTGTTCGGATGGACGGTAATCTAGCCCCGACTAGTTGCACCGAGAGTAATTTCCAACGTGCAATTTTCACTAAAGTTTCCCCGTTTTATCTAAGAGTCAATCCATATTAATTTCCTCTAAGCTTCTGTTCTCATTTCTTCCTCTTAATTTAAGCCATTAAAAGCTTTGTGTAAACGTATATCTCGAACAAAGTAGTAAGACACTGGGCTTGGAATTTTTGTGTGTGTAAAATGTATAAATTATATAAAAACAAAACCTAATCGTTAGTCTCAAGTCTAATTAGACATTTATTCAGATACACCCTCCTATTTTTTTTCTTATGAGCTCTCGGGGAAACTCCATTTTATTCAAAATACTTTTGGAATTACCACCCACAGTATCGTTTAGCTGAGATGGGGGATTGGGGGAGAGGGGGTGACCTTAAAAGTTTGCCGAACACTCCAAAAATACATACAAAATCTTGACTTTGCCTTTGTTTGCTTATCGAATGCTAAATGTAAGTCATGCAACATTTTAAGTCTGCAGCCCCCGTCTTCTATTGATCGGCGGAGCTGTTCTGTTCGCCCACTTGCCTCGGTCTTGCAAGAGGCTGCACATTACTAACTGCGCTCTTCTAGTTCCGGGGATCCTTGAAATAATAGGCGCCGCGCCGTCATCTCCTCAGAGGGACAGATATAGATAGCTACGTCTACTTTACACCGCGCTAGCCAGATATTGGTACGCTCCAAATACTTTCTAGAGACTATCTTTCTTATCTATCTGAATTAGTTGCACTAATGCTGTAGGGATGAAGAACGCGAGGAAATATACCCGCATTTGTCTGTAGAAAGAGTGGGGACTATTTAAGGAAAACACCTATAGTATACCCGGGCATAATTCTAATTCTGACCTTTTCGTGACCGGAAAATCGAGGGTGAGCCCTACATTTAACCCGCGTGCCCGTCGATGGAGGTTCGACTACCAAGAATACTAAGAACTAGACATTCGAAGGATAATTTTAAGGAAATGTACTAGTGTTTGCGTAGAGATTAAGATTAAATTAGCGGTGCTAAAAAACCACCCCTGTTATAGTCAGTCGATATAAAATTTTGCTTTCCGGATTTGTCTGGCATACTACCCGTCAAGGCTGGGCTAAGACATAAGCCTTAGCTACACACAGTCCAGGGTTCTCCGCCCGAAGGAAGGCCCCTAGAGATTAGTGAAAAGTTATTTCATTTGTGGATGTTGAATCGAAGTAAAAGTACTCAAAAGCTCTAAACTCTTCAAAGCAAATGTTCGAATTTTAGTTGTTTCTACCCTTGTAAAAAATTTTTTTTTCTTTAACTCTTTTTCTCCTTCTAAAATGCAACTGGGGCCTCCTAGTACCTGTAGCTCAGGGGCCCACAAAATCTTTATCTGGCTCTGCTACTCGTGCGACCAATCTCTTACTAAAATTTAATTGATTCCACACTTTGGTGATGCAATACTAATGGAAGTTTTATTTTTTATCTCCGGTATATAATATGAAATTTCTGAATCAGCCGATTGTATTAGTACATGACCAACATACTTACTTTACACTGGCATGTGAGGAATGTCAGGCCTCCACTGTGGTTCGGATTCCACGTTAAACTGTAGGTCGTTCATTTCATCTCACAATCGCCCTACCATTACACATTAGCGTAAGTGCGTACAGCCCGAATGGGTAGTAAGACGCGGTGCTAATAATAATAATAATATAATAATAATACTTTATACTTTATACTGCAGCAAACACAACAATTGTCTTCCGGTATTTGATTCATAGCTGTAAAAGGGTAGGTTACAATTTTGCCAACGATTAATTTATCAGTAATGTAGGGAATGTAATACTTTACCTTTGAGGTGGTAGTGTAGAGAACGTGAGAAAAAGTCTGTGTTTATGCATGTTTTATAGCTAAACATTCTTAATAGGAAAAACATCAATAGGCATATATCACAATAAATGTGTTCTACCAAAAGCATGCTATAAATCCAAAAACGAATAAACCTGTCCCTTATATTGTATTAAAAAAGTTTAATTGAATAACTTAATTTATAGACCTATTGTATTCTACTTAATTCTACTTGTCAGTAAATTGGATCAATATGTGACTTTAGTATGCGTACTTATTTGGAAGCGTTTCAATTTTCATTATAAATAATAACACCACTAATACATATTGAATTGTAATAAATTCCTATATTAATTTAAATGTAGTGGAGGCTAATATAAACTAATTAGGTCAATAATTAGTTTGATACCTCCACCTTTATAAACAGTAACACAAAGTAACTCTGCCATACCTACAGTATTTTCTAGAATGTGTCATCGCATTGTAGTTCGTAGTGATACTGAATAGACTGGGTATTTATTCTGTTTACATGCAAAATATATTTTATTGTTTTGTTTTAAAACAAACAAAAAATGTCCAGGTTTAATTTTTTTTTAATAATACATAGGCACTATTAGGATATTATGTTAAACATAATGTACGATTGTAAACTTTGTCTATAGGCCTACATGATATGCTTTTTTGTAAAGTATATTAAACTATATACACTATGTTATATTTGTAAAAGAAACGTCCAATTATTTTCAAAAGATAGGTTTAACAGCAATATTGTCAAACGTTAAGGATAGAACCAACTTGTCTTGGCGTACAAACTAAAGTAAATTAACCAATACTAATAAGCCTAGATATATAAAAAATAATTCAATGTAACATTATCTTGGGGGTCAAACTATTCCTTATAAGCCTTATTATCAACCTTAGAAATAGTTTCGTTAACTTATTAATTTCAGTGTCGTAATTTACTAATTAATTTAACGTGAAAATATCCCTTGCTTTTATTTTAATCTTATCTTTATACTCATATTGTTTCTTAAAGTAATGTTTTATATTTTATAGTTCTAAAATTAAAAATCATTTCAAATCAATAGCCTACTTGTGACGCAGGTAATCTATTAAAAATACACTACACAGCCTACACAAACAATACAGTGTTATGCAAATTTTAATGGCCAGGAAATCTATTTTTTCATATAATACCTAAATTTAAGCAGGCCTTATTTAACATAATATAATAAGTATCAGAACAATACACACAGAAAATTATTTTAGATTAACGTAACCAACGTTTCGCTTGTAGGAATAAGCATGGTCTAGTTTTGTGACGTCACAACAGTACGAGCAGGCCGCCTATCTAGGTGGTGTTGGTAGATGTGAGCAAGGAAGCATTTTAGAAGTAATATACCCGCATTTGAGTGGAATGATAGGGATAAACAATTCCGGGAAAACCACTCTCAAACAACACGATTGGGATTCGAACCTCGATCGCCCCATCATCGGAAGTGATAGTATTAAATAGTTATACTGTAAGAATACTAAATACCAAATAATTCCGCAGTCGTTCCAAGCTTGGTTATCGGGATAATTTTTGGAATACATCGCAACTCTAGCTTGCACTAGGGTTTTGGAACATACCAATTTAAGGTTGGATAGAAAGTAACGCGACTTATTCAGTAGTTTTGAAATTTTTACAAGGTTGTTTTTGCCAGAACAAAAAAAAAGCGCGTTCATTAGAACCAATAAGTTTAATTGTGTCCATAGTACTCTCATCGGTTTTTGAATATGTCATAAGAGAACGTATAAGCATCCCTGTGTTGGACCAGAAACTTTATAAAATGAGGATGTAAAGTCATTGTTAAACTACACAATGACTTAGACAATTATAAAAGAAACTGTTGAGATAACTATGTGTAGAAAACTAAACTTAATGTTTCTAATGAACCCGGCACAGATTTATTTGATTACCAAACCCTTCCTTCACCTCTGACAAGACATCTTGTGAATGTGGGGAATGCCAGGCCTCCACCGTGGTTCGGATTCCACGTTAAACTGTAGGTCCTCAATTTCGTCTCACAATCACCCTACCATTACACATTAGCGTAAGTGCGTATAACCCGAACGGGTAGTAAGACGCGGTGCTAATAATAATAATTATAATGAAGCAATACACCCGCATTAGAGTTTCTGAAAAAGGTTGTTTATTTTTTATGTTAAGAACAATCTAAAATTACGGAACTTGACTCGCTCCACCTTTCTCCACGCCTTAATTTATGCTCTCTAGAAGCTGTGACAAATAAATGCGTTTGGTTAGATTCAATGAAAATTTACTGTTGTCAATATTTTGTAGATCCGTTCCGGAATTCCAGTAATTTCTCAAACTAGATGTTTGTATATGTTTCTTTTATTTTCAACACTCGGGTTGTATTTGTTATTCCAATCTGTGTGGAGTGTTCGTGGTGTGGTGTTGCCGACCAGGTGAGGGCAAGGTGCGCGGAAGCAGCTGAAGACAGACTTAGACCCAGTGTAGGGCTGACAGATGGAGACCAACAGCGCAGATGTCCTCTACTTCGCCTTTCTTGGGGAAACCTTATTTAATCCATATAGCTCACTTTCTTTAAGATTCCATTGCTTTTAGTCATTAGTTTACAACTGGTTAAAAACAGAGTAACTTACCTGAATGCATACTTATTTGATCAGACTATCTGTACATCAAGTTTTCATGGGAAGAGCCTTATCTTAGAGCTAAAAAAGTTACTAGATATATGTTCATGTATTCATACATATAGTAATGTGATCTGCTGCAGTAACTTTTTTACTTTCTCTCGACCCCTCGTAGAGAGAAGTATTGTGATGGTAAAAAAAAAAAAAACGACTGAACTCGAGATTTTGATAAATGTCCACGTTTCATGATCCACTGAAACCGAAAAGTTGATGCCGTCTTTCTTTCTGTATCTCGGAAAAAAGTCGAAAGTATTTTACTGTTCGGGTTAAAACTTGGTATTTAGGGTTTTCATAATATCTCCCCCTCCCTCTTCCAGGCGTTTTTAGAATTAGATATCAAGAGCTTAAAATTAAGGGTAGTTTACTGAAGGGCAAAAATAGATAAAATAGGTTTTTAAAAATCAGCCTTAACGATGTTTATTACATTTGTATCTAAGCATTGTTTAAAAAACACGACAAACAAAATGGTAACTCTTGTTTTTCCATGAAATTGACTTTTAAGGGCGCTTTAGAGAAGCGGAAATTTCCAGTTTTGATTATATATCCGCAACTATTTGAGATACGAAATAACTTTATCTTATCATTGTAAAGTTGTAGCACTGTTAAAAATAATGTTCTAATTTAAAAATATGTTTATGAAACCAATATTTTCTTAGCTACTAGCAAACATATTTTTTTATTAAGTACCTGGAAATATGAACTATATTATGTATGCTCTTTGGACAGATGCTTAATTTTTCTCTCACTGTTTCTGTAACAGTGAATATTACATTTATGTTCGTTGGTGGCGTGTTTCTGCAACGGTGTATTTTATTCTATTACACAATTGTTACGCGTTTTTAATAAATGTTTCTATTTAAAAATTAAAGAAAGAGAAAGACTGTAAGATTTTATATTAGGCGCGTTTTATATAAATTGGACTGTATTTGAGTAACTTTTTTTTGTGATAAGGAGTCTTCTAAATGCCATTCGGTATAATTCCGTGGGAATGACCATATTGTTGTAACAGTAGTTTTGGGGATATTTTTCCTCCCATTCTTCCATTTCTCCCTTGCATCTATTGTTCTCCCCTGGAGAAATTTCATCGTAAGCGATTCAGCCAGCCAACCAGCGCAGTACTACTTACTGAAGCTTGTCGTGAAAGGACGCTCGCTCGCTATTTCTTGCTCTGTTTCCCGCGTCAACCGCTGTGTACGAGCAGCTCATCTGTGTCCGTGAGCCGCAGGCTCAACTGACCGGGACACTACTGCTGCAGATGTGCCACGTTCTGCACCATTGGACACCATCTCGAAACACATTCACTTCCGCCTTAATGGGCCGCTGTTGCAGATAGTTTTTTTTTAATTTGACTTTCTTTCGGCCTCTCAAAGAGAGAAGTATTGGGTTGCCAAAAAAAAAGAACTCGAGATTTTGATAAGTGTCAGTTTCATGACATCCTGAAACCAAAAAAGTTGTTTTTGCGATGCTCTCTCCCTCCTTCTCTTTCTCTCCTCTCTCTCTCTCTCTCCTCTCTCTCTATCTATCTATCTGATTAGAACCGAAACCATTTTACCGCATCAGGCTGAAACTAGGTGTCTAGGGTTGCCATAAGGTTCCTCTCCTCCCCCGAGGGGTTTTTGTAATTAGATATCTAACCTTGAAATTAATAATAGTTTAACAAACGGCAAAAAGAGAAAAAAGTCTATTTTCTCTAAATCCGCTCTGATTAAATTTTGTATCTACAGTAGCCCCATGGTTTCTTTGGTGCTGACTGACAGCTTTGAAAAGTTACCAGACCAAATTATGTATCCCTACGCCGAACCATATGATCTGCAAAAAACATGTGTTAGCAGCTGTCACTTCTGAATGTCAAAATTTAGGTATATACCTAAATGTTAACTGTCAAGTCAGCTGTGAGCTGTCAGTCAGAACCAAAGAAGCCACGGGACTACTGTAGACACTGTTTAATATTACCAACAAAATTGGCACTTCTTATTTTCCAAAGAAAATTACTTTAAGGGCACTTCAGGAAAGTGGATATTTTCAATTTTGATCATATTTCCTTAAAACTATTTTATATACAAAATAGCTCATCATTGTAAAGTTGTAGTTAAAACTGTTAGAATTATAAATATATTTTAATCTAGAATAATTTTTTTCTAAAACCAATCTTCGCGAGTTATAAGAAACCCTAAATATTTTAATGGAGTACTTAGAAATATAAAATGATTGTCATGCTATTTAGTGGACACACGTGATTCTCTTTTTAATTTGTCTCGACCCCTCGTAGAGAAAAGTAAGGTATTGTGACAGTCAAAAAAATCAAACTTGAGATTTCTATCAAATGTCTAAGATTCGTAGCTCCCTGAAAACGAAAAGCGGTTTTAGCTATCCGTCAGTTTGTGTCTTGTCTTGTGTATGTATATCTGACCATAGAACCTAAATCAACGCCCCCTCCAACAACTAGCGCCCACTTCCCTCTACCTGCTGACCCGGAGAACAGCGGAAACGTTTCCTCCACTCGATGGGAACATACCGACCGATATTCTCTCGCCTTAGCTCGGTTTGGTTCCCAAGCCTCGCGTGAGATTACCTACCAGCTTTACTTGCTGATGCAGCGATTGATGCAACAGTGCGTGGACATTCCTCGTTCCGGGTTAAGGCGCTAGAATAGCCTGGCATAAATTCATAAACCCCATAAACTAAGTGAGGGGTTAGGATTGCCAGACTGACAAGCGTGCGAGTGACTGGGTGGCCAAACTGGCGAGCGAGCGTGTGATTAGCAGACATCTCTCGATAACTGTTGACGAGGAGGCAAAGTGTTCGAATCTTGGATCACTCAACTGAAGGCGGTTTTTGACAAGTGATTTATTGTTGTGGTTTTCTTATCCTCTCTTTAAGCTAATGGTGATTCTTATTTATAAAGGCCTACTTTGATTATAATATTGAAGTATTTTAACATATCACTTCTACATATAGGTATGATTTATGATCTTACCAATTAAATTAGGTTGTTAATAGCAAGTGTGCTAAACCTATTGATAGTAATAAAAATGTCAAAATGAGATGTTTTCCTAACACTCAATGAACCAACATACAATAATATTGTCAGCGTTTGTAAACTATACCCTACCTGGTCAAGCTCGCTCGCTCTAGTCTGGCCACCTCATTACAACCAATGTGTTCTATTCTATATTTTAGTCGCTCGTTCGTCCAGTCTGGCTGTACCCTTATAAACGTTCTTAGGAGAGGAAAAGAAGGAAAGTACAAACACCAGTAAAATTGGTGCTGTAACCTTATCTATTAAATTATTCGTTTCGTAAAGATCCATTCTAAACTTGTTTGACAGTTTACTTTTGTTTAGAGGATATTTAGGTATTAAGGCGGCCGCCTCTGTCAGCGAGAAGGTATTTATCTCTGTCAGGACACACGACTTAAATTATAATGGTCTGTGTCGTTTTCTGGAACTACCTCTTTTTTTTTTGTCTAAGTTTATACTTCCTTCCGCCCTTCACTTGTCATGTCAATAAGAATAAAGTAAATAAAACTATGAAACTTCTTATCTCAAGGTAAAATGGAAAGTTCATTGGTGGTTCTCCAATATCTTCAAATTACTGTATTTGTTAGAGGAAGGCTAGATTTTGTCTCATAGCTTCGCAAATATCCCTAAAAAGTCGTTATACTTCTCGAATCCTATCCTTAAATTTTCTTTCGAAACCTCGGACAAAAATGTTCAATATTAATTTAAATCAAGTTGTTAAAATCTTGGTTCCACAGACAAATTATCTTTTGTTTGTCAAGTGTATTGCGTCATAAACCGCTACACGAACACTTTTATTAATTTAAAACAGATTTGTTTGGAAAACTGCTATCTATTGCGCTTAAAATCTAAAAACCTTATTTCAGTTGGACCATCTAATGGAGCCGTGGTTGTAAACGATCTTTGTTCGTATATTTATTAATAATAATTTGTAATTAATTATAGTCTCCAAAGTTGTATTCAATATTATAGCATATTACAGCGTTGTAATGGCCAGCATATTCGATAACTTTGAGACTGTACAATTTAACCCCACATCAGATACGTTTGATTCAAATCCCGGCTAGGTCTGAATATGGTCATAGGTAATAATGACCCCCATTTGTGGGTAAAGGGCCATTTATTGGTAAGGTGTTCGTTTGTTGGCTCGTTTCTATTTTATTTATTTTACATTTTTATATATATATATATATATATATATATATATATATATATATATATAAAAAAACTCTCTTTTTAGAAAATGTTCGGAAACATTTCTCGAGGCTGTCTAAAAGTGCACCCCCCCCCCTTCCCCTCCATCGTTCCTGTCGTGATGGGCGTCGCGTTAAGTGCTGCTGCACTGTAATACCAAGTTGTGAGTGTAATTGAGCTCGGGTTGAGTTCGTTAACGAGTTTCCTGTCCTCTCCAACTTTTATATCTCGTGCTCTCCCACGGGGCTAAAAGGTCACAACTCTCAAGATCTTTTAACACTCTTGCTGCCTACGGACTTCCTTAACTCAAGTTAACACTCCAACACGAAATTATAAATATTTGGAAACATCCCTCTGCATCAGGGGTGGACTGGGACACCGGGTAGATATACCGGTGAGCTGCTTTGATTTGGGCCGCCACACATACTTCAAACTAAAATAAAGCTATCTATTTGAATCATAGATGATTGTTTTTATTAAATTTTAATCAAAAGTTTCAATGATTTAATCTGAGAATGCTCAGGATACATCATTTATGAAGATATAAGATGGCGTTAAACCTAAAACCTTTCCGTTTGTTGTTTCTTAGTGTCTTTTATAAAAAAATTAAGCTAAACTTAAAAAAGTATTTGTTTCGTGAATACTGACTGTTTCTATAATTTTAATCTACAAAAGCAGTGAGCCGCCTTGGTGGCGTAGTTAGCTAACTCGGTGGTTTCGTGTTGAGCTAGACTGCCGAGGACGGGAAGATCGAGGTTCGTATCTCGCTCGGGTGAACTGGGAGTGGCTTATCCTAATTTTTTTCCATTCGCCCTCCACGCAAATACGGGTTCACTTCCCCTCTATCCAACATTCCCAATTTCTGACCCATTAGAGTAATTAGTACTTAAGAGTATAGCCCAAAGGGGTAGTAATACGTGGTGCTAAGTATTATTATTATTACACAAGCAGTGGATGAAGGATAATTTTACAAATTTGAATATTTCTAATATAGACTCTCGGCTATTGTCTAACGATTTAGACACATTTTTGCTCATGTCATTAGAAAATAGTTCAAGCTGATGTTTTAATTGGACTGAATATTAACGTGATCATAAATATTGTGGCTGAAATAGATCGGAATTAAATTTACTAATAATCAAAATATAAATACATCACTTCACCACTTCAGCTCTCAGAAATATTTATGAATGTATGTTAAGGGCCATTATATTTGTAGTCCCGGGCCGCGTGGAACCCACCAGTCCACCCCTGCTTTACATTAACAAAGCGGGTATCTTTTTTTTCATACCCAAATTGCATGGATACCTAAACACGGCACAAATATTGGAAGATTCCTTTAGCGCGGAACCAATTACCCGTTCCAGACTATTCTAAACTTTTTCATCTGCGTCCAACGAGACGAAAACTTTAATTAAAGTAAAATAAATGTTCACTATATTTCAAGTTTTTTCAATCTACACTAAATAACTCCATTAACTCCAAAATATCATTTAGCTTTCTCATAAATCAACAAGATTTAGATTTGCATCAGTTCGTCAAGTATGGTCCGACTGTTGCGTGGAGGTTGGTGTTCGAATCTCGGCCGAGTGTACTGAAGCTCCCCCCCTCCCGCCCACTTTAAATGTTATTTCACTCTTTCTTCACGCAAATTTGAGTGTTTTTCCTCTAAATTTTGTCTTCCTCATCCCTATCCCAATAGTGTAGGTAAATCGGATATCGCATCTCGCAACTGTGCCTTAGTAGTTTAAGGCGTTGGACTCTCATTGCACTTGATTGCCTTCGAAGGGGAGCTCAGGGCTCGAATTTCACCCGAAAGGAATTATTTTGGTTGAATTTATTTGATTTCCCCCGTTTTTAACGCTAGTGTAGGTATGTTTCCACTGAGCTGTCTTTTTCATCACGCCACTTAAGATGAACTTACTTAATAGCTCTGTAAAAAAAACTGACAAATGTTGTAGTACTATAAAACTGAATGTCATTTTAGGCTTGATGTAAATGAATCAGTTGATTTGACACACATAATTCATAATCGAAAGGGGAGCCCTTTTATTATTAAAAAGTCTAATTTTCCAAATTAACTAATTAATCTTAAATGTTGTTTTATTTCGTGCATATTTCTGTGTTTTATCGTCTTCCTCGTCCTTAAAAAAATCGCCCAGTTATGGCGTTGTTGCAATATCCACGTTCGTGTTCCTTTTTGAAGACTCTTGTATTACTCAACACGCCACCGGTGAAAGAAGCGCCCTCAAGTGCAGGGCGTGGGTGGGGAGGGTAGTTTCGAATTTCCGCCTTCACCCCTTCGACCAAACCTCTCCCTTTAGGGCGAGTAAAGTGGGGGAAGTTTGGTCGCCGTTTCGTGATTACCGGGGGATATCATCCCCCTCTTTACCACCCCCTTCATTTCCATTCCTCTTGTGGATTCCACCGGCTGGAAAAGATCGTTTCAGGAATATCGCAATGAAGGGGAGATTTGTAACTACTGAAACTTGGGTGAGTTGAATTGCTGCTTTTATTTAGTAATCCTAGAGTGCTCTCCGCTTGATGGCACTTCCAGAGAGAGAGAGAGAAGCAGACTTGCTTTTGTAGATTAGAAATAGCGACGGTGGTGAAGGAATAGGATTTAACCTGTTTAATTAAATTTAGCACTGGAAGAAAAAGCACTCATTTGATTTTCCACTGGACCTGTTTCATATAAAATAATGCTTAGAAGATATAAATTATTTTAATGTCTTTTTTTTTTTTTTTAAGACATCCCGGCTGAAATATCGGACACAAGCGACGTGTGTTATTAATGACGAGTACGTTAACAAAATACTCAAATGTTCGTGACAAAAGCCCATAATTTAAAATTTTGGCCCCCTTCTGTTTAATTAAGAGGTAGCTAGCACTATTTCATATGACTAAATTATTGTTGTTCCGAAACGCTTCCACATAAAGTAACCCATTAACTCTCAAGATGCAAATATACATTTTTAACTAATTAAATAAATAAAAATGAAATGATGAAGATAAGTTGTAATACTCTATTACTGTTTTAACCACTCCTTAAATTATTGTTTAGTATATTTAATTATGATATTCAAAATTATACTATATTATCTTGGCTCTAAGATTACAAAATATTCATCACTATTACATCCTACTCTCGAGGCCAGACAGGCCGGAGTTTGCTTTGAAAGTGAACAAGGGTCTGATATGGGGGAGGGTGCAATGCGTTGTAGAAAGTTCTAGAAGGTAGAAATCTTAAGCAAGGTAGGAATTTTCCTCTGATAGACGCTCACCTCCAATTCTCTTAGAACTTCGTGTGCTGTTGACACGTTTATCCCGTGCTGGGCGTTCTGATATGACTTTTATTAATCCAATTAATCGTGACGACCCGGGAAACCCACGTTGATATTTATTGTGTATGATAGCGGATATTGACTCATGTATTCATATTAGTTCAGGGATTTTATTATCCTATTCAAATAAAGGAATATTTGTTACATTTTGAACTGATTCAATTATATGAAACCCGCCTCGGTGGCGTAGTTAGATAACGCGCTAGTTTCATGTTGAGCAAGACTGTCGAGGAGGATGGGGAGATCGAGGTTCGAATCTTGGTTGAGTGAACTGGGGGTGGTTTTCCCTAAATAGTTTTTTACTCTCCCTCCACGCAGATGCGGGTTCACTTCCTCTAAATCCAACCTTCCCAATTCCTAACCCATTAGCACAGCTAGTACTAAAGCGTATAACCCAAACGGGTAGTAAAATGCGGTGTATAATTAAAAAAAAAAAGAATAAGTTTATCACCCAACCCCGAAACTTTAACGTCAATAATTGGGATTTTCTTAGCACCGCATCTTACTACCCATTTAAATTATACGCTTATGTACTAATTACGGTAGTGGGCTAGAGATTAAGAAGATTGAATTTAGATGGAGTGTCCCCGCATTAGCGTGGATATAGTGTGAAACCATTTAGGAAAAATCACCCTGAGTACCCCTGACCGGGACCGAACCACGATCTCCCAGTCATCGACAGTATAGTATCTTGCGAGAGTGAAACCCTTAGACCATGTGGCCACAGTCGCGGGTAGTTAGGATATTACAATGTGGCTCCACTCCTTGGACATTTCCGCGTTCTCTTGAACGTAAGGTTACAAAGTTAAAGGGCATGGCCGCGTGAGGGCGAGGAAGAAACTAGTGAACAATAGTAACCGTACCAGTGGACACACTGGCAGAGGCGTCAATATCCTCTTGTCTTGCTTGACAATAGTGGAGAGTTTGAGTTAGAATCATATCCGGGTTTACTGAGCGTGTTTTCCCTAAATGTTTTCTCACTGCCCATGCAAACGCGGCGATACTTAATTTAAATCCTACCTTCCCCCTTATCTATCCACAGAGCCGGATTTAGGGTTGTGGAGGCGCAGGGCTGTGAAATATTGAAGGCCTTAACGTTAAACAAATATTTTTCTTTTAAATTTTTCGACATTATCAGATTTTCTTAACATAATTAACTGTTAAATTTCAATGTTAAAACTATTATGTAAATAATAAATTATTGCCATAACAATAAGTTAGATTTATTTAAAACAAAAGCTGTTAGTCATTAGTAACTAAGTAATATTCTGTCAGAAAAAAAAAACCTGATGTGGTGTGCTATTCAGTGTGGATACTACATAAGTGTTGTTGTAATGAGGACATTCCATAAATTGCTGTTATAATGCGGGTAATCCATAAATTTATATTATTATTATTATTATCAATATTAATAACACCGCATCTTACTCTCCGTTCGGTTTATACGCACTTACGCTAATGTGTAATGGTAGGGTGATTGTGAGATGAATGGAGGACCCGCAATTTAACGTGGGATCCGAACCACAATGAAAGCCTGGCATTCCACACATTCACAGGGATAAATCTGTGCCGGTACCGAGGATTGAACCCAGACCCTCAGCACAAAAGTTTGACACCTTATCCCTAGACCGCCAGGTCACCTACAACAAATAGTGCGAGTTCCAAAGCATACGTCTGCTGTGAATCGAACCAACGCCTCCCTCATGGTGAAGGAATGTTTAGTTGTACTGATGGTATTGATCCCACCGCCCCTTTATGCGCTTCACGTGTCACCCCCAACCACCCTACCCCCGACAATCACTGTGGCAACCCCCTCGGTCAGTACCAGCTCACGAGTCCAACACTCGACTGCTACCCTCGCCAAGTAGGATTCGACCAGGGAGAAACTTTTAGAAAATAGACAGATTTTTTGTGGCCGACATTTAAAACATATTACTGTACTTGATTATCATTTATCAGTGTTATTTTATAGGTATTGATAATAATCGTACCTATCAAGAGTGACAGCTGCAGATAACATGACTTAGCGTATGAATACATTATGGTGGATACAGACAGGGAAAAGTTAATTAATTCTTTGATGTCGGGGAAAACGGGGAAGTTTCAGGGAATTTAATCGAAAATAAGTAAAAGTCAGGTAATTTTAATGTTCGATTAATTCTGCACCTAAACACAGGAGGATTACAAACGCTACCTTCAGCTTCCCGCCCAATATCTACACTTTATCATACTCCTCCGATCATTCTCTGATGCAGCCAACATCACCATCTGTACTTCAACCCATTCAGACAAATGAAGAGACCAGCTATAATGCAACCCAGTTTTATGGAGAGTTTTCAGAATTTCTGTTTCCATCATAAAAATTTGTTACCTACCTCAAACATACTGCTAGTTTTTTCTTTTGGTCTTGTAGCCTGTTTGAATGTTATGTTTTTTTAGAGACTATTCTATTTTTCACAACGAAATGTGGAAATCATATTGAGGCATTCGAAAATATTGATAAAACTTCTTTTCATCGTCAATCATTTCACTTAAGAATGTCCAATATTCTCCATGGATCTTTCTTTTCTTAACATCTTATGCGCACTGAATCGACGGTGACGATGATTTTGCTCTTTATCTTCATCTAATAGTAAGGCAATCCTACATAAATCTTCTAATGATAAATGAGAGAATATTTTAACAACAGCTTATACAATACTACTAAACCAAGGACCACAAGTGTCGTCACAATCCGTTTGGTGTTGATTGTATAAATAGGCCTACCTTATGTATTTGTCGGAACGTTTCCCTCCTCCCCCCAAAAACCCTTAGTAATTTAAGGACGGCCCCTTGCGGCTGGGTGGCGGGTGTGACACCGGAGCTGTTGTCTGTGTCCTGTATCGTCTGTCTTTTGGCGGAAACACTGGGTCATCTTACAACCCACGGTCTGTTGGCCTTCCGGGTTGTTAGCCTTCCTTGCTAGTGGGAGCCGTGGGCTGTTAGCCTGTCAATGACTTCGTGAGCCGTGGGCTGTCAGCCTGTCAATGACGGCGTGAGCCGTGGGCTGTCAGCCTGTCAATGATGGCGTGAGCCGTGGGCTGTCAGCCTGTCAATGACGACGTGAGCCGTGGGCTGTCAGCCTGTCAATGATGGCGTGAGCGTGGGCTGTCAGCCTGTCAATGACGACGTGAGCCGTGGGCTGTCAGCCTGTCAATGACGACGTGAGCCGTGGGCTGTCAGCCTGTCAATGACGGCGTGAGCCGTGGGCTGTCAGCCTGTCAATGATGGCGTGAGCCGTGGGCTGTCAGCCTGTCAATGACGGCGTGAGCCGTGGGCTGTCAGCCTGTCAATGACGGCGTGAGCCGTGGGCTGTCAGCCTGTCAATGATGGCGTGAGCCGTGGGCTGTCAGCCTGTCAATGACGACGTGAGCCGTGGGCTGTCAGCCTGTCAATGACGACGTGAGCCGTGGGCTGTCAGCCTGTCAATGACGGCGTGAGCCGTGGGCTGTCAGCCTGTCAATGACGGCGTGAGCCGTGGGCTGTCAGCCTGTCAATGACGGCGTGAGCCGCGGGGCCGTTGACACATCAATGACAATGCTAGCCGCACCGTACACAAGCCTTGCCATAAATGGGACGATGTTGACAAATTGGATTGAAGTACTTTCTTCCTGCCACCAATGAAATCTCTGCCAGTTACAATAATTGATGTTACAAGTGTTAAAAGGATCATTGTAAAACAGGGGCAGCTGGCGAATTTGTGTTGGCCCTTGTAGTTTCAAATATTAGTGTACACTAAGAGCTAGACCCCTACACGTGCACTTAGACAAAACCACGAAAAAGATATGTACACACAGATCAATGCCGTATAGGAGAAATATAATACCGTAATTCCATGCTTTATCAACAACTTTGATTTTTAGACTTGCCGCGTACACACAATCACATAATTTATATTTTCAAACAAATGACAGATGCACGAATCACTTTGATTTAATAAGATGTATTTAACAGGAATTTTCTTAACAAACTGTTTAAATTAGCACTCGACTTGTGAATAACAATTCTCAAACTAAAACATCCAATAATTCTCCTACCGTTAATTATTCACTGTGAGAGCGAAACCCTGAGTTCACAAAATTTTTTTTCGGCTGTATTTGGAATATATTTCAGATATTTAACGCGGTAATTAGAAAAATATTCTCACACTTTTCTAGTGGTGGATTTCAAGGGTTCAAAACAACTCGAGCAATCGTCAATTATCTTAAAATGTGCTACTGTGACCCCGTTGAAAAAATGCTTCATTTGTTTGAGGAAGGCTGGTTATATGTTTCTAGCTATTTATTTTGATCTTAGAACTATTAACATTTCGCATAAAACGTATTTGAAAATGAGCTAATTTTACCTTTTGGCGAACTTTTTTTTTAAATTGTTAAACTTTAAATGGTGATTTTTTGATGCCCTTCAACTCCATAACTCCAATAACAAACCTCTTATTAAATATCTTGGATGTCTGAAAAGTGTAGCTGCACTGCAGTAGGTGATACCCGTTAAAAAAAATCACGATTTTTAATCATTAAACTGATCAATCTTTTTCCCCAAAAGTAATTTTTCTTTAATCTTCTTGCATCCGCGCAGACGCCAAAGAGTTAAAATGCTTATTATAAATCTTTATACCGACACGTCACTCAATAAGTTTCGACACCTGTCTAGTGCCCCGGGTTTGATGCCCAGCATGCTTGAAAATGTAACATTTGGTTAAATTAGGTTTCGCCTTTTCATAGTGAATGATTGTTAAACCGAGTGTTGTACATGTACTTAAAGTGTTAGTTTGTAAGTTGTGTGATTTGATACAATCATTTAGTAAATTAAGTGCTTATGGCCTAATAAAAAATAGATCTCATGGTTTTGCGCGTGTCTATACACGGCTGCGAAGTGAGCGAGTGTTGTTGGGTAACACTCGGGTATTTCTACATTGTCCCAGTTCTGTTCGTGAGGCACTTGTGAGGACGTGCAACCCGCGGCCCACACTTTAACAAACGTTTGTTTTAGGGCAGCGTGCCACTTCCAACTTTCCTATTTGGGATTGAGTTGGAAACATTGAAAATGTACAGTTAAATCTTACTTCCATTTCACGCAGATGTAATAAATTCACGGCAATAAGATTTTAATTGTGTGGTTGTACATACAAAACACAAGTAATTATTTTTTGGTCCAAAAAGGGATGAAGCTACTTGGTGTTGGATAAGGTTACACAATGACGAGGTACATACCCTGTAGTCATCACAAGAAATTGTTAAGATAATATTAAAGTCTGGTGGTTTACAGTGAGCAGGACATGCAGCGCGAATAGAAGATTCTAGAACCTTGTTCAAGGTATTGACTGGAAAACCCAATGGGAAGAGATCAGTGGGAAGACCTGGACGCAGATGGGAGGATAACATTAGAATGGACCTGAGATAGAAAGGGTGTAGTGAGGTGGACTGAATAGAACCCGCTCAAGATAAGGATAAATGGCTTAGGCCTATTTGTTTAAGAGTGGCAATGAGCTTTCGAGATCCTAATGCCATTAGAGTAAATAAGCAATTATTGGTGATCTGGCAGTCTAGGGGTAAGGTGTCAAACTTCTGTGCCGTCCGGGGTTCAATCCTTGGTCCCGGCACAAATTTATCTGATTGCCAAACGCTTCCCTCACCTCTAACAAGACGTATATTAAGGGGATGGATCACCATGGGAGATGAGCGCGGCCGGTTTATAAGGTGATTTCTCTGTACCCGATTACTAAGAAAACTATTATACACATTTGAATCAGATTTTTACTACTGTAAAGATCAATTCACTCACGTGGTTTATAGTATATTCATATCTACCCATCAAATTCAAATTTAAGTGTTAAAAAATAATTTAAAGAACACTGCATAAGACAAACTGGTCTTGTTATTGAAATGTGGGACGACTTAGGCTAAAACTGTTTTCATTATATTACAATAAACACATTTCTCTATCATTTAGTATAATTTAACGCCAATTAAAAGTTAAATATTTGTAAGCAGCTTTGTTTAAATGATTTTTATATGATCGTATTTTCATAGTTTAGTGTTTTGTTTTTTAAAATCTGCATAAACCTAGTAAACATCATTGAGAATAATTATCCTTTCGTTTTTCAACATACATATTGTTCTAAACTAAAATAAAGTGGTACAGTTATATTTTAATTCAAAAAAGTGTTGTGGTGCTGTATGCTGCGAACTATCGGTGTAAGGTTGAAAAAGATGAGCCTCTCGTGAAAACTCAAGGCAGTGATGCCAAGCGTTGCGCTGTGACAAACAGATGTTCGCAGGAAAAATATCAACTCGACTACGTTAATTTATGAAATCAGTTGTGTGAATACGATGTGTTTTCGATGGAATCCATTTCTGTAAAAAGAGATCGAATAAAATAAAATAAAAAACTACTTTTTATCTCAACCAGAGGAAAGAAAAATAAATGTTTTGCTCTTGTGAATGAGATTTTTTTTAATGTGTTATGAATTTGTTATCGTTTCTTCATGGAAAATACTATTTTAAAGCTGTAATTTAGAATTCATCCATTAATTTCATATCATGAGCGTAGAATACCTAACTAATATAATTACGGGACCCGCTTTGGTGACCGCGTGATTTAAGGTACTACTCTTGCAATAAACTGGACTGCCGAGGACGGGGATCGGGGTTCGATGCCAGTTGGGTGCTATGAGGTTATTATTGCTAAACTGTTTTCCACTCACCCTCAACGCAAATGTGAGTGTATGTCATCTAAAATCAATCTTACTCTTATCTAACACATTAGCTTAATTCGTACATCGGCGTAAAACCTACACGGGCTCGGTTCACTTAGGTGTACCAATCAAACACTTTGGCTCTACCTTTGGTAATCTGATCTGTAAAACAGTCAATAATTTTGTATTGATAATGCAGGGTTATCTAAATCATTATGGACTATTAGCAATATTATTAATAGAAATAACCTTGTCACAATATAAAATGTCTTGAAACTATTTTGCTATCTACACTAATAATATAATAATAATAATAATATTTAGCACCGCGTCTTACTACCCGTTCGGGTTATACGCTTTAAGTACTAATTACGCTAATGGTTAGGAATTGGGAAGGTGTAATTAGAGGAAGTGAACCCGCATTTTCGTGGAGGGAGAGTGGAAAACCATTTAGGAAAAAAAACCTCAGTTCACCCGACCGAGATTCGAACCTCAATCTCCCCGTCCTCAGCAGTCGAGCTCAACACGACAAGTGCGTTAGCCAACTACGCTACCGAAGCGGGTAATAATATTGTAAAGAGGAAAGATTTGATTTTTTGTTTGTAATGGCTAAACTCAAAAACTACTGGACCGATTTTAAAAATTCTTTCACCAATAGAAAGCTACATTATCAGCGAGTAACATAGGCTATATTTAATTTTGAAAATAATGCGGTGGGGGGAAGGGTCTAGTCACTTATAAAGCTGGATAATGAAAGGGGAGTGGAGGCACTAGTGAACATGCCGTGACCACCACTATTTAAAAATTAATAAATTTAACATAGTTCCATATTTCATTTTGACAATTATTATTTGACGAAATAAATTAATCACAAATATCATTTTTACTTACATAATTTTAAGTGTGTTCATTGCAGGAGTTTTTATGAAGGACTTTGAATGTATAAAGCTGTAGATTGCATGCATTATTATATACTGTGTGTAGCAAACATTATTAAATAGCTAGTGACATGTAGATATTATGAACACGCCTGGAACCAAAGTTATTGATAAGGGACACACAGTTTATAAAATGATCATGCTTCAATGTAAAACTTGTGTGTAAGCCTATCACTTTTGGTCAGAATTGATATATAGATATTTTCCATACGATTGGGCGAGAAATCTTTTCTTGCAGTATATTTCTACATGTTTTATGTATGATTATGATTATGATTATTATTATTATTATTATTATTATTATTAGCACCACGTCTTACTACCCGTTCGGGTTATACGCACTTACGCTAATGTGTAATGGTAGGGTGATTGTGAGATGAAATGAAGGACCTACAGTTTAACGTGGAATCCGAACCACGGTGGAGGCCTGGCATTTCCACATTCACAAGATGTCTTGTCAGAGGTGAAGGAAAGGTTTGGTAATCAGATAAATCTGTGCCGGGACCGAGGATTTAACCCCGGCCGCCAGCACAGAAGTCTGACACCTTACCCCTAGACCGCCAGGTCACCTATAAATATAAATATAATATTATGTAGGCTGGTCAAAATATTTTCTTTCAGTAGGATATACAGTTCCTGAGGAATGGCCAGATTCAAATTTTTGTCAAATAAACAGAGAATTTGTGAATATATTTTGGTTTTCAACAATTACGCTAATGGTTTAGGGGTCAGGAAGGTTACATTCATAGGAAGTGTACCCACACTTTCGGGGAGGGAGCGTGGAAAACCAACCTCAGTATAGCCGACCGAGATTCGATCCTCGATCTCCCAGTCATCGGCAGTCTAGTCTACTGCAAGAGTAGCGCGTCAAAATATTAGGCCACCAAAGCGGGTGTTAGACATATTAAAATATGTTTAAACTTTTAAAGTTATATTTGATTACTGAATATAATTAATAAAAAATAGGTTAATATAGTTTGAGATTCCTGATAGTTACAAGTCCAGTATTGTAACTATAGGGTTGTGGCTAAATGCCTCAGGTCCACGCCCAAAATAGGGCCCACCACGCAGGTCCACCCACCCAAAATTAATTTGATAAGAGATGAAAGCATTGTCTTTTAAGTCTATTTTTGTTTCGTAAAGATCTAATTATTCAATCAAAAATTACTCTAAAGCCACTTTATTGCCCATAATTTATGGTATACAATAAATGTATGTACATATTTTTCTGATTCATTTTCAAATATTTTCCATTGTCTTGGAGTCAATCCCCTAAAAACCCTTCAAAAATATTTTTTTACAAATCGCCTCGCCCGACACTAATAAAGTTTCGCCAACACTCTTGGTAGTCATCACAATAGTATTTTTTTCATGTCGACTTACTACACGTTTGAGTTATACACATACATTAATTACCCTAGTGAACTAGGAATGGGGAAGGTGACATTCTAGATTGAATGTACCCACATTTGCGTATATTGAGAGTGGTGAACCATTTTAGGGTAAAATAACCTTGTTACACCCGACTGAGATTTGAACTTTAAACTTCCCACACCCAGCAATCCAGTCTAATAGTGTGTGTTACCCGCCGTGTTTAACTGACATGCTGAAGATGGGATCACGGTTCGATTCCGGTCGGGGGCACTCGGGTGGTTTTTCCATAAATATTTTTTACGCTCTCACACCTTCCTGATGCCTAACGCGTTAAAGTAATTAGTTCATAAACGTATAGCCCGAACGGGTAGTAAGACACGTTGCTAAAACTAATTAAATAACAATTGCGTGTTTGGAACCGTTTGAAGGAAAAAAAAAACCTCGGTACACTATCGGGAATTGAACTCCGATCTTGTCACCAGCAATCCAGTCTTATACGAGAAAGTCGAATGAAAAATGTATTATTCCACTAGGTAAGAAATATAAAGAAACCCAGACTACTGATAATTTGAGTTCAATCTAAAAATAAAGCAGCAGATTTCTGCCGAGTGTGGTCTTTGATAAAAGCCGCACTCTGGCCTTTCCCTTCCAAGAAACTTGACCCGTGTATACAACAGATTAGCGCGCTCCCCCTTCACTCTTTCAGGACCAAACTTGACAGACAACACACGCAACTCTAGCTCGGTGTCTGCTAAACAGTCCAAATAGTTCAATATATGGACGTTTCTTAGGACTGCGCTGATAGCGCTTCTCAAATTTTACAATGTAGTCAGTCCTTCCACTTAATCACAACTTGTGAATGTGTGGAATGCCAGGCCTCCACCGTGGTTCGGATTCCACGTTAAACTGTAGGTCCTCCATTTCATCTCGCAATCACCCTACATTACACATTAGCGTTAGTGCGTATAACCCGAACAGGTAGTAAGACGCGGTGCTAATAATAATAATAATAATAATAATAATAATAAAGTAATTGTTTAATAACATGATAGCATAAATGATACAAGGTTCAGAAAACCATTCAAGGTAATTACACAAATATAACCAATGTTGAAGGTTGAACATTAATACACTGCCAATGCCATGAAACTTGATATAGTAAATAAATCATTTTAGTATAATTATACTATTCATTTCTTGACTATATCTCATTCCAAGCGCGTTCACCTTGCTCTTGTGTTTCTCCTGCACATAATCGCAATAATGTCGACTCTGCAATAAAATGTCGCCCGGATGAACCGAGCCTCGTTAGTCTGAAAGCCGTGCTCAGGAACACAACACACAAACCTTCACTCGATTTGTGTTGGCTACAATCGTGCATCAGCGATGTCATCGCCCGTTTAGTAGGTATGTCTGCCCGAAAGAAAATGTAGCGTCTTCTCCCCATAGAAGTCCAGTCAGGTACGAGCAATACCTCCTTTTATTGCTAAACACCTCAAATAAGTCGAGAGTAGGTGTTCATAACTGCAGTAGCCCCATGGCTTCTTTGGTGGTGACTGACAGCTCACAGCTGACTTCTGAAAGTCAACATTTAGGCATATACATACATTTTGACTGTCAGAAGTGACAGCTGCTAAACACATGTTTTTGCAAATCATTTGGTCCGACGTAGGGATACATAATTTGGTCTGGTAACTTTTCAAAGCCGTCAGCTGTCAGTCAACACCAAAGAAGTCATGTGGCTACTGTAGTCTCTTTATCGCTGTGATTGACAAAACTGGGAACTTTTATTTTTTTAGTATATCATACGTATATTTGCCAATTACGCTAACGAGTTAGAGATGAGGAAGGTTGGATTTAGAGCAAGTATATCAGCATTTGCGTGGAGGAAGAGTAGAAAACCATTTAGGAAAAGCCCTTCTCAGTACACCCGATCTCCGTCGTCGGCAGAAAAGTCTCTTGCGCTAGTGACGCTTTATGCGGTAACAGAAGAGGTTAACTAGGAAATTTTAAAAACAAGGTGAAGCATAGGAATTTTTAAAACCATTCCCACTTCCTAGGGATATATAAGAAGCTGTAGCCGCCACTCCACCCCAACCATTTGAATATCCACCAAACCTCGCCGGTGGTCACGCAAAAAATATGGAGGTTTGAGTTTGAATCCCAGCCAGGTGTATTTACGTGTTGTTTCCACTTATACTCTGATTTCATTGCGCATGGACATACCTGACGGCTAAAAAAGTTAGAAGCATTTTCACGTGTTCGTGCGTAAAGAATGTTATCAGCAGCTGTCGCTTTTGTTAGATATTATCAATACCTGTAAAATGTAATGTTGACAGCAAAAAATATGTTTGTATTTTATAAAATGTGTTCCAATTCATTCGTAAGCTATACGTGGTTTTCTATTATTACTCCACGCAAAAGCGAACACTTTTTTTTTTATCAATTCTGCCTTTTATTCGTTTTTTTTAAACTCGCGTGATCTTTAAACAGTGAACACCTTGACAATCTTACCAGCGCGATTCAACTGCACTTTCGCTCTCAACCGAACTAACATGCAGGATAGTCCGCGAATCTGCGCGGTTTCGCTCTCAACATGATTCGTACCCAGAATAATCTACGCAGTCTCGCTCTCGACATAATTCACACGCGAAATTGTCTGAGAATCGTGGAAAAAAATACACGCACGAAAACTAGTAACGGTTCGCGGGAAAACCAACAAACGGCAGCACGGAGCTGTGTGACGTCATCGCCTTGAGCTCGCTGACGTCACGTCGGTCTGAGCCTTGGCCGGTGTAGGGCTCTCCGCAGGCGAGTTGGAAAACAAGAGGTGGCCTTCTAATCGGTGTCTGCGTGATTCACCATTGGGGCAAATAAGTTCCCCTTTCTAAGACCTGCGTTCCGGTCAATGTCGCCGTTCTAGGTAGACATAGTTGGAGGCACTATTGGCATGGTGAAGAAAGTGAGTTGTTGTCCGTCAGCCGTCAGTTGGTCGCTAGTCTTCGGCAAGTGTAGGTGTGTGTGTGCGTGCTGTGTTTTGGGAAATGGTAGTAGCGTTCTACGCGGACATGGGACGCTCCGGTGAGTTTATTTAGAGTCTTCAGTTTGAGTCCCTCTGTGAGGTAAGGTTGGGGTAGGATGGGTTGACTGGCAGGTTACAAGTGGCCCGGGATGACAACTATGACAGCCGCATACTAGCATACATTCATAAATACCGCTCAAGCTATTTTTCAGTGTAAGCTGAAATGGGAAGGTGAATTATTTATGTATGTGTTATTAGTGTATACATTATTCCCGAGGCCGTTTGTTACATTACCGACAATTACGTCACTATTCAGTCCACTTAAAACATCAGTTTCTACTTTGTAGGGACATAAGCAAAAATATTTCTAGCTTGTTAGACAATATCTGGGAGTCTTTAAGTTTTGATTTATTTAAGTTTGTAACCACCCTCTACTTGTGTAAAAAACAGATTACACTAATTACAAAACTAGTAAAAGTCACTATCCACTAACCACATTTTTTTAAGCTTGTCCTAAGGATTGTCTATAAACAACTCCAATAAACAACCAATGGGACGGTTTTACACTTAATAGCTATCGAATATATTCACAGTTTATATTCTGGACACCCTCGGAGTTACTCGCTGGAGCTTTTGACCAAAATTTAATAACAACCATCATTTGGAAATTAATGGAGCCTACCTTTGAATGATATCTTGTTCTGGAGATGCACAGGAAAATCTGGGAAATAATGTATTGACCTTGAGTGTGCTCTTCTTGATAATTCACTAATGAGAGGAGCTTCCCTAAACACTTGCATTTACTTAAGAACATGATAGATAAAAAGATAAAAACACATAGTTTGAAGAATATTTAACATAGATACACATAAATAGTAGCGCACTAAAATCAGCTCACATGGAGTTTATAATAAGTTCATCTTCAAGTGAGAGAGAATGACGTAGATTAACCGAGATGTGTCTTTCAGAGGATGTTTTTCAACACACACTGTTCTCGGGGAAGCAAAAGCCAGATATAAAAGGGTTAGTTCGAGGAAGTTAAAGTAATGTGGACGAGGGTAGAAAGTAGCGAATTCCGTGAAATCTGCAGTAAAGTGGCCGAAAGGTCTCTCATAGAAACACGACTCATTGTTAGGTAAGGGTATAGTTTACCGGTTATTTCCCTCCCTATTTTCGCCCCCTTGACTAAAGATTTTTCGAAAATCGCTACCCCTACCCTCGTCCACTTTCCTGTAACTTCCTCAAACCAACCCTTTTGCATCTGGTTTTTGCTTCCTTGCAAACAGTGTGTGTTGAAAAAAAACTCGTAGTGGGCTTCCTATAAAAAATAATTGCTTATATAATGTTATATATGTATCTAGCCTATGTCTAAAGTGATAGCTATAAAACACGTGACTTGGGCGTTAAATCTGATTTAATTTTTATTATTATTAACGTTAATCAATGTTCATATATTTATGTCTAATAACTGCACATGCAACTGTGTGTTTTCATATATAATATCTAATAAATATGTAACCATTGTTGACTGCAATAAATATGTTTGTATTCTCTAAAACGTTTTATTACCAGAATCTTACTGTAGAACTAGTAACTTTTAAAAACTGTAAGATAAGGTTTTTACTATGACGGTAACAGAACTATCCAGTTTTCGTAGGAAGGGCCTCTTACAAAATACAAAAATAATTTTTGCGCTCAACGTTGATAATATATTTGTTTATTATTAGTGTTATAGGTATTTACAATATCTAATAAATGGCAGCTGTTCGATAAAATGTTCTCCCTATGATACTCGGGGTGTATATAAACCCCAACGGCCACGGGAGACTTGATGAAGGTGACCCCAGGTGAACACCAGATTTGCAAGATCTCCATTAAGAAAGTCCCTGCGCACCTCCTAACACCTCTGACTTACATTTACGTCGTCTGCCGCAGACTGGGCTTCAGTAGTATACCCACGGGGGCTTGAGGGGCCCGAACCCCCCACCGTAGTTGGGGATGCCCCGAGATCTACGTAGATCCGAAGAGAAGATAATGTGGGGGAGGAGGGTTATGACCAGTTAAATATTGTGAGCAAAAAACATATATTAAGTGCCATCACATCCTTGTGTTGTTATCGATCATCCCTAGTAGTCCTAATTGATGTTCTTAAAGTCTAGGAAGTGACCTAAGTCCTGAAGATTGCGACAGATTCCAATCTCCCAGTTTCACACGTGGTTCCATCGAGAAGTTGCACAGTGGCTAGAAATTTACCTATTATAAATAATTGGTGATTTTTGTGACAGTAGGCCTATGTGACGGTTATGCCAACTTTAATTTAGGCCAATTTATTATTTTGTTAGATTATCACGTTTAAAATAGTAAAAATATAAATGATCACATTTACAAATACCAATTAAAAAACCTTAAAAAAAATCTTTTAGTTGTATATTTATGGTTTAACAAATTTTGCCTCGGTGGTTAGGGGTACCTCCCCCCCTAACTCCCTTGCAGCCTCCTCTGCCCCCCCCCCTCCCCCCGAACCTCGCAATCCTGCGTAAGCTACTGCTGGGCGTCTTTCTCTCATTCTGGAAAAGGGGGGGGGGGGGGTTGTTATAATTCATTAGTCAGGGAAGCCAAAAACCGATCCTGCTTCCTACAGGCATGTTAGTCTTATGATTATGGACGTGTTTGTCAAGCTTTTTGAAAATATTGCCTGCAGGCACAATATAATACCCCTAACTCGGGCAGGACTTAGACCAGGCAAAAGCACAGTCGAGCCAATACTGTGACTATGTACTACATCAACAAATGGAAGGTCAACCTACCACTTCTACTTAAGGGGCTTGCATAGGGGAGCCAGACAGTGTCACTCAAGTGTTCAGCTCTTTCACGATTTTGATTAAACTATTAGTAGTATCGAGGTTTGGTCTTCACTGGGATGAATACAAAACTTTATTCTATGTTACTATAATAAAGAGAGATGTCAACATAGTTTAAAATATGAAATTTTGCCCTTAGAGAAGTCATAATAAGGGATATTTGAGTTTATCGTTAAAGACCTAAATCTGAGGGAAACTAGAGGGCAATACTCTAGGAACATAGAATGGAGATTTGTGAATCGAATTATATAATTTATTAGGGGGTCACAACACAAAATTTATTGGTATCATTATTAAGCTGAGAGGTAGCAACTGGTAGCATTTCCCTGTACGCTAACGCCATCACTCGGCAAAGGGCCAGTCAAGCTTTGCTCTGAACGTAGGAGGGAATAGTGGAAGCGAAAGAATGGCAGACAAGCAGGCTAATCCTTCTCTCGCTTCCTCTTGCCGTTCGTACTTCCACTCGGCTCATCACCTTCGGTAGAATATTGCAGGTCGTGGCACGCTTAGTTGAAAAATACGTACATTGACCACATTTTATTAAGTGGAAGCTAAAAAAAATTAGCGTCAGTATGGACGAAGAAAAAACAACTGTGGACCATAGAAGAGGGAAAAAAAGAAGATAATACCTCACAGCCCATCGAAAGAAAAGAAATTGGAATAAGGGGAAGAAACTATGGATTGGTGATTCTGGGTGACTATTTTTTAAGTTTATATAGCAATAGTGAATTGGTCAAAAATGACACTGGCCTATTTATATTCATGTATTTATCATACACTTTTTAAACACACAACCTAACTTAGTTTACAATGTGATCTGTACATCACATTCAGAAAAATAGCCTAGATATTCACTATTCAGATAAAAGGACGTATCCATCTAGAAATAGAAATTTTATTTTATAGCACCCCCTGAATCAGCATCACGAATCTCCACCAAGGTGCATTAACGGTAGTTTTTTAAATGTGAAATTCACTTTGGTTTTATAATCTATCTACACGCTAATGTGAGAGCACTTTTTTGTATCAAATACTTTATCTTCCTCACCCCTAGTAAATTATTTTTTATACTGTTGTTTTAATTTTTTTAAATAGTTCCTCCGTCCGTCCGTCCGTCCCCCCCTCCGTCCCCCTCAAAGTAACAAAGGCTTATTTTTAAACCAAAACTGTGTTATTAAAAATTCATAAATTTAATTTAAGAATAATATTTGTTCCCATGACTTCATAATAATAAAATGGAGTACTGGAATATTTGTTTTAATTTTTTTGGTTAAATGTTTAGTTTTAAAAAAATACAAGTTTTATGTGACAATAATTAATACTTGAACATTCTTGAGAAAATTAAATCCTGTATTATTTTGCATGCAAATAATATGTCCTAGCAATAAAATATTCAGATAATTACACTTTTCGCATGAGATTTTTGAGTCACATGCTGAAATACTAATTATGCAAAATGTAAGGCAAAGCATAGCGGTTTCTTATATTTAACCAATATTATATAACTCCACAATTATATTCAATTTACAGAAAATACTTACTGGTTATAGGAAAATAACTATTTAATAAAAGCAGGTTATAAATTTCTGTGATTTTGGTGAATGATCAATGACAAAAACACAAAACATCATGGCGGGATAGTAAATTCGGCTTTATGTTTTTTCTACTGTCAGAAATGTTCAAATATACCGTTTATAGGCTTTTGATGTTGTAGTTTTATAAAAAAAAACAAGTTTCTTAAAACGTGATCTTATTTATCTACAGAGTATGCTTTGTAAAGGCAAGTGACTTAAATACTAACAGAGGTGGTAACAGTTTATCGAGCGAGCAAAAACCTAATATTCAAGAACAGATAGAAACTATGGATTGCAATTCTATGTCTCCTTCTTCTGAAGAAAGGTGAGTTTCTAAATAATGTTATGGTGTGGTCTATAATCATCTGGTGACCAGGTGGTCTAGGGGTAAGATGCCGAACTTCTGTGCTGGAGGTCCGGGGTTCAATCCTTGGTCCTGGCACAGATTTATCTGATTACCAAACCCTTCCTTCACCTCTGACAAGGCATCTTGTGAATGTGGGGAATGCCAGGCCTCCACCGTGGTTCGGATTCCACGTTAAACTGTAGGTCCTCCATTTCATCTCGCAATCACCCTACCATTACACATTAGCGTACGTGCGTATTACCCGAACGGGTTGTAAGACGCGGTGCTAATAATAATAATAATGATATAATCAGCTCTCTGTCGACTTGCAATAAATTTTATTGCTTGAAAATCTTGAGTATAAAAACTTTATAATAAATATTAAAGTGCTTAAAAGCTGTACATATATATATAACCAAATTAATAGTTCCTAAGACGAAAGGACCACAGCATCCTTACTAAAACAAATTTATTTTATATAGGCCTACCAATAGTTGTTTACATTTTTATTTTATGAATATTCATCGTGATATAATCCCCTCTCCACTTTCGGGCACACCTACCAGCATCTTATCTGATACTATTCGGTATCCTCACTGCAGCGTACAAATTAATATATTCACACATTCAATAATTAGTAGGCCTAGCAGCAGCACCTTTACAGAAGATTTGATGGCCATATCCTCCGGCGATTAGTCGAAGATATCATTGTATTCACAACTGTAAATATTAGATCTCATAATTCACTTTAGTGTTTTAATTTATTTAGTGAACAAGTTAAGGTGGGCTGGAAGAGGACGCGAGAAAAATTAAGTGTTTTTTGCAGTTTTCACAACAAACTTTTTTAAATCAAATGCTTCATTAGAGACATATAGTTTAATTTTCTATACATGGCAATATCAACAGCTGTTCTTGAATATCTGCTATGAGCATAGCATCATTTAATGAGAAACATTTTAAACGAGGAGAAAAAGTTTTCACAAAATTCTAGGACAATCATGACAGAAATTTAACAACTGTTGATATCACCTTGTAAAGAAAATTAAACTCTATGTTTGTACTGGAGCAATATTTGATTTAATTTGCTGAAAAAAATGGTTTGCTACGAAAACTGAAAAAAAAACCTAGTTTTCCTGGCATCCCCTTTGATCCCACCCTAAGTACAGTTAATAGGAGTGCCACATTCATAGAAGAAGGGTATAAAGTCTGAAACTAGCTATGATATCTATAGTTATAACTATATGTTTTATGTATTTTGAACTGGTACAGAGGTATCAACTATAATCTGGCATACTTGGAACCCGTCCCTGCCATGACAGAACCATTTTATGAGGTTCATGGTGAAGCCGCTGCAGAAAGAGGAAATTTAGATCAATTGTAAGTCGAAGCAAAATGTTTATCTTACTATTTTAGACAACACTTTTGGGTAAGAGTGGAATTCACATTTATATGAGAAAATTAAGTCAAACATGAGTGAAAAGGACTCCAAATAGTAGAAAGAAATTCACGCCCACACACTGTGATTTTATGGCTGGCTACCTACTAAAAAATCGCGCTGAAAGACGTGTCATTAGTTTGGGCTAGTCTTCATTTGAAGTAACTATACAGTTGGGATGAAATATATATTATTTTTATTTCGCCCTTCCAGGCTATTCTTATTTAACTACACTTCTAGGACAAGAATGAGGAAAGTATAATTTTGAGCAAATGCTACAACATTGGTATGGATGGGAAGTGTGAAATAATATACTATATAATATAAGCTACAGGCAAGATATTGAGGAAGAATACATTAATACCTAATTAATCTTGCTTTCAAGATCAGGGATAGAGTTTAACGTATAGAAATCATTACTTACTACGAATTAATTTCCATAACAAAAAACGTTTTAGAGGTCATCGTTAGATCTCAAACTAGCGTTGAAACAAGCCATTTTACCAAGTTGATTTAATTTTTTTTTATTAAAGAGTTTATTTACTCATACATGGTATTAATATTGTGTGTGCTTATTGCGAGATAAAAAATTGCCAATTTACTCCTCATATCTCCCCAATTTTACAAATTAATTGATTTGCTGTAGGGCAAAACTAAACTGGTTTATTAAATATATGATATTACATTGTGCGAGAATGAGAATTTAAAAAAAAATGAAAGTCATAAAATGTATGTTAATAGTCTTCCTGAAATATTTTCTTTATATTATGTACGACCCGCCTCGGTGGCGTAGTTGGCTAACGCGCTAGTCTTGTTAAGCTTGACTGCTGAGGACGGGAGATCGAGGTTCGAATCTCGGTTGGGTGAACTGGGGTAGTTTTTCCTAAATGGTATTCCACTCTCCCTCCACGCAAGTGTGGTTCACTTCCTTTAATTCAACCTTCTCAATTCCCAATCCATTGTCGTAATTAGTACTTAAAGCGTATAAACTGAACGGGTAGTAAGACGCAGTGCTAAATAATAATAATAATAATAATAATAATATATTATGTATGTATTTGATTAGCTCAAAATAACTTTAGTAAGAAAAAAAAAATAGCAGTTTAACTTTAAACATAATAGTGTAAAATAGGTGTATGTATTTTAATGAAAAAATTAAAGAATGCACAAGACATAAATTCAACAAAAACTTTAGTCAATGATTTATTTATTACAAATTATTATTTTTACATCAATAACCTTTTTTTTTTTTCGGGAATACTACAATCGATACATTTCAAATAAGCCCCCCTCGACATTCAGAGATTCCATCCTGTAGCTAAACTGATGGTGACACTATTGAAAGTATTCTCCCTCCACATTTAGAGTCGCCTAACCCCACATCTCTAGATAATACCATACATTAGACTACTGTTAATTCAGAAACAGAAGTTATAATGGATATTTTCCTGGAAGATGTGCCACAGACACCATTGTCTACACAACGGTAAATATTACATTACACATTTTAGTGTTAACTTATTTAGTGAACAATAAATTAATTTCAAATTTTGAATTAAATTGTTACCAAGCTACCCTGATTAAATATGATACATATTTAATAGGAGTGTCACCTAATAAAAATACAATTAGAAGCTGAAATACAATATCTAGAATTATGAATGTAATAAAATAAATGCTAATTAAATATCACAGGCTAAAATTAAGATTAGCACAATCATGGCAGTGGGAAGGTGATCAATTTAAATTAAGCCTAGTATTAAATTAGTTGAAAAATTATACATGTACACGGGAATTGATTCCGTGAGTGCTAAGCCAAAGGTCCGGGGTTCAATTTCCGTACTAAAGCTATCAGTTAACATTTATGGTTCTGGTTCCAGTTCCATTCCTTGCATTAAATACGTCAAGCTACAGTGCAACTTTGTTTTGTTTTTTCTTTCCAGGGACACAAATGTTTTAAAAACACCCTATATCATAGAAGGACGCAGAATAGTCGACTTACAGTACTTTTTGGAATGTATTCAAGCCATAAAGCATAAAGGGTTCGACTGCACATTTTCAAATATTAATATTACAGGCGAAACAAGGAATGGCTTCTGCAGCACATTACACTTGCAGTGCAAGATGTGTGGGGTTCTCGAAACACTCCGTACTGAAAACCCCAACTCACCGATGAATGTTAATACCGCAAAGGTGGCTGGCATTATTAACACAGGCCAAGGTTTTTCTCAGATGGAAGAGTTGTCTGCAGTACTAGATATACCTTGTATGGGCAATCCTATGTACCAAAAAATACACCAAGAAGTAGGTGAACACCTAGGAAGCATTGCTTCTGATGAAATGATGGCTGCCGCGTGCGAGGAAGTAGCATCGGCTGTCAAAGCCAGAAATGTGGACAAAGAGGGTCGACCAATGATAACTGTTGTTGCAGATGGAGCATGGTGCAAAATATCT
This sequence comes from Timema cristinae, assembly GCA_039000515.1. Classification (NCBI taxonomy): domain Eukaryota; kingdom Metazoa; phylum Arthropoda; class Insecta; order Phasmatodea; family Timematidae; genus Timema; species Timema cristinae. Next base: position 29,446,169 of record JBCFYV010002255.1, read on the forward strand.
TATAAGAGCAGATACGACGCTCTCTCAGGAGTGGTAAGTTATATATAACACATAGTATTGAGACGTAGAACTTTGTGTTGAGCTAGATATATTATTTAATATAATATAGTAATTACTAAATAAACTTTTAAAACTCAATTTTGTCTTTGCTTTTCAGTTTAAAGTATTTTAATGGTCCTGTAGTTAATATACCCTACACTAAATTTTGTTTATGATACTAGGCATGCATAGTTGGCTTCAAAACAAAAAAAAGGTGATATACATGGGGGTTCGCAACTCCTATTGCTCTATTTGTGAAAGAGCATCTTCTCAAGAAAAACCTACTAAAGAGCACATATGCTATAAAAATTGGACACAATCTGCCACTGCAATGGAAGCTGACATCATAGTTTATGGGTTCAAGCAAAGTGTACCAATGTATGGAATCGTGTATGCCGAACTTATAGGTAACTTAACATAGCGCTTGAAACAATTAGTTAATATCGTAACATCAAAAAGTTTTAATTTATAATCCAGTTATTTCATTGGGAACCCAACAAAAATTAATATTAATAAATGATATTGCCTTACCAGTATGATATTGAATTAATAAGTGGATTTAATTATTTATTTTTAGGAGATGGGGACAGCAGTGTCATGAAACGTTTGAGCCTAGCCAAGCCGTATGGTCCTGATTTCGAGATAAAAAAGATTGAATGGGCAAATCATATTCTTCGCAACTATGTGAATAGGGTAAAGGAAATTGGGAAAAGAGGAAAGAGCCAACTAGGTACAATTCCTGGAATTATTAGGTCATCCATTCAACAAAGAGTTTTAAGAATGCGATATGCTGTAACTGAGGCAATAAAATATCGTCAAGTACAACCTTTACCTCATCATGAAAATGTCAAACAACTAAAGGAAGACATAAGTAATGGGCCAAGTCATGTTTTTGGTGATCATTCTCGGTGTGGGGAGCGAGGATATTTTTGTCAGGGACCAAAAGAAGGTGAAACAAATTTAGTGCCAGAGTTGATAAAATATGGCTTATGGGAAGATATAGTTAGTGCTCGTAATTCCTTGGCATTCCATGCTCAGAGCCTAATCTTTAACGTTAGTAATAATATTGCAGAGTCATTTAATAGTGTAGTTGCCAAATTCATCGGCGGAAAGCGCATTAATTATGCTTTGAGGGGCTCTTATCAAGTTCGCTGTACAGCGGCAGTAACTTCCCACAACAAAGGTCCTACACTACACAGACTCCTGCACAAAAAGATGGCTATTGTCAGTCCTGGTGTAAACACTAAAAGGTTTGTCACACGAAAAGTTAAACGTCTAAATGCAAGGACCAAGCGGAAATTGCAGTACCCTCCCCTCAGAAAACCACAAAAGAAGTCTTCAGGTCCAGATGAGCACTATGGGGTTCTGGACATTCCGGCTAAAGCTGACCTCAATGAAGAAGACTATAATCTGAAGAAAGAACATTTTATTTGTAGTTTGCGTATGACAGAAGAGCAGAGGAAAGCCTTGATTTATGAAACGGTCGAACAAAGTCAGAATGAAGAATGGAGAAGACAGCGAAGGAAGCGAGTGACAGTTTCATGGTTTGGTAAAATTTGCAAAATGAGACAGACCACATCGAAGGCAAATCAAGTAAAGACTATGTTACATGGAACATTCTTTGGAAATTATAGGACTCGATATGGTGTTGAACATGAACCTATGGCAATAGAAGCTTTGGAAGAAGTGCTTGGAGTAAAAGTTGAAAGGGTGGGTTGGTAGTCGACAGAAATATATCATTTATTGCAGCATCTCCCGATGGATTTATAGGTGATGATGCTATCGTCGAAATTAAGTCCCCTGCATCGGCGAAAGATTTTACACCAAATGAAGCCATAAAATGCAAAAAAAATCAAGTTTTGCACATTACGAGGAAATGATATCCTTTTTAAAAAAAGAGATAGTTACTATTACCAAGTGCAAGGACAATTACACATAACTGAAAGACGGTGGTGTTACTTTGTTGTCTGGACAAGCAAAGGAATGTCCTTCACGAAAATTGAGAGGGATGACATCTTCTGGAAAAGTGAAATGGAGCCTCACTTAATTAGATTTTATATGGATAGTTTGCTTCCAGAGATACTTGATTCCAGATATGATCGAGGATTGCCAATAAGGGACACCTTTTAGAGAAAACCAATATTTAAAATGATGGCCAGCCATCAAAAAGAAAATATCTTAATTGGGTTGTGAATGGATGAAATTTTGTTTTACTCCTTGGTGGAGTTTAGATAAGAATATAAGATAGATAAGACTATTTCCCTTCAGTTTGTTTTTCATCATATTTTGAACATTACTGACCATAATTTCCCTTCATTACTTAATAAACGTTAAATGAACATGAGAGGTCTTAATTTTGTGATGTACGCAATGGTGGATCTACATAAAATAGCACCTATGGCAAGCACTGGAATTGCGCCTCTGTCCAAACACCTGACACCTGTTTTTTAAACAACTTTACCACAATATCTGCTCAAAAAATAAGACAAACTCATTAATTTTATATTTAACACATTATGGTATTGTCTGTTCACGGTAGGAATTGACTTCTGAAAGGCCTTTTTCCCTACCATAAATCTATTGTATAGTAGGATATTGGTAGGAAAAAAGACCTTTCAGAGAGTAATTCCTACCGTGAATGGAGTATAACATAAGAAAACTATGAATGTACCTTCCTTGTTTTTACTGACGCAAATTGATCTATGATGTCTTAAAGTCTGTTGTTTCTGTTTATTCTCTTTACACAATCAACAGAGCAAATCACACAATCAGCTTTGACTCATGAAGACTTTCAAATACGAAGGTATTAGTTTCAGATCTCACAGCTGACGATGGTTAGCAGTATCTGAATATCACTGTGAAGATTGTGGAAAATGCTCTCAACTGCATACTGAGCAATACATTCTGGAAGTTCTTCAAGTCTTGATATTTTCATGTTGGCCCGACTTGAAAAAACATGTGACAATCTAAAATGTCTTCATATAGTTGTTGTCCATCAACAACACAGCTATAAAATTTTCCTAAATGTTCGCACTTCTGGTTCGAATCTTTAATATCGTCAGCGTAACACAGTCCCTTGGCATCAATAAGAAAGTCAAAGAAAATCACTTCTTATTTCACTGGTTTCATTTCCATATCTTCTCAAGGTACTTGTTAACCGGCTTCATTGCTTTTATCCTTGCACTCCATCTGATTTTGGGCTCCGACTTCACAACCACAGGCGCAGCATTTTTCATACCTTTCTTTGAGTGAGTGATTGTCGCAATTCACTAACAATGCCAGGCTGTTTGTCTCACTTATTCTTTGTTGAACACTACTCTTGTGTCAACCATCACAGCAGGGTTGTCATAAAACTGTGACTGAAACTCCTTTAGCTCCTTTTCGTCCTTTTTTCCTTTTCTGTTAAAATTTTCTTTAATCATTAATAAAAATCAAATGCGACCTCAAACGTCATAAAACAAATGTGATTGTGTTGTTAGTAATTTTTTTAATATATTCTCAATTTTAAATAAAATTATTTATTTATTGATAAATAATTAGAAACGTGTTTAGTTTAAATATTATTTTACATTTAAAACAAAACAAAAAGTTGAAATACACCCTTAGGACCTTTGCGCCCTAGGTTCGCTTTATCTCAACGGCCAAGTTCTGACATGAGAATTAGTATGTGATCTTATATAGGCTATTTTCAGTAGGCATCTCATGGATTTAGCTACAGTTTGTACAAAAACAAATATTTAACGTTCTATTTATTAGTTTATATTATAACAACTAAAAATGGTTTAAATATAAAAGTATTTGGAATAAAAAAGTAAGATAAATTACAATAATTGAGTAAATAGAACCTATTTAGTGACGTGCCCCCGTTAAGTGGCGCCCAGGGCACTTGCAAAATCTGCCATACCGTAGGTCCACCACTGTATATAAGTGAAATGATTACGATTTTTCTTTATTTAGAGATATGTATGTAATGGGCATGATTTTAATTTGTTTAGTGATATATTGTGATAGTGTATTGCATAAAATTTTACTAAACTTTGTTGTAGGCATTTATGTGTGGTGAGCATAATTTATTTTATTTTGTGGCATATGTGTATTGTACATAATTTTCTAAACTTTGTGTATGTGTAGTGAACATAATTTTTCTTTATGTTGTGATATAATAAATATATCATGTAAATTTATTTTATTATGTGATAAAACTTTTTTTTAACATTATTTTTTAAGCGTTATGTATGTTTGTAGTGAACATTATTCTCCTTGTGGTATACGTGTAATGAATAAGATTTTCCTTTATTTTGTAATTTAGGACTACGTATAGTGAACATATTTTTTCTAAGCTTTGTGGTATACGTGTAGTTTTTCATACCCGAATACGATTTTGTGAGATGGTAAATAATTGTAAGGAAGTTGTACGGGAGCGTATGGGTTTGTTACTGATATTGCAGGAATAATTCTACGCTAATAAACACAGGCAAAAAAATATTTAACAAAAGGGTCTTAAATTAAATACTGTATTTATGTTATATAATTTTGACAATATGATTTATTCCTTATGTTTGTAACCACTTAACATTAGTTATGTTTTAACGAGTGTTTTATTCATAAGAATTATAAATTATGCCACGTAAAAAGTGAATTTATTTTGTAATCATGTTTATTTAAAAGGAGGTAATATTGACTAAGTGGGAAAGAAGTATTTCTGCAAGGTTATTATCATTGATTTCAGTATGCATATTACATATAACTTGGGTTAGGGGCTGTAGCAGCATCAAATTCTCAGAAGAGGGCAGTAAGCTAAAAAAAAAAAGGTTGAGTATTACTGCCTTGAACCATACTGATAGTGAAGTCACATATAGTTAACATTACATTGATAACTTTCATCAGTTGTACACGTATAGTATACATTGTTACCTTTCATCAGTTGTACACGTATAGTAGACATTGTTACCTCTCATCAGTTGTACACGTATAGTGGACATTGTTAGCTTTCATCAGTTGTACACGTATATTGGACATTGTTGCCTTTCATCTGGTGTACGCATATAGTGGATATTCCTTGCCTGAATTTAATTCTAGATTTATATTTACTTCAACTTTATTAGGTTGTAAAAATATATTGAACATTACTTCCCTTGTTTAGTCTCTCCACGTAGAGATTGAAACTAACAGATCTTACTTGATGGTAAATATAATATGAAAGCTAGTTTAATCACACAGCAACATATCGATCTAATATTTTATATAACTTATGTAAAAACTATATCCAAAGAGCTTATTGATAGCTATTGTAATATTTTTGTTGGTTTAGGAATATTTGGAAACATACAAACTAAGCTATAAATGTAAAAATTTAAATAAATCAAAACACAAACATAATATTTCGTGATTATTTTATGGGTATAACTAATAAGTAGTTGAAATGTCACGCTTACCTACACCATCTTATCTAATTTTACTATTTATAATGACAGGCGTTGAGTGTATATATACTAAAAAACGTGACAGGTTATAAAGTTGTCATATAATAGTTTTAACTACAACAACTAGAAATTAAAATATTGTACCACCAATAGCTAAACGTTCTATACAATACAAGTTTTCACCACCACTTAACCTTTAAAATGGGAAAAAAAGGTAATTGTTATGCAACTGCTACACATTTAGGTGCTGCTAGTTTTGCCTTTAAATAATGATGAATTCCCTAATAATACAATAATTACACCAAAGGGAAAGAAAGTGGAAATTATTAATCAAAGGTCTTATACCCTCATTTGTGTAAAGGAAGAGTGGAAAATAATTGAAGGCAAACAATTTCTGAGCACACGACTGGAATTCCAGCCCCAACCTACCATCACCTGTAAATTAGATTAGACGAGAGAGATGATTTTGTTCACGTCCCCACTGGAGAGGGCTATTATTTTTCTATTCATGGTTTTATAAGATGTTTAATCTAAATATTAAAAGCTGGGATTTACCCAAAGGGTCGAATGATCTAAGGCGTCATTCTAACAATACAATTGGTTGCCAATAACATGGAAGTTAGGGTTAGAATTCCGGTCTGGTGTATCGAGAGGGATTTTGCTCTCAGTGGTCGATTTCCACTCCCGCTCTTCGTTAATGCGGGTACAATTCCCTTAAAATTAAACTTTGCTATTCTATAACAAATTAGCGTATTAATTGGTGCACATGCAAATAATCCATAACAGATAGTTAGATGGTTGTGGAAAATTAACCTAATGATTTCAATATTTAAATACAAATTTAAAAATAAAGTTATAAGTACCTAATTAATCTCTGTACATGAATGTAAGTACCTAATTATTTTATGTATATGAATGTAAACCACGATTTAATATACAAGAGCAGCATTACTAGCAACTTGAAATAGTAATGTTCTTATTTCTTTTAAACAACTCGCACTGTCTAAATTTGTAAGAAGATTGGTTGTGCATCAAGCCAGTGTACTGTTGTGAAATATAAACCAAAAGAGTGGAAAAGCTGTCGCTTTTACTGGTGAATGAATCATCCCGGCCTTGAGTGACAAGTCGCTTGTCCTTCCTCTTTCAATAATCTGTTACGAACTCATCGAAAGAAAGATAGGTAAAGAGAAGAGGGGAATATTTTTTTTACTCCCAAAAGGCGACGAGGTATTTCTACCTGCCCATGTAGCACCCTTAACATCAAGAGGGCGTTTGACCTAGTCTGGCACAAAGCTCTTAACCATAAACTCCACACCTTCAATTTCTTCGCGTCACTTATCCGGCCGATTTATTCTTACCTCTCCGGGAGGACACCAATTGGAGTCTGTTTCTCCCTGTCCCAATCCTTTCCACTAAAAACCGGTGTCCTCCTAAGGTGCTCTCTCTCTCTCCCCCCGATGTGCTATATATAGCCCCTTCTGCGCATACCTTGCGGCCATCGTGTCCCAGTTTGCGGATGACACCGCCAAGCGAGTTGCCATCCTTAGCCACTAGATGATTACAGTGCGACACACTGACCGACTGGATCACTTGGTGGGAAATCACCATCAATCCCGACAAGAACCAACTTATTCTTCTCCCCCCCCCCCCCTACATAAGATTACCCATCGCTCCCTGTGTTCTGATCAAGGACACGCCCGTGGAGAACAGGGAAGCAGCATGTTATTTAGAAGTGACCATAGATAAACGATGCCATGACGTTCTGGCAGCATCACCGATAAATAATTGCTAATAAGGTACGACAAAGACTTTCCCTCACAACTTCCTTGAGGCAAAGACTTATAGGTGCTGCTCACCAAGAACTCTTTATGGCCCGTCTACAACCAAACGCACCCGCTTGTCGGACTCGCAACTACGCAATAACGTAATTTTGTCTGTCTACAATAGCTTACGCAAACACAATCGTATGTCGGAACTGTCGGGAGGAGATGAACATTGTCCATCTCTTGCGTTTATGTAGTTGCGTTGGCTTGCGTTCAGCCAATCAAAAAACAAATATGGATGGACTACTAAAATCAAATAATTTGAAGTTATTTGGTCTATAAAAAAAACGATTGGAAATGTATAGTAATGAATACAGGATTTCCAATTAAAATCATGTGTATTTATCCAGTTAAATATTTTTTAAATATGTATTTCTTATTTGAAAACATTAATATGAATTTGACTTTTATAGTCATCATTGATGTTTGTTCCTATTGGTTGAAATTACGTTTTACGACTTTTCATTGTAGACAGTCTATTTTATATTTAATAAAAGCGTAATTACGAGTGCATTTGCGATTGCGTAGTTGCGAGTCCGACAAGCGGGTATGTTGGTTGTAGACTGGCCTTTATGATGACACACTCAAGCCTTCGTCGTACCTGTACTCCACTATGCTAGCGTAGCCATGGTAATGGCTAGTTCCACTACGCAACCCCGTAGCCACCCCTTTGACCGACAAACTGTCCGAAGAATATTCCACCTCCCCTTTGCACGCAACGCAGAGATTAGTGTGACAGCAAAGACAACACGCATTCATAAACAAATCTCTACCAGAGATAAGGGTGATCAAACCGAGAACAAGACCGTGGGATTTAACATTCGATCCTCCATAGACTGACAAGACCGTAACAAAAAACTTCCCTTCCCTCCTCACCTGCTACTACCAACTAAACCAGGAGCCCATTGACTACTTTAACCTCCCCAAGGTTGAACTTGACTACTGTCCGAACCCGACTAAACCAGTAAAGCGCGACTTGCCCAACAAATAACAGAAATTATGTATCGCATTTATCACCTAAAATTGTAAACAATTCAGCATCTATCACAAACAGGACCCCTAACTTGTTGGTGATGACACCCTCCAACTACACCCAAAAAAATCTTGCTCTTCACGAGAAACTACCTTCAATTGTCCAATTAACACAGTCCCACGTTAGAAATTTTGCGAAACGACATTCTCGAAAACCCACAACAACATAAATGTATCCGCTGTAGAGGATGTAATCACAACTCAGCCAGTCCCCGCATTTCAGCAATACACAAGACTGACCTTGAGGTCCAAACAACTTGAGCCAACAACGCAACCCTTTATAGTAACATCGCATCTGGCAAGTGTGGTTTGTGACGGCTGATGGGACAACTTACATCTGTTCATCATCTTTTATCTAGCGACTGACGTTTATTAGAGCACTCGGCCGGAACCGGAAGTGGTAGCCGCTTAACCAATATCCAGCTGCCCGTCGGCCTTCATCTTACACACTGCGCGAGGACACTGCATTAAGATTTCCCGCCGTACGAGCTGAATTAATAAAAACAAAATGTGTGGGAAATACATATTTTTAAACTTGGAGCGAACCCAAATTGAATATATGAAATATTCTCGTAGAAGAATCTAAGTTCAAACATGTTTTGTTCTTATAGTGGACAGTATTATATTGTGTATGACTTTATACAATAAAACTATTTAGAAAATGTTTAGTTGCAATTGGTTTTAATATAGCAATCTTTATGATAAATAGTTACAATATGCAACTAAATTATTTAAGAGTTTTTTTATATATGAATTTGTAATGTACACTCCGTTTACCCTAAAACTGTGCTGTACATCTTATAAGACAGATAAGCCCAAGCTTTAAGGTGGGATGAAAGGAGACGCGAGAAAAGGCCAGTGTTTTTGCAGTTTTTGTGTCAAAACTTTTTTTTTATCAAAACAAAATATTGCTTCATTACAAACATAGTTTAATTTTCTTCACATGTTGATATCAACAGTTACTGAATATCTATCATGAGCATTATGGAATTATCTAACACATTTTTTAAATGCAGAGAACGTTATCATTAAATTCCAGAACACCCTTAAAGATAAGGCTGCTTGCTACCTTTCAGGGTAAATGTAGTGTACATAATATTAGCTCAAGAGAATAATTGAATATTAATGAGCAGTTCATCTGTCATTATTTATACTGGCAAACCTTTGTATTCGTTGAAGCCAGAATTTTTTTTTTAAGTTTTTAAAATTAAGTCAAAGTTTTCAAAGCTTCACAAACCCCTGACAACAAATTAAATATGTTACAAAATAATATCCCTTTCATTCAACACTAAACCCTGATACTATTTTCAGAATCACTTTTGGCAACATCCGAATAAGTTTGATTAACTTATGCTAAATGAGCATTTCAAACTAAAATAATTAGGACTTTAGTAAACATAATTTTTATATTTAGATAGATTAAATGTCCTCTCAAAACAAAATAGGGCATATTAAAAACTAAACTTTAAAAATAGTTTGTGCTAGCCCACTTAATATAGCATAATTATAGTTTTATCACCATCCTTCAATTATCTTAATTTTACTGTTGTGTTGCAATATATTTATAACTTTTCTTTTTTTTTCGCAGCCCCACGGTCTGGCAATACTGGAGGTACTAACAACCTTCCCCCTCTTCTCTTCCACCAAGTCCATGGTGACAACATAAGAATATCTCGTGATGGGACAGTTGCTCGCCGAGCAGAGAGTTTTTGCAAAGGTGTCACATTCAGCAGTCGACCTGTAAAAATAGCAGAAAAGGTAAAGTATATACTTTCAAATTTTTGTTTGTCCTCCTGTCTCTAAAAGTGCTCTGATTTTTAAAATTATGGGAGAAGAAATGAATACAGTTTTATTTAAAGAAAAGCATCACATATACAAATGGTCAGCATAATAATTGGTGCAGCGGAGATCCTTTCATGGGGATACATTTCAAATATATTAAATACTATAAAACTGATAGAGTCGTCAAATTATTTAGCGAAGCTCAATATTGAGGTCATTAAAACATTTTAAACTTTGGAATAGAGTTGTGCAAGTCTACTTTTTAAATTTGAAGCAAACTCTAATCAAACATTTTAAATATAGTATTCCTATTGCTGAATCAAACCTAAATGTTTTATCAGTGTATTTTCATATTGAGAAAAAAAATACATAATTATTAACACATTTTGTCCTTTATTATTATTATTATTATTATTATTATTAGCAGAGGAATGCCAGTCTCCACCACCGTGGTTCGGATTCCACGTTAAACTGTAGGTCCTCCATTTCATCTCACAATCACCCTACCATTACACATTAGCGTAAGTGTGTATAACCCGAACGGGTAGTAAGACGCGGTGCTAATAATAATAATATTATTAGCATCGTGTATTACTACCCATTATATACACTTATGCTAATGTGTAATGGTAGGGTGATTGTTAGATGAAATGTAGGACCACAGTTTTACGTGGGATCCGAGCCACGGTGGAGGCTGGCATTTCACACATTCACAGGTAGTGATTAATACAAGTCTTGTCAGAGGTGAAGGAAGGGTTTAGCTATCAGATAAATCTGTGCAGGGACTGAGGATTGAACCCCAGACCCCAGCACAGAAGCCTGACATCTTACCCCTAAACTGCCAGGTCACCTTTGGTCCTACACTAATAATAATATAAGCGAGTTAAAAACATTTTAGAATGGAGCATAAAATTATGTCCAAACAAATTGGTTTATTTAATTATGAACAAAGGAACTTTTAAACTAAGGATACTTAATCAAGCTCAAAACTTACTTTATTAATAGAGATAGAATTTTTCTGTGAAGCAGTCAAGAACACCGTCAAACTCTGCTTCATAATGAAAAATAGGGAGCGGCCTATGTCTAGAAAACAAATCAAAAGCTGGAGGATTTGTTGTGCAGACCAGATGGAACTCTCTATCTGCAAAATACTAGCACTATTATCATTAACAGCTCATATCACTTGAACTGTCATATATTTTTTATTTGGGAAGCTAACAAAGCAGCATCAGAGTATATTTTTCAATCATTAATTTATAAATATTGTGATAGGTGCCTGACCTAGGGGTAAGGTGTCAGATTTCTGTGCTAGATGTCCAGGGTTCAATCTTCAGTTCCGGCACAGATTTACCTAATTGCCAAACCCCTATGACAAGACGTATATTAATCACAACTTATGAATGTGTGGAATGTCAGGCCTCCACATCGTGGTTCGGATCCCAAGTTAAACTGTAGGTCCTACATTTCATCTCATAATCACCCTACCCATTAAACATGAGCATAAGTGCATATAACCCAAACAGGTAGTAAGATGTGGTGCTGATAATGATGATCATAATGATGATGATAATGATAATTATAATGATAATATAAATATTGTGTTACTGTTGGTATCACTACAGCCCATTTGGATATTTTGATACTCTTTTAATTGTTGTTATCCCATTTGGCTTATTTTCTTGTGTTTATGTGGAAATAATTTAAAAAAAATACCTTTATATGTGCTGTTTTAAATGTACACTAAGTAATAATTTATCTTCTTCTTTCATAATCAAATACTTACCAACAACTGAATATAATACCTTACTGAATATGAATAAAGTTAAAATTTCCCTCGGGTCCATAGATTTTTAAATTAGGTTTTTATTAAACTAAAAAGACAATGTGAGAACTCCACTCTATGACTTACAAAACTAACTTTAAAGGCAATCTAAAGCCAGATATAAAATAATTTCAAGTTAACAAAAGGCACCAATTGAAAATAAACACATTTTTCTATTGATCCAAGTAGTTAGCAAGTGACCTGAGAGGGAGAATTTTTTATCGGGGTGGGGGGGGGACAAGTCATTCCACTTTGCTTCCCAATCTCATTGACTCCTTATCTGTTCACCCACTATTGTACCACACCAGTACAAAACTCCTAACTCAGCAGAGAACCTGTTGAGAGAGGGGTGAACTAATATTAGCAGCAGCCATTTGAGGGAAGAAGTGGAAGAAGTCCTTATTTGTTCAATTATCTCTTCGCCAAACATTTTGTTGCCTGTTATTGTAATATGTTAAGTTTAGCAATATAAAATAATGTTAAAAACCTTTATAACTTTTTAGAGGCATGACATAAAATCAGTAAATATTTAGTTAGGTACTTCATTGTCCTATTTAACCTTCTCTTTGCTAGCCTTTTGTTGTAATGAAAAACTTATTTTGCACAGTAGTAAAAGTATATATAGCATTATTTAGGTGCACATTGTATTTTTAGAGATTGGCAAATAATATTTACCGTATTTACTAAACATGATATATTCATCTTGAACAATACTCAGGCTAAGAACAAATCGGGTCCTAATCATGTTCTCAATAGGCTTAGAGTTTAACAATTGTGCTTGCCTTCTAGAAATGTTTATAACCAATATCTAATGATAAAGTACTGAACACATTCATTGGTATTGTAAAATTACATCATTGGGGTTTGTAAAAAACTTTGCGGTTAGAAAGTCTATAAATGTTTATAGTATATTAATGAATTGTTTAAAAAAAAATCTCATTATTAGTGTTAAAATGTACCACCAGAATCCAGGGCTAAACTTTGTTGTCAGAGGACATCTGATTGCTGAGACTATAATCCAAGCATCAAACGAAATAAAGCCAAAATTAAGGCTTCCCTAGTTTAAAATATTTCAAAGCTTATAGTTTTTAAAACATTTACCTATCCAACAATGTGCTCTGCTTTAACACCAGCATAGCCATTGAGGTGGAATACAAAAAATACATTCTTAACTGTACTTTCGGGAGAACTTAATTTTAGATTAGAGGTTGAAAAAGATTTTTGATACCCCTGTTTAAAGTAAAATCTACAAAGAAAGAAATATTTTAATTGTCAGAAGCATAAAATAACATCGTTAATATTGATGACAGGGTAGTTTTTATTACACTAACTTGCACTTATATACCAATTTTTCAAAATTTGTCCCACTCACAAGACATTACTACAAAAACTACCGACTATACATGACTAAATTACATTACCACCACACCAAGTCAAATAATGTTAGGTGTAACATAATAAATAAACCATTCTCATGTGCCACTTGTAACCATAACATATGTTATACAGAACTATAACAATACAAGTTTAGGGTTAAACCTAACAAACAAAACGTGAACACGACTGTCTGGTGGTTTACCTATACAGCTAGCCTACTCTACAGGCACACAAGCAAATATTTCCCACCCTAAACTATTTTCTCCCTTGACACCCAAGAAAGCGCGGGAAACCCAAATCGCTAGGCCCTGTACTGCCGCATGGCCCTGGCTGTAGAAGTAGGGTGGTATGCAAGAACACTACTTGGTGTGAGCCCTGAGTAAGGAGTAAAATTCAAAGTATAAAAAATATTAAGTGTATTCATTAAACACGAGAAAATAAATCTCTACTTGTTTATTAAAAGGAGGCTTAGTTAAGTTTATTTTAAAAATACAAACTAAAAAAATATATATAATGACCTAATCGAAATTCAGAATATAGATTAAGGTAAAATTTTATCTGAGAACTAGAAAAGTAACTAAATTCAACCTGCTTCATTGGCTATATGGTCTAAGGATTAACTCTTGAAATAGACTAAAACTGCCAAATATGGGGAGATTGGGTGTACTGAGGTTTTTTCCCCCCAAAATGGTTTTGCTCTCTTTACACCAAAATATGGTTTCACCTTCCCTAAATTCAACCTTCCTCATCCCTAACACTGTGTAATTAGTACATAGGCATATAGCCTGAACAGGTAGTAAGACGCGGTGCTAAAAAAAACTAAATTAAAGTTTCCATATTCTTATGTCTAGTTATGTGCTTTGTTACTGTCACTTTTGATAGATATCAATGCTTATAAAATAAAACACCAATATTACAGTGAAATGTGGTTAAAGTTGGCTGCAAGCTGGTTTGTATTTACTAAAAGGCTCTTTCCTCCTACCAAAATCCTACTATAGAATGTGTGTGCTACTGGGATATTGTTTATAATGTAGAAAGAATGACAGCTGACCTTGGCAAGAATGTCTCGAGGTTGTTCACATATCTTGTGGAGCAGGAAGTGAATTGATAGGTTGTTCTTCCCACTCACTTGAAGCAAAGTGTTTTCTTGATGTTATTTTTAAAGATTATGACAGTGAGCACAACTTCTAACCTCTAAACTATTTGAAATATTTTAACCGAACTTTATATGGTTTATTTACTTTATGTACACAAATCACATTAAAATAGAACTATTTAAAAGCTCCTCAAACTTTAAAAAATACTATTTTTCTCAAATTTATTGATTAATAAATGTATCTAACTATTTAGCTGAATTTATTAAATAGTTTATCACAACTTGAGCCTTAGATAATAACAATGATATATGTATTTTGTGAGATATGGGTACAAGAATTTAAAGGGAAATCATTGATAAAATTTAGTAAATGTTTCTAAAAAATATCTAGTTTTAATCACTTTTACTCAAACTGAATAATGTATTAATATTATTACACTTGGTTACTGTTGATGGAAAAGGCAGGGTTTGAATCTTGGCCCCATATACCGGAGGTGTTTTTTCTCCATGTGTTGTTTACAATAATTATTTACAACCCATGTTTTCTCTACAATCACACAAGTGTGTTTACTTTAAATTACCCTCCTCATCCCTTAAATTAAATCGGGAGCATTAATTACCTACTGTTAAATGTAGAATTGCTTATCATTAGTTTTTTTATTCAACTTTTTACACTCTGGCCTTAAAAATGTATGACCAACATATCTCAAACTAAACGTAGAGGTGTTTTGATGGGTAGCAATTTGTGTTAAAATTTTGGTTAATTTTGACTATTTCAAAATTGAACAGGGGAACTCTCTCTTAAAAAATAGTACAAGCACAGCAGTCACACTAGTCCTATTCGTTTTTGCATAAAAAAGTTAAGTTTCTTAGAAAGAACATTTTCAATAAAAACAAATTTAAGTTGTATAATATGTAAAAAAAATCTTATATATATATATATATATATATATATATATATATAAAAGCTTTTTTTTACTGCAGCAATGTAAATTTTATATATATATAAAAAAATTTACATTGCTGCAGTCAGCCTTGGTGGTCTTGGGCTAAAGTGCTCACCCCAGGACCCGATGTTTGTGGGTTCAAACAGATTTTTCTTGAGCGATAAAATCCGTAGTACAACTTCCTAGGGAAGGGAAGTAAAGCCGTCGGTCCCATGTTGATTGTGGCATGTACCCTAGAAGATATGTGAAAATACCTTTCCCGGCAAAATTGGTCGGTTTAGAACGTGCACATTAAATAACTCTAATAATTAAATACTTAACTGCACATAATATTACAGGTTTAGAATGTTATTAGATATTCTAAAAATAATTAAATAATAATAAGAAACATAATGTGGCTCTTGATGAGTAGATCAACTCTTGTTTCAGGTTTGTGTCAAGTTCCTGGAAGTGTCTAACAACTGGAGTGGAGTCGTCAGGTTCGGCTTCACCTGCAATGACCCCAACAACCTCCGATACGGCCTACCCAAATATGTCTGTCCAGGTGCGTTCACTAAGCATTAATTTCATTACTATACTTAATCATAGCTGTTTTAAAAAACATAATGTTAGTCAATTAGTCAATTAATATGAGAAAATAACCATGGTTAATTAGAATCGCTAAATGCTTAGAAATGTTACGTTGTCATTTAGAAGAAATTTGCTCTCGCCTAAATGAAGGGAGAGTATGAAACTATTTGTTAATAAACACTTTAGTGCACCCATCTCGAATTTGCATCTCAGCCTCCTTGTTACAGGAAAGTCAGACTAAACAAAAGACCAATGTATCACTGAACTCATGTTTATCACCACTGAGGCTTATCAAACAAAAGATTGATGTATCTGACTCTGTTTACCAATTGAGGCTTATCAAACAAAAGATTGATGTATCTGACTCTGTTTACCAACTGAGGCTTATCAAACAAAAGAGATGTACTGACTCTGTATGTACCTGACTCTGTTTACCATGAGGCTTCAAACAAAAGACTGATTATCTGTCTCTGTTTACTAATTGAGGCTTATCAGTGACTTAAATCAAGTAGATTCAAAAAGAAAACTTATACTGATTTGGTTTCATATCAATCTACTAATCATGCTATCATAATAAATTTTAAAGAATCAACATTCCTTTCAAAATATTGATTTTTTTTTTTAAGGTTAAATGTTTACAATGGGAAATAATTCATATAAGCTACAAAATAGAGGAAAAAGTTATCTTTACTAAGGCTATTACAGTAAAAATATCATTAATGCAGCATGCATGTTTCAATCACAGATTTGACCAACAAACCCGGCTATTGGGCTAAAGCTCTAGCTGAGCGCTTTGCAGAGCGGGACACGATTCTCTTCTACTATGTAACTGCAACGGGTGACGTTCACTTTGGTATAAATGGTGAAGAAAAGGGCGTTTTCTTCTCTGGAGTGGAGACACGTGGGCCGCTCTGGGCCGTAATGGATGTATATGGCAACTCTACTGCAGTCGAACTTGTTGACACAAGGCAGCATCTCAACAATGCTGCATCACGGCCTGACACCAGCCCTGATGCAGTGGACAGGATCATTGTACCGTCGTTAACGTCGCTGAGTCTCCAACAGGCTGAGACTAGGTTGCATCAAGGTGCATCGCCATTGGCCCCCCTTCAGTTCCACAGGTTAGCCTCATTGGAAAACATCTAATACAAATGATTTTTTTTTAAACTCGCTTATACCTGCAATAGGGCACTAGGTAAACATCAGGCCCATCTAGTTGGAGTTGCCAGAGATGGGGAGGTAGTGTTTAGGGGTAGTTTTCTCTATATACTTTCCCACTTTGCCTACATGCAAATTCGAGTGCATAATACTTCCCTCAAACTCTGCCCTTCTCATTCCTATAATTAGTTTATTTAAAATGTCTAAAGCTCGGATGAGAACTTAACAGTGGGAAAAACTATGATAATTTATTTTGCTTGCTAAAATACATTTTGGTGGTTGAATAACTAATATTCATATTAAAGTCTGCTAACACTTTGAATATGTTTGTTTTAAAATTCTGCTTTTATATTTATGACCTCATTTATTACAGTAGGCAATAGTTAAGATAATTTAATCAAAGTAAGAATGTATATTATTATTATTATGACTATCATCATAATTATTCTTTGCTATATCATTAAAGATTTAATTTTGAAAAACTTAAAACATGTTAAATACATCAACTGAAGGATAAAGCAATTTATTTAGAAAAGTTTTCTTTTGCACAAAGAAAACATAAGCAAAATGTAAGGAAAATTGTAGCCTGGCTATGGTACACATACTTTTAGCTGACATGTTGTTCACTTAGGTACCCAGAAAGCTAGCAAGCTTAGCTTTTTTGTTTCTAGTAAGGTAAATAGTATATTATGTGACCATAGTGGATTCTGTCAAATTAAGAATATAAGCTTTTATTGTATACAGTGTTTACACATTGTCTAACTGTGTGATCACTTTTCGCAGGACGAGAGGACGAAACGTTCGTCTGAGCAACGACCGCTGCATTGCCAGTAGGATAGACACAGAGTTTTGTCATGGCTACGTGTTCACTGGTCGACCAATCTTGCTTGGAGAAAAGATAGTTCTTCAGGTGAGTTAAAGCAACTAGAGAGCTAAAATTGTCACATACACCAATAAGCTCATCAGACTAATCCTAAAGTTGATCTTGTTTGGGGAGGTTAGGGCTCTAATCCTGGCCAAGTATATACTGAGGGTGTTTTTTTTACTGAATGGTTTTTCCTCCTTTCACACAAATGTGGTTTTATTTCCTTTAAATTCCATCACTCATCCTTAATTCACTAGTGTAGTTAAATATGGATAGACTATAGTTAAAAGCATACATAAAAAAAACTGAAAAGGTTTATTGACATAGAGGTAAGTAAATTATATATTTATAGTTTGTTATGTAAATAAGAAATTCTCAGAAGAAGTGATATTCTGTGGATAAGAGTTAACAAAAGAGTTGTAGGTAGTAAGATGTGGTGTTTAAAAAAATACAAACATTTTATTGTTAAGTGACTATACATCCATTTTATGAGTAATGTACACAAGCGGAAATATTGATGAGTGACCTCACTATGCAAATCTTTACTTTAACCGTAATGTAAGTTTATTTAAATTAAAGATGGGTCAAGTCATTGTCTGAATCTTCATTTTACCTTTGAATCCGAATCACGGAAAAAATTATGAACAAAAGAGGAAATATGAATATAGTAGAATAATAGGAAATAGAGATGGTAACTAATTAATGTAAATATTTTTTACTAAAATTCATTCACTAAACTAATGGGATTGGATCTGGCTGTTAAGTTTTTTCTAAATTATGTTGGGGCTGAATCACCAATAAGCAATATTAGAGCTCTAAAACAAATTCTAATTCAAAATTTGGAAGAGAAAAAATAATCTCGAATTCTTTAATCTTCATTACTCTCAAGTATTCAAGGATCCCGTCCCTAATTTAAATAAAACTTAACACTTTTCATAATTTAACAGATACTCTATTAAACATTCATACAACATTAATAGTTTTAAGGCCTTGGTCACAGATTCGTAATGTGTCCCCAAAACTCTAATTTGTTTATTTTTTACATTTGGTCATTCTTGGAATAAAATGGTCGCCTCAGTACTATGCTTTTGTGGGTTTTACTTCAACTGGTGATTTTTCTCGAGTGATAAAAATTGGTAACACAACCTCCTTCAGGGGGAAAGTAAAGTGTCGGTCCATTGTCGATTGTGGTGTGTAAAAGAATCCTGTAAGGTATGTGAATGTACTTTTCCCGGTAAAATTGGTAGGCCCTTTTGCTCTCGTTCACAGAGATTCTCGTGTCTGTTCAGAAATTGCATGTTAAGTACTGAAAACAGATTAAAATGTAAAATTCAACATCTGTTTGACTATTTGCTTTCTGTTCTTTGTTGAATATGGTTTCCATTGTTGTAGGTGGTAGCCACAGAGCCCATGTACATGGGGGCCCTTGCGTTTGGTTTAACGTCATGCGATCCTGCCACACTTCAAGGGGCAGACCTCCCAGATGATTGTGATGTCTTGTTGGACAGGCAGGAATACTGGGTGGTCAGTAAGGATGTTGCAGGGCAGCCCCAACGCGGTGACGTGCTGGCGTTTACCATCACCCATTCAGGTCAGTGCTTCTACACTAGACCTAGAGTTCCATCATCATCCACAGTTTCCTGCCACTGGCAGGGTCTGTCACGAACATAAACCTCTCTATTTACTCCCGTCCTCCCAACACTTTTCTTCCTCCACATAGGCCCAATTCGCTCTCCTCTGCACTCCGTTCAACCAACTGTCCCTGGGTCTTACTCCTTACCCACCATCCTCCTTCTTCCATTTTCATCACATTTCTGTACTACTAGTCACCTGCCTTTTCCAAACTATTTACAAGGTGGCTTCGACGTATCACTTTTGTATTATTTAATTATAAATGGAAGGAGGTACTGGAAAGAGGAACACAATTCCCCATTGAATTTTTGCCATTGATCAAAGAGTTAATGGCTGCTTATTAGCACTTGTCTTGAAATATATCATCAATCTCTCTATTTTCCAGAGTCGATTAAGTAAAGTAATTCAAGTTTATTGAGATAGAAAATCTTTCGGCTAAGTAATCAAAGGGTTATCATATATCTAAGATTTTGCGATAAAATAGGTGCTATAAATTAGAAGTGTGTCTATTCTACTTTCATATCCCATATTCAAATTTTAAAAATCACGGTACACATAACCGGATAGTTTTCTCATGTATGTATGATTATTTTTTTCCCTTCATTTGTAGTTTTGTTCACCTTATATTTCCTTGCTACTTACTTTGATGGTTAAATGGTCTAAGGCGTCACTCTTGCAATAAACTTGACTGCCAATGACAGGGAGATCAGGGTTAGTATCCCACTCTGATGCATTGAGGATGGTTTTCCTCAAATAGTCTTAAAACTCTCCCTCCACAAAAATGTCGGTACATTTCTTCTATATTCATCCTTACTAGCTTAATTATTAATATGTTTGTATTATTTGGAATAGAGCACTAGGTTAAATCATGGTTTAAATTAGGAGAGAAAGCCAGCACACTTTCCTTGATGATACTGGAGTAGAAATTGTTTAGATAGAACACTAAAAAAACACACACATTTTTAAGGACAATCTTTCACTGTCACAGACAGCTTCATCAGGTCAAGAGAGTGTGTTTTTTAGTGTTCTATCTAAAAAATTTCTACTTCAGTATCACCAAGGTAAGTGTGCTGGCTATCCCTCCTAATTTAAACCATGATATGTTTGTATACAACCATACAATTAGTAAGAAAAACTGCTAAAAAATCTTTGTTATAATGTGGATTCACATTAAATTTAATGGTTAACTAATGGTCTGAGGTTTTGTTTTTAGGGTTTCTTATCATCTTGGGATAAAACGTTAGCAATCATAATAATAACTTTAAAAAAAATACATTTAGACTAGAGCTTTCAAACTGAAAAGTGGACTTCCCACACTCACGTATATTATTTAATATTATTGTAGCAGTCATTTTGAATTGTGTTTGGCTATTGAAAATAACTTTGATAGTAATATTCTGTTTCAAGATATCTATGATTTGTTGTTCCTGTATTTAGGTGAAGTACAATTCTCCAAGAACGGGTGTGCGCCTGTGGTGTTTATGCATGTGGACCAGACACTGCAAATGTGGGCATTCTGGGATGTGTATGGCTGCACGCAGAAGGTGCGCCTACTGGGAACATCCACAGAACAGACTCACGCTCAGTCATCTGCTGGAGGTAAATATTTTATATTGGCTTTAAAAACTGGGAGATGCGTGCTAAATTCAAACACACAACGTTTTGATGTCGGTTTAGGAATGTGCAAGACTGACATTTTTTATTTGGGTTCGAGACCAGTAAATAATCTACTATTTTGCTTGAGATCATAAATGAGAAACTTCTAGTTTCAGAATAATTTTGAGAATATTAATTCTTAACCAAAGGTAATTTTGAAAATTTCCCAGTGTAACTAGAACTATGCAATATTATAAACACACATTATACTTATACAATTTTTCATTAAACACACGGCGAGTCCACACAGATTAATTGCCTACGTATATTCTTTTCCAATAATAATAATAATAATAATAAATAATACTGAAAAGCTTGATAAGAGGTTTTGTTGAAAATTTTCTACAAGGAAAACCTCTCTCCGCTTTTTAAAGTACCTATTTCACCATACATATTTGGAAGAAGTTATGGGAAATGCAGATAGAAATAATATAACAATATCACTTTTATAATGAAAAGAACACGGTTCACACTTTACATTGCTGCCACTGGTGATGGCGGTCTCATAAAGAAAATTGATCATTACCGCCAAATCCCCCAACCTAACTTTTGTTGGAAAGTTATATTCTTTGTGTTGGGTTTCTTAATCCTTCACAAGATATCTATAATATACCTATTTTCTTATATTCCTCTTTATCAGCATGTTAGTGTTTTCAGTTTGAATTTCACCTGTCACTGGTTTGGAAACCATTTGTTAGAAAACATAAGTAATAATGTTAGATATTTTGTTGAAAAATATTTAAATAGTGATAGTTGAAACTTATTCTGTAAATAATCTAAAAGGGGAAGGGAAATATTTTTTCATCATAATTATTTATTTATGTCCTTTAGCAAGTTCTTGAATTGATATAACCAATGGGATAGGTGTGTTTGAAGTCCATTTTTTTCAATGAACTCAAATCGAATATATGAAATATTCTTGAAGCTGAATTGAAATTCTAATATTCTTTTGGTTGCTTTAGAGTAAAAGATATGTTGGTTATATATTTCTCTCTCTGCACTAAAATTACTTAGAAGATACTTTTATTGTACAATTGTTTGTAATATTTATAGTTTTATCCTGAAAAATAAGTTATTAACACAACTTACTATTTAATTATTTCAGATTTGTTTCATATGAATATTGTAATGTATTGTACATAACAGCTCATAATGGCAATAATTGACTTTTTGGTGAAGATTCGTAATTGTTGAAGCCAGAATTTTTTCGAAGAAAAGTTAAAGTTGATATTTGTTTTCAAGCAAATTCAAAGTTTCGCACACCCCTACAACAAGGTTATGTTGTATTTTTTATTTATTTTTTATTTAGCACCGCGTCTTACTACCCGTTCGGGTTGTACGCTTTAAGTACTAATTACGCTAATGGATTAGGGATAAGGAAGGTTGAATTAGAGGAAGTGAACACGCATTTGCGTGTAGGGAGAGTGGAAAACCATTTAGGAAAAACCACCCCCAGTTCACCCGACCGAGATTCGAACATCAATCTCACCGTCCTCAGCAGTCGAGCTCAACACGACTAGCGCATTAGCCAACTATGCCACCGAGGCGGGTATATTTTGTATTAAACTAAAACTTGGTGGGATTTAAAATTTGTCTTCAGGAAATTTATTGAGAGGAGATAATTTCCTAATGGAATTAAACTAGAATAGTAAACATAAATATTTTAATTTATACTGGTCTACTTTGTATTTATTTTTCAAACACAAGATTTAATTTTAAATGATTCTCACATAGCTAAATATAGATTTTTGTACGATTGTGAGATGATGATCAGAATATGTTGATGGCTAAACAGCTATCAAAATATTTTTTTTACAAGTTGTACATCCACAAATTTGTGTAAAAGGGAACCACACTAAAATAACAACCCTTGCTTTTAGTGATATTGAAGGGCAATGAGAATGGAAGTTTAGGTTTTAAATTACTCATCACAAGCTAAGTCCCACTGATTATTAAGACCATTAAAATTCGGTACTCTTAATAAACTGTATTGCTATTGATTTTTCTCTTAGTTTATCACTGATATTTTACACCCCTTTCAATTTCTGCAACTCTGGTTATATCTGCTACTTTACTGAATGTTAAGAAGTTTTCAACCGTTAATTTAAACTAAAAACTGATAAACTGGCTTACTATCTTTCTTTTTACCTGTTTCTATTTTTTATATAGTTCCCCCCTCTACCCCTATACTCCCTCCTGATGGGTTCTAATAGAAAGAAACGTAGGTTGGGGATAGGGCGGTAATGCTTAATTAATTTCAAGAGCCAGCCATTACCAGTGGCAGCAATGTAAAATGTGAATTGTGTTCTTCTTTACATTGTAAACGCCATATTGGGTTTGTTTCATTTTGTATATTTCCATCCACCTTTCCTGTACCTTCTTCCAAATATACAAAATTATCCCAAAAAGTGAAAAGAGGTTTTCCTTAAGGCGATAATATAAACCACAGTAATTTTGTTGATATATCTCTTGTTGTTCAAGAGAGATAATATTGTAATGTCTCTTTGTGTGGTTTTCAGGTTCCAGGAACACCTCCCCTCCCCCCAGGCTTGCTGATCCTTCAGCGTCACGACTGAGGGTTAGCCTCCCTTGTAATGGCGGGTCACCCACTATCCCAGACATTCCGCCCTTGGTGTCACTATCAGCCCGCCCTAGCATCCATGAGCTGCCTCCTCTCCCAGTGGTGACCCGTGCCAGTGTACCAGACCTCCCTCCAACCGTCACGGCACGGTTCTGCTGTGCAGGACCCACGCCAGTCACCAATACTGCCACAGCAGAACTGGTGCAGTACAACCCTGGTATGGGAGGGACGGTGCTTGTGGTGAACCTGCCTCCTGCTCACAGCAACTACCTCAATCAACAACAGCAACAGCATCATCATCAGTCCTCTGTGGCGCAGCACCATCATGCACCATCACCACCTGCTCAACCAGAGCCTTCCGGCTCAGGGACATTGCTGTCTACTTACAGCCATACTTACATTGAGGTAAACTCTAGTTTACAAGAACAACTTGAAGTTTCCTTTTTTCTTTTCTATTGATTCAAATTAAGGAGAAAATACTGTCATTGGTTGGTTTCAATAAACATCAAAGTGTGAGAAGGACAGGACGCATACACTTAACATAAGTGTAGGTCCAAATGTTTACATTTAAAACACATGACAAATTTATTTTAAGTATATTTGGCCTCATCTTCAGCGGAAGAAATAGAAAAACTTTTGTGTTGCTAAAAGCATACTAGACAATACACAATAATTTGCTAAAATCCAAATTATGTATCCTTTGTCAACCCCGAAAGGTTGCAAGCTTACCTTGTGTGGTTCCATTTTGCTGTAGTTTATAAAATAGTGCCATAGTGTAGGCCATAAAGGTAATACTGCTACATCACAGGGTAAACTAGTGTACTTTGTATTTTAATAGGGCATGTTAAAACCCAATTAATATACAAATTAAATCGCGTATATCTGCGAAAATTATTATACAAACACACACACAAGCTTTTGATAACTCGCTTCAGTGACTGCAAGTTCTAAGGCACTACTCTTGTAATAGACTAGACTGCTGATGATGGGAGAGCAAAGTTTTAATCTTGGTCGGGTGTACTGAGGGTGGTTTTTTTTCAAAATGGTTTCTCCACTTGTCTTCCACGCAAATGTGGGTACACTTCCTCTAAATACAACCTTTCTAATCCCAAAAGGTCCCTATAATTAGGTCATAACTAAGCTTATAACTTGAACAGGTATTAAAGACGCGGCGCTAAAAAAAAATTGCATGAACTCTTAAATAAAATGTCATTTTATTTTTTATTCAAAGTTTATAGTGTTTAATAACAAATATTTGACAGGTTTTTTTTTTCTAGATTTTCTCACTATTTGAGGTGAATGTAATATATCAGGGAATTTTTAAAGGCTACATAATTCCTTTAAAAAAACTTTTTCACTCTGATTATAGCTATACATATCATAATTTTACATAATCTTATTTTAGAGATAGTTATACAAACACTAAAAATGTTGCTAGCTGTAGTTAATATATAAACCACTTAAAGTTGGGGATATGACAGCATTTGAAACTGAAATAATTATTCATATTGTTAATTATGACCATGTTGTGATCATGGGAGATTTCACCACAGATCTTTTCTCACACTTGCCTAGTAAATATAAATTTTTTGACATGTTGACCTCATGTAATTTAACTATATATAAACTTTATGCAACACATCATACATCTAGCTCACATACTTGGCTCGACATTATTGCGACCTCTAATCCAAAGTACTGAATCATGGACAGAAAGCTGCACCTGGCCTCTCACATCATGAGTTAATATTTATATCTTATTCTCTCAATGTTCCTAAATTTCAACCTAAGACAATTCAAATTAGAAACCTCAAAAATTTGGAAGAGTATTCTCTAATTAACGATGCCTCATTCATTTCTTGGCAAAATGTACTAGCTCTTAATAATGTTGATGAAAAAGTGAATTGTTTGAATGAAATGATACTCTAACTGTTTGACAGACAGGCTCCTATTAAAACAAAATGGGTAACTAGACCACCTGCCCCTTGATTGACTCAAGACTATAAGAGTACTAATGTCCCACCAAAATGCTGCCTTTAGACTGTTTAAACAATCCCGTAAAAACAACCTTGACATGACATCTGAATTATTAGATAAATATAGATTACTTAGAAATAGATGTACAGAGAACATGCACGAAGCTAAACTTCTGTATACACATAGCTTATTATCACATAGCTCCTCGTCTAAAGGTTTAAGGAAAGACCTTAGACAGTTAGGTGTTGGATACAAACTTATTGGTAACACTAAAATCACCTAATCATCTGATCTTAATTCTCATTTGGTGAATACTCCTAATTTAATTGATCCCGTGCAAAAAAAAAGGACTAACTTAGTGTCTCAGTTCTCAACTCATAATAAATTCAATTTTTATGCAATATCGCTAGCAGATGTTGTACAGTCAATTAAGCGAATCAAAACAAATGCCCAAGGAAATGGTCAAATTCCAATTACATTCATAAAATAAAAGTACTTTTTCACGTTTTAAACCCTATTAATAGAGATTTTTAATCATTCTCTACAAGTAGAAATTTTACCATCTTTGTGGAAATCTGCAATATATCGTACACAGACAAATTTATAGCTTCATAAATCATCACAAGATGCTAGACAAATACCAATCTGGGTTTTGGCCATATCACAGCACACATAAATGTAACTGATGATTTAAGACTAGCCATGGATATAAGACAATTGACGCTGTTAGACTTTAGCAAAGCTTTTTACACCATTAACCACGATATTCTTCTTGCTAAATTACAAACAAACTTTAATTTTTCAGTAAGTTCAGCACAATGGATGCAGTCATACCTAACTGACCACCAACAATGTGTCATGATAGGTGACACTCAGTCAACATGGCATTCAGTGATATCTAGAGTGGCACAAGGTTCGATCCTTGGCCCTCTCCTTTTCTCAATGTTTATAAATGATCTCCCAAGTTGTTTGAAACATTCTCAACATCATATATATGCTGATGATTTCCAACTTTATTTATCAACCTCTCTTTCTCATACTGATGTGTATAACATGAATGCGGACTTAAGTGCAACACATAATTGGTCACTACAAAATGGTCTTAATGTCAATCCTAAAAAAATCTCAATCTATTGTTATAGGGTCAGAAAAATTAGTATCCACATTGAGTTTTACATCTGTACAACAAATCAATTTAAATAACAGCCCAATTCCATTTGTGCCGGTTGTTAATAACCTTGGTTTACATATAAATGAAAACCTAACATGGAATAATCATGTAAAACAAATATGTAAAAAAGGGTTGTATGTCCTACACTCACTTAAACGCCTGTAAAAATGTATACCAATAGATATTAAATACCTTCTTATCCAATCTCTTATCCTCCTCTTTTCGACTATTGTTATGTAGTGTATAATGACCTGACAGCTGACCTTGTGGCAAGACTACAAAGACTGCTAAACACATGTGTTAGATTTATATTCGACCGCCGGTCACGTGATCATATTTCCCCATACTATAAGAGACTGACTTGGCTACGACTTAAAGAAAGACAAACTCCACACTCGATGACCATAATAAAGAAACTATTGACCTCCAACTCCCCACAATACCTTTCTTCACGTATACGCTCACTCAACTTCAATAATAGTTTCAACACTCAATCACAAGAAAACTCAACTTTATTCATTCCTCTCTATAATTCCAATCATCACTCAAATTCTTTCACTGTTTCAGCTTCTCGTTCATGGAATATCCTAACCAACGATGTAAAGAAATTAGAATTGAATGGTTTTAAGCGAAAAGTCACAAATAATCTGTGTGTAGGAGTTCATTCTTGAGATTGAGGAGTGTGAGACTTAAATCACACCTTTTGTGTGCGTGCGTGCGTGTTTTTTTTTTTTTTTCATTATTTTTCCATGCATTATCGTATAGAAAATCTAACATGCCTGATACCCTACTCCTCCCTTAATGCGAAACTTGGACTCGACCATTTCAACACATGATCGCTTAAAACTTTAATCTCACAATCTTATAGATATTTACTAAACATACTAAAAGTCTTCAAAACTAAAAATTCAAATAAACTCCAAATTAATTAAATAAATAGCATATTTTATAATGTAAAAAAAGAAAACATTTCACACGTTAAAAAAATTCCAAGTCATCCACCATTACTGATCCTACGCACGTTAGCTCGCCAGAAATTAGTGATGAAGTTTTGTCAACGATATATTGATAATCTATTGAATTAAAAAAAATAGAACAAAGAGGTAAATAAAACATTAAAAATTGAAAGGTATATAGAATATAATTACAGAAGAGTGGCCATTTTAATTTGATAGGAATAATGTAGCTTTCAATATACACGTTGTGATAGATCAATTAATGATAGATATATTGATATATTATGGAAAAATGTCATCACAAGTCTACGCATTACATACCAATTGTTTGTTTAGAATCGATTTATATATTCTGACAATATCACTTAACTTTTACTTTAAAAAAAAAGTGTGTCGAAGTTGTTAAGTTTTTACCTCTTGATACTGTCGAAATGTCAAGTTGTATTTTATTTTATTTGAGACATTTATTTTTTATTTTTCATGTAGAACACCTCAAAATGTTATGGTCGTATTATATGCAGGATCGTTCTATTCTCAGGCCATTACAGTAAATTTACAATTTGCTGGCATTTAAGTGAAACCACAACTAAATTAATATGAGAGATAATCGATTATTACCTATTTCGAATGTTGCCTCTTTGTTTAGTTGCCAGTTATATTGAAAGCAAAAAATCGAATAGCGAGAATCATAATATTGAGATCGATTCTCGATTCTTTCGATACCAGTAAGAATCGGAAGGTATCGAGGAATCAAGTTTGACAGCCCTAGTTAATTTACTTATTTTCCTTAATTTTCTATCACATTCAATTAGTTGGCAACCATTCATTTAATTCCCTCATTGTGACTCTTTTAATAAAAGGCATACATTCTAAGATAAAATTAAATTGTTCAGCTTTCTGCCAATCATGAATGGAAGTTTATTCCCCAAAACTATATTATTGTACCTTGAAACCTCTCTACATTTTATCTAGGTGAATTCTCTGAAACATTATTTAAGCTGTTTTTCATCACACAAATGCTAGTTTGTAAATTTAAATAATCTTTTTTGTTTTCTAGCCTATTTCTGCTACTTCCTATTCTACCCTGGACTCAACTTCTACAATGCAGCAGTGGGCAGATGCCACAGCCACTGGTGGAGGAACTGAATGCACCATATGCTATGAGCGTCCTATAGATTCTGTACTGTACATGTGTGGCCATATGTGTATGTGCTACGAGTGTGCCGTTCAGCAATGGAGGGGTAAAGGGGGCGGCCACTGCCCACTCTGCCGTGCCATTATACGAGATGTTATTCGCACCTACAAGTCCTGATAGCGCGCCCCCGCCTGACGGCTGCACAGTCTACAGGAGTTTGGCAGTACAACACTTGTCTAACCGCAAGAATGTCAATAATCTCTAGGTCGAGGAGGAAGTTTGTAGTTTGACTGATGCTAGCGATTACTGTAGATGTGTTAATGGTGACATTTTCCATAGATGGAAATGTTGGTTGGATATTGAATGAAATATCTAGCATTTCGTCCAAAATGAACAATTTACTAGAAGTTATTTTTTTGGAGGATGGAAATAAGAATCTGAGTTATAAAGCTTTGAGGAAAATTAATGGATTATCTGAAGCAAAACTGCACATATGTCTTCCGAGCATTAATGAAGGTGCCGGAAGGTGACAAGATTTGAACGAGTCTTTTTAAACCAAAGAGAGCAAATATAAGTTATTAACATTACCCATGAAGTTCAATGGGAAAAAAAAAGAGGTCTGTCTTGTGACTCAATGAAATATTACAATAAAAATAGGATGTGTATTATTTAGATCAATTGAAGTGTACATTCTCTAAAGCATTAAAACACATAAGTGGTTGTTTTGCTATTTCCATGAATACTTATCTTCAGCCTTAAAATGGTAAATTAAACATTGTTTTGTTTTTAATGTTTGTTGTTTAGGAGATAATTAGGGCAAAATTGTTTTCCAGGGCAAATTTTTATACGAAAACTAATATGTTAGATCAATGCACGTTTTTGTAACCAGTGTAGTTATTATTTTTTCCTTGAAAATGTATTCAAATGGATGAGTTTGTGGAACAATTCTAGTTTTTGTTTTTACTTTTCTTATAAAGGATTTTTATGTTCGTGAGTGATGTTGACATTACACTTGGATGTCGTGTAAAGTTCGCATCAAGGTTGCAACATTCCATCTTACGTACGATAGTGTAATCTAGTCATTAACTTACTGTCTCAATGCTTTAATTTTTACCTAATTTTGTTCCAAACATAAAATGTAAATAGTAATTTTTCTTTAAATCTTCCTCTTCTTTATTCTTTTTGCAATTTTAAAACTAAAGTTTGTGCAAGGATGAGTCACCGTTGTTTTGAAGAATCTGTTGAAATTTTTTTTAATTCTATGTTTATCTAGACTTTTATAAAGTGAATAGTATTCTCCAATGATTGTGTTAGTGAGCGATGTTGTTACAATGTTCCTAATTACACATAAGACTGGGCTTGGTGATAGAGTGAACTCTTTTTTTTACATGTTTGTGGTTTTGTGCTTTTGTATTTTTACAAAATATATATATATAAATGTTAGATGGAACTTTTTTAATCTAGTAATTGGAAAAAAAAGTAGTAAATTTGTTATAAATTCATTGAATTTTTGTTCTCATATTTTTTCATTTATAAATTAATTGATTTTACTATTATTTTAACTTATTTTACTACCGATTTAGGCATTAATGTTGTAATGTAAATTTGATAAGTAGGCTATTAATAAAATTTTATTTTTAAATTCCTTTTGTTCTAACACTTAAAACAGTAATTATTAAGTTTGAAACCTAACACGTTTTTAAAATGTGTTTTTAAGTCAGTTGTCTTAGACATGGATGTTGTGACTTTGTAGAACCTACCATTTTCTCAAATGATGACTCATCCTTTCTCTATAGCTATGTTATTGTGAAGGATCAGATTTCAAGCCATGTAGAATCTAAATAGATTTCCATGATTAAGTTTAGTAAACATTAAAAAAAATTGGAAGCAAACATCCAACAAATTAAAGTTTATTGAGGTGATTATATTTGATAAAAAAATTATTTTCAAAGACAAGAATAAGAAATTATTGTCATTATATCGTTGCAAAGTTAAAATCTGACTAGGGCATAATAAAAATGGTGTGCACTATTAACACTGACACTATCTTGTAATTTGAGCCATAGTGAAACTAAGCAAGGTAATCTTGTCACCTTTTGGAGTAAACTGAATGTAACCTTTGTTCACCCTGAAAGGTATTAAGATTTCCTTGCATATTTCCACTAAGGTGCAGCTTATGGAATAGGGCATAGTTTAATACCCTTAAATTAAGGCTGATACCTTTGGGGATGAACAGATGAGGTCAGTATGAATGGTTAAGATTTTCAATCAAGAGCTTTTAAGTTAATTTCATTATTTACTCTTGACTTAGAGTACTCAGAAAATTAATTTTTTTTAGGGAAATTCATGAATTAAAGTGCTTTAAACATGTTTAAATTATGTCCTTTAATAAACATAATATAATTATAGAAAAATATAACCAAATATAAGAAAAAACCTTAACACATATTTTTAAAACACTTCTACAATGTGGCTTGCATAAGGAAAAGAGGAACACAATTTACATTTTAACACTGGTACCACTGTACAAAAAGAGAATTCAGGTCTCAGGGGGAAAAAATTGTGTTATTTCCAGATAAACATTTTCTTTTCTCAAAGTTTAAGAAAGCAATTTTGTGTTTTGTTTTTAATTTTTCCCCCTCTTGCAAAGGCTAGCTTCAGAGAACAGCCATTACCTCTTTGTCTAATGGTAACATGTAAAGTGTGAACTGTGGTGTTATTTTTACTGTACAAGCCATATTGTGTTTGTTGGTTTTATATGTTTTTATACACCTTTTCTGCACCTTCTTCCAAATATAATAAAACTACCTATTAAAGTGAAGAGATTTTCCTTGTAGAGATATATACATTCAAATAAGAAAACATGGATAACAAACACTCTCAAAATGCACCTAAAAAAATGTTTTGAGGTAATTAGATATATTACTATTTGATCTCTCCAGAGAAAACTGATCAAAATTATAAGATATTTGACTTATTTACCCACTAAAGTTATTTTGTGCAAATTTTAAGAGGCCTGCCATGTTTTCTACCAAATATGTGTATTCTCAATCTCCCTACTATATTTTTATAGCAATCCCAATGGCATGGCCTATTTAATTCACACACAATAAAACTGTAACAATATTTGCAAACTCTAATCAGTTACAGATACAAATTTAGTTAGCCATTTTGTGTGTTTATCGAAGCTAATTTTCTACATACACAAATGTTTAATCCACTCAATGTGGAAATGCAGGGAAGGTGAGAAAGGGTAAATTGTTTTGCAGTTTTTAAATCAAAACATTTGTTTGGTCAAAATAAAATATTATTTCAGTATAAACATAGTTTAATTTTCTTCATGTAGTGAGATCAACAGTTGTTGAATATATGTCATGAGAATAGCAGCATTAGATGAGAAAAAGTTTTCATTAAATTCCACTATGTGATGTTTGTACTTAAGCAACATTTGATGTAATTTGGCAAAAATAATTCCCTTTTCTCATGTTCTCTACATCGTCACTAAGAGTTATATACATGGCTTGGAGTATTGGTCCTACGAAATGGATCGGTGATGATTATATGTATTGTAAGCTAAGTCTGCACATGTAAGATATTGCACTAAGTTGACACCGGTGAATGGAACAGTTTGTAGTCTTCCTTACGTTGCTTCTGTCCATCTCTTTTAGACACAGTGCCCGACACTTTCAAGTTGGCGATAGTTAAACTTGATTTATCTAACACATTTCTCCTCTCACTGAAAGGAGATAAGTCTGATCTAGCCTTCTAAAAAACCATTTATATTTTTTCCTTTGCATTCTAATTTATTTTGCCCAGAGTGCACTTTTTTTTCCACGGTCAATGTTATGTGAGTTGTTTTGTTTTAAATGAGTGCAAATTTAATTACTTTCATTATATAGCAAAGGATTTTGTGATTGTTCTTTCAAGTTTAGTTGCTATAAAAGAATGTCTTTATATGTTTGTAAGGTTTTTGAAAATTAAAGAAATTATTGTGTATAACTTGAAATTATTTTATTTAATCTGTTTTACTCATGAATAACCCATTGATTTTACTATCCCATAAAACTTAGTATAAGAATATATCCTTGTATGAAAACATTTTCTTATCGATACATTTGAATAATTTCTATTTAATACTTCACTAAGGCTCTAAAGCTGATAACTATAACTAGGCTTCAAGTTAGGTGCTGTTACATACTATTTATCCTGAAAGGCAACAAGCCGTGGCGGATTTAAATGTTTGCTGTCTAGGGTCTACACAGATCTGGCCGCCCACCCCTCTGTT
The DNA here is from genome assembly GCA_039000515.1 of Timema cristinae. Classification (NCBI taxonomy): domain Eukaryota; kingdom Metazoa; phylum Arthropoda; class Insecta; order Phasmatodea; family Timematidae; genus Timema; species Timema cristinae. Next base: position 29,479,496 of record JBCFYV010002255.1, read on the forward strand.
CTCCCAACTCTGAAACCCCTTCATACAATCACCCCACCTGCCAGCCACTCAGACCCCCGTCCTGTGTAAAATATAAACCAAACCCCTTACAGAAAAGTAATATGAAGTGATAATAAGGGAGCTTTGATGTAATATAACCCTGCATGTTGCCAAACTGTACCTCTGAGTTTGACTGAAAGTAATGATCACTAAAAACACTAAAACCTAATTTTTTGTTCAGCTACTCTTCAGCTGCTAGCTTTTATTTCAATAATTTTTAATTTGCCACCCTGGGCTATAGCCCCCTCAGCCCTGCTGTAAATACCTCCCTCTTGACAACTATATAATACAGCTTAACACATGCCACAGCTTATTAGATATGGCCATAATGTAAACTGTCAAAGATTGCTACCTTTAAGGGCACAAAGTGTATACTGTACATGATTTGCTATCTCTATTAGATAATCAATCGGGTTTTTCAATAATATAGCTATCTGGAGATGGAGAAGATTTGCACCCTTTATAGAATCCATCTCAAGTATAAAAATTGTGACTTTGCACCCAAAATTAGCTTTTTTTAACTCTTTCTCAATCTTGCACTAAATAAGCAGCAAGAACTATAGTGACACCTTAAGGTGCGGCAGAAGGAAACAAGTATGTTTACAGTTTTTATAGAATTGAAATTTGTTGGCCAAAATAAATCGAATATTTCTCTAATATCAACATTGAGTTTAGTTTTCTGCACATGCTAATATTAACAGATCTTTAATATCTGTCAAGGGTGTCCTGGAATTTTGTTAAATTATTTAAATAAAAGACAAAAGTTTTGACAACATTCCAGGACACCCTTGAAAGATATTAGATGATAATATTTACCACCACGTCTTACTACCCGTTCGGGTTATACGCTTTAAGTACTAATTACGCTAATGGATTAGGAATTGGGAAGGTTTAATTAGAGGAAGTGAACCCGCATTTGCGTGGAGGTAGAGTGGAAAACCATTTAGGAAAAATCACCCCCAGTTCACCCGACCAAGATTCGAACCTCGATCTCCCCGTCCTCAGCAGTCGAGCTAAACAAGACAAGCGCGTTATCCAACTACGCCACCGAGGCGGGTAATTACAAATATTACTAAACATTTTTCTCATTAGCTAAAAATTACATACCTAGCAAACACATGCACAGATGACATAAATAGACTTAGACAATGGCTTATCATAAACTAGGGACAATCCCATTACTCAATTTTAGTTGCAACCAGGGGTGCGCCATCCTCTGAGATTATGTGGTATAAATATTATAAATAACAGTTATAGAACATAATTAATAAACCAATTACTAGCGCATGCCATCTACTGACACTTGGGTTGATAGTTTGACCCATGCGCTAGCGATTCCAACAGCATTCGCCATTCAAATTTTAAGGGTCAAGTGTCCGCCCACGAATGTGGGTACATTAGAAACAATTTTTTATGTTATATCTTATTTTTATGAGACAAGAATTGCCATAAAAAGGGTCTTTTTGAGGCTTCAATTTAATCAATTTCCATAATGTTAGTCAATAATTTTTAAACGTAATTATTAAAAACCAAATATAATGAAAATTAAAATAATGTCATCCAAAATGTACCGCCCCCTAAAGACTGCACCTAGTGGGCCTATAGTGTGATTCCGCTCCTGATCGACAGCCTAGTATATTGCGAGGGTAGCGCCTTATTCAATGCGGCAAACGAAGCAAATTAAGTTGGTTTTTAATTTATCATAACTTTATTTAAAAATAGTATCAAACAGGAAGCCCAGGCTTTAATTTTAGTCACATTTTAGTAGCTTTTTTAAAAGTAAAGTCAATGTTTTCATAATTTTGGTATCCCATAGTGATATTAGCTCTATACTAACAAAATCTTAGTTAAGGTAAGTTCCTTATGCTCCAAAGGGGGGAAAAAAACGAATAGGGCTGGCATTAGGGCATTGCCTTTGAGCTTATGGGTATGTGTGCTACTGCTATGCACGGTGTGTACGATTTGTTTTTGCTCCCCAGCCGCACTCAACGCTTTAAGTGGGGATGTAGAGAAAGCAAGAAAAGACAGTTTCTTTTGCAGTTTTTATAGTATAACTTTTTTTTCCAAAATAAAAAAAAAATCTTATTTCAATACAAAGATTTAATTTTCTTCACAAGGTGATATGAACAGTTCCTGAATACCTTCATTAGAATATGGGTATTAATTAGATGACAAACTTTTAAATGAAGATAAAAAGTTGTCATTAAATTCCACACTACCTTTACAAATCATTCACAAAATCACCATTTAAAGAAAATTTTTAAACTTTTAACTAGGGCATTAGTTTATTTTGACCCAAAAATGGTTTTGTCATAAAACCTGGAAAAACAGTGCCCTTTGCTCACGTCCTACATTCACACCTTAAGGAAAGGTATGATATCTAGTCTAGACACTCCATATCCGTCAAGGTGTGTAAGAGATTGACTACACATAACAGATTGCTCTGTTTAAGAGTCCATATCCTTATTCCTCACAACGAATCACATTTCCTCTAATCTATTGGAAATGGTCCTCACCCTGATTTTTGAAATTTGGAATTCCTTAGATGCTACTTAGAGATTTTTTCCCCCAAAAAATTAGGTGCACTCTAGAAGCTATTTCAATTGGTCTTCCCCAGCAAACATTTGAAATTTGATAATCTTCATAGATATTTTGAATGATCCTCACCTGGATTTTTTTAAATTCAATTTCTTTTAGAAGCTATTTAAAGAGCATTTCTAACATGTTTTTTTAATAATTTTAGAGGCTAATTAAAGTGGCTCTTGCTTGTATTTCTTAAAAATATTTTATTCATATAGATTTTATAGAATGGCTCCCTACAGGTCCTTTTATTTGCCTATAGAAGCCATTTAGACTGATATTAGCATGGAAATTTTGGAAAATTAAATGCCTCTAGAATCTATTTAATGTAGTCTTTACATTGTCATTTTTTTTAAGTGAATGCCTTCAAGTTATATTAAGTTTGATACAAGGCCATCTTTAAGCTTCATATTAAAAGTTTCAGGGGAGGAGTGTTAATTAAACCCCATGAGATCACATACACAAATTTCCATTTCAAAAATCATGTATGTAATCGAGTTGGCAATTCATTATAAAGCACTGTCCAATTCCTCTCGGATCACCGACTTAAGACTTACAAGGAAGCAGGATAAACCAAGTATACATTCAACTGCCAATCATTTTCAATTTTAATTTTATTTATCATAGTACATTTGTGATTCTTAAAGCAGTATGTGTTCTACAACATTTTACTACACATGCAAAATTGAATTTACTGTATCTTTACGTTTAAGAAAAACTGTGAAGAACATTACCATTAATATATTTTTCCATAAATTATACGTTTTTCGTTTCAAAATATTTAACAATTGACAAATGGTGAGAAATCTTAATTTGACATCCAAACTTTCTGTACAGAAATTCTCTCATAATTTGATATGAAAGCCTTACACATGGAATCTTAAAACAAATGTTTTTAAGGCACATAGCTTTGATTCATGTTCATATCTTTAAATCCTTTGTGCCTAGAATACATAAAGCCACTCCTACTTCCCTGATGAATTATCTCCCTTTTTCTCCGGTGTTTTAGTGGACCGTTGTCCCACCCTCCTTGTGGCGCTCATCAGTAACCGCCCTACGGTCGCAGATTTCCCAGAAGATTTGACCGTCGGAGAGTCCTTTCCAGACTCACGTTTCTTGGTGCTACTTTCAGTTTTGGTCCTAGGTGGTATCGGGGTCCGAACCCAAACCTCAGCCGATGATACGGTCTGTACTGACGGGTTTGACGCCCGTCTAGGGATTCTACCCAGGGTCCCACCCGGCATGTCCTTTAACTTTGAGGCCGCTCCAGTGGCCGCAGGCCTGCGAGGTTTAACAAACTTTGAGGGGGTTGCAGAGAGGGGGGTACTGGCCTCAGAGAGGGCCCCACGGCTCAACGAGCGGGATAAACTTTGGCTATATGGGCTCCAGAGAGAATCCGAACTCTTCAGTAGAGCTTTGCGGGCCGGTGGGTTTGGGGTCTTCTTGATTCTGCCCAAGGAAGAAGGGGCGTTCCGCCGTGGAGTTGTAGCAGACGATTTTCCACTGGATGAGGCTCGTGACGACGTGTTTGCAGGAGGCATAGATGCCTACACATGAGGAAATTAACAGTTAGCAAGTATATTAGCAAGATATATCTGGATATATGGGGAAATCAAATGTAACAATTCAAAATAAGAGATTTACTTGCGGCTATCGCACTATGCTACACCCATAAATCTACTCTGCATCAATGGAAAGGTCAAATTAAATTAATCTAAGGTATTTTTAAATAGTTTTTTTAAATTGACATATAAGAGGCCCATTTGACGTGTTTAGTGGTTTAATCTTTTGAATATCAAGTCATAAACCTCATTTTAAAATTTAGCTTATGCATCTATGTCATATCACCTCTATCATAGCCGTAATACATATTTTTTTAAGCATTGATTAAAACTATATTATCTTGAGGGGAGGGAGGGAGGGAGGTAGTAGGCAAATTTCCCAATCGATTTTTTTTTATCTCACCGTCTTAGGCCTACTACCTGTTTAGTTTCTACTCACATTATACTTTAATGAGGTAGAGATGAGGAAGATAATATTTTAGAGGTAATCTACCCGCATTTGCATGGAAGGAGGGTGAGAAACAATTTAGGAAAAGTCACCCTCAGTAGACCCGACGGATTCGAACCCCAATCTTGCCATGATTAGCAGTCTAGTCTAACACGATGAGGGTTCAGCCAGACTAACAAACTCACGAGCGAGCGCACAAGCGACTGGGTGGCCAAACTGGCGAGCGAGCACGTGATTAGCAGGTAGCTCTCGATAGTTGTTGACGAGGAGGCAAAGTGTTCGAATCTTGGCTCATCCTCTCCCCATGCTAATGGTGATTATTATTTGTAAAGGCCTACTTTGATAATATTGAAGTATTTTAATAAATATATACTAGATAGCTGTTGCCCGCGGCTTTGCTCGCGTGGAAGTCGATTTTATACAAATACGAAAATATACATATGTATTTACAGATTAATTTAAAATATTACGTTACGTTGATGACCATAACTTGACCTCAGATCAAAAATAATGTAAGTCCGATACAAACTTTCACCCCCTTTTTCATCCCTTATTAAATAAAATTTCCAAAATTCCTGAAACACGTATTTATTTGTTTTACGTCAATAACCGAAATACAAAATTTTATTTATGTAACTTTCAAAATGACGGACTTTCATACATATTATCATCCCCTATTTTGACCCCTTTTGGGGGTGGAATTTTCTAAAATCCTTTCTTAGTGGGCGCCTACATAACAAAATGAATATACAGTCCGAATTTCATGCTTGTAGCCTTGATAGTTTGCGCTCGGCGATGAACAGTCATGAGTCGTCATCAGCATCAGTCAGATCAGTCTATTTATCAGTCATCAGTTCAAGTCAATCAATCAGGACATGTTATTTTATAAGTATAGATATATTTTAGGTATTGTTTACGATCTTACCAATTAAATTAGGCCGTTAGTAGCAAGTGTGCAAAACCTATTGATAAAATTAAAATGTCAAAATGAGAAGTTTTCCTAGCACTCAATGAACCAACATACAATACTATTGCCTGGCTCCTGTAAACTAGACTGCTCCGGTTCGAGCGTGTGCGCTTAAAAAATAGAACCATTTTTATCTTTCAAGTCCACGCGCTCAGTCGCTCGCTCTAGTCTGACCACCTCATTACAACCAATGTGTTCTATTTTATATTTTAGTCGCTCGCCCATTCTAGCCGTCCCCTGACACCTTAGATCATTCGCCAACAGAAACGGATCACTACCGTACCTTGTTCGTTTTTATATATGTTACTATCACACTGAAGGCAGTGTATTCCAACACCTAATAAACAGTATTTATATATTACTAATTGGAGTTTTTTAAAAGCTATAATTTATAATAAAATTAAATGAAAATAATTAATCTAAACTACTTGAACTCATCCAAAGACAAATACCATGGAGACTGTTTGTACCTTATCTTTACATCACAATTGCATCATTCATGAGAACATAGTATAGATGCAGTTCGTGGTATGAACATTCAATTTACCTGAAAGGCCCTAAATTGACATATTACACTACGCTCCTATTTTATGCGCTGAATCAGTGTAACCAAGGTAGTATTAGTACCTTTCACGTACTTAAAATACAAACCCATGGCCTCACCTTAGAAATGTGCGTCGCATTCTCACTTTTGCCAAGGCCAGTTCCACCAAGATCGACGCCCGCGGTCGCCAGGGTTTCCTGCAAGATACCGACTGCGAACTTCAGTCCGAAGATTACTTCCGGTCTGTCCTTTAGGTTAATCCGCTCCACGGAAGAGCACAGCGAGGCAAGGGGCAAGTTTGAAACAGAGGCAGCAGCACTGTTGGAGGTCGTCGTGTCGCGGTCTTCCTTGTTCCAGGTGCTCTGTCGGAACATCGGTGGAGGAGCCGGGTTCAATGGTAAGTCCCCGACTGGGCTGATACTACAAGATGCCTTAAAACATATTTAATTACATATAAGTTTAGTTTGAGTTTTGGTGCCCTTTGAATCTCTACTTGTAATGCCAAGATATAATTCTCATTACTTTCGACAGAGTTTACTAGTGACTAGCGCTTTAAAACTACAAAATTATAAATTAAATCCTCAAATGAACACAAATATAAATACACCCAAATAGATGAATACACTAGTTAAATATTAAATTTAAAGGGTAAAAAGAAAGACTACTAACATTTAAAAAAAATCTGATTTATTAATAATCAAATGAAGCAGTCTACGTCTATTATTTTGTAAACACTGAATACAATTTTAACCTCGCTATTAACACTTGGGATCTTTTAACATATAGAGGTAGGGTTTAGTTAAATGCGTATGACATTTTTGTAAAGTTAATAACTTATTCATCTTTCTACTAGACGTCGTGCCCTAATATGTTTAGTCCAAAGAAGAGGTATAAATAAGATCCCCAGACTTCAGATTAAAATGGCTGCGCTCATTGGAAGAGATTAAGTCCCTCAACACTGGGTGTCTACATACAGTCTCAATAGAATACATTGCTATCTAACAACTTTTCAAAAATAGTTTTCTTTAAAGATGCTCTTGTTAGAGAGCGGATCAAAATTAACTTTTAGTGTCATTAAACCAGCTTTCAAAAAAAAAAAAATGTTCAGGTCGTGGCCCCACCCCTTCCCATAAACCAACACAGCCCTTATCACGATAAGCTTGGACTGTAAATTACAAAGAAAACGTAAAATACAAGTCTTTTTTTTTCTGTTCCAAGAGATTTTTTGCAATTTGTCTTATTTGCAAACAATCCTCAAATACGTTAACTAGTTACTTATCCGAAAAGGTTTACTAATATATATATAATAATAATATAATATTAGCACGCAGTCTCACTACCCGTTCGGTATATACGCACTTACGCTAATGTGTAATGGTAGAGTGATTGTGAGATGAAATGGAGGACCTACAGTTTAACGTGGAATCCGAACCACGGTGGAGGACTGGCATACCACATATTCACAAGTTGTGATTAATACACGTCTTATCAGAGGTGAAGGAAGGGTTTGGTAATCAGATAAACCTGTGCCAGGAGTTAGAATTGAACCCCGGACCCCCAACACAGCAGTTTTGATACTTTACCCCTAGACCCCAAGTCACCGAAAGGTTTATTAATTGAAAGAAGATAAGGGGGTGAGTTGGGTGAATTGTGTTAGGACCACCCTCTTGGAAAATCTCTCCAGCTTGTAGCCTTCACAACAAACAATTTGGAAGTGGTGTTATCACTTAGGACAGCAGTGTTATAGGACTTAGCCTGGCTCGAGGCGCGCTGCGGAACTCCTTTAAGGTAGTGTCTGACGTGTCCTTGCCTGTGGCCTAGTCAGTAAAATATAAACATTAATACAGTAGCCTCATGGCTTCTTAGGTGCTGACTGACAACTCACAGCTGACTTATGACAGTCAACATTTAAGTATATACCTAAATGTTGACTGCCAAAAGTGACAGCTGTTAAACACATATTTTTGCAGATCACATGGTTCGGCGTAGGGATACATAATATGGTCTGGTAGCTTTTCAAAGCCGTCAGAAGTCAGCTGTGAGTTGACAGTCAGCACCAAAGAAGCCATGAGGCTACTGTAAGATAAATGACTAGCAGGATTTTATTAACAATTAGATTAAACTTTACGCACAGACGTTTTTACCGATTAGCAGCGCGATTTTACCCTTATAATACCCTTAACTTCCCCTCGATGGTAGCTAGCTTAACTTGTATGGATCCATTACGATGCAGCCTATAAGACATGGTCTTAGTGCAATACGTCAAGTTAAAGACAGCTACCTTTCAGGGTGAACTAAGCGTACAGTGTCATTTATCTTCAAACACATATTCAAATAGATTTAGCACTACAAAAATCTGTCAATCTCTGTATATACTTCTAAGTCACATACTCGAGGCCCCACCTTTTTTTTTTATTTTTTTTCCCCCTAAGGAGGGGGGTAGTGTAGTAGCTTAATGTGGGCTGTGGAAGATTCTGCCCACGGAGACTCATTGTAAATTTCCCAATAGAGGATGGGGAGAAATTCTTAATATTAAATCCCTCTACAAGTGTTTTAAAAATATAGATGGGGTATAAGTCATTCACGAGCTAAGTTTACTTGGATGACAGCTCGAAATGTTACTAGAAGTAATCTCTAATATATCACTACGCCAATAGCTGACATCACTTTGGATGACTGTAATGAAAACAGATGGTAACATATTAATGTGATATTTAACCACAGTAATTTAGGCCAATATTATTTATATATTTATTTGAGGATAGACACAAAGTTTATTTATAGTTTTATTCCACTTAAAAAAATATTAACACCACTTTCACAAAAACTTCTAACGAACATAATTTCAAAATGGCGACTGACGAATTTAAACCTTATGGTTAAACATGACGGTAAACAAGTTTTTTACAATGATGCAGACACGCAGTTGATGAAAATATTTATTCAGCTAAATATTTCAAAATACGATAAAATAATCATATAATCATTTATTGTGTGTAAAAAAAATTGACAACAATTTTCTCTTTTCCAAGTAAATACGATGCTTGTATTAAAAGATATTGATATGTGCACTATATTACACAAAATCAGTAACGTTCCAAAACGAAAAATAAGTACTTTTAATTATGTTTAAAATATTGTTTCGAGTTGGATAAAAAGAAATTATTTAAGAAAATGAAATAGTATGAGAAAACTTAAGTTTACATTATTTTAAATGTAATATATAACAGGTAATTAAAGATATTTACATTTATAACAAAACAGTGATCTTTTACAAGTGTTGGCAACCCAAAACCTAAACATATGATTTTCGAACTGTCATCCAGGTAAAATCCTATCGTGAACGGAATATAAGTTGTTCAATTCACAAGACAAGTAAACTACTAACCTAGTTGCCTAGGAATTGAGCAGTGATAAACTAGTAATATCGATAGAGGTTTGGTAAATGTATATGTTTTTATTAGTCACTTTACAACTAATAGTGGAAGAAACTATTTAATTAAATCATAGCTTGTGTGAAGTAGCATTCTCACCTTAAAAATACTTGAACCAATTAAAATAGGTGGCAATTAGTATTCTTATCTGACATCCAAGTGTACTCACTAGCGAGGATGGTGGGGGTAGAGACTCGTCCACATCCATAGCTAAACTGTTAGATAGCGAGGGTGCTTTGGACAACGTAAGAGGTAAAATTGCCAAGGATCCATATCGTCTCTCTACTGGAGAGGATAGGTTTTCCATAGAACGTTCTCTCATTTGGATGGATCCCAACGAACTGCCCCTCTTCACTTTAGGTTGAGTTTTGGAGACGCAAGAGAATTCACTTTTATTATGCTCGTCAGATGAAACAATCTGTACGAGCTTCCAGAAAACATCGCGTATGACATCAGATGAGCCTTTGTTTAGGTTTGGAAGCATCGTACTTCCAGCTTCTAGGATCATACTCCTTGAATCCTGCACAGAATTCACATCAATAGGTTAATAATATTTAGATTTATATTATAATTTAGTATTGAATTCTTGTTCACAGTTATTACTTTATTAACAACATTAAGATAGCCTACATATAGTAAATCAATTACATCAGTCAAATAAAATTGTTAGTTTTAGATGGAATAAAATCATAAAAGGGAACAAAAGTTTACATTAAGAAATCTCCTTAAGTACGAACCCTAACTTATTTAGCAAAAGCAGATAAAATATTGCTTCAGTATGGATATAAAGTTTATTTTCTACATTTATATCTCTTGAATATTCCCTTAAGTTCTTATTTAAACGTAATGTTGATTACAAATATTCAAGATGTGTTGAGATTAATATGAGTGGAAAATCAAACAAAATATCCATGGAAGCAATATTTAATTAATCTTTGGCCAAAAAAGTTTGCTATAGAAACTATAAAAATATATACCTTAAATCACATTCCTTTCCATCTAACTACAAGAGTTATGCTTTCAGTTACTTATTTCTTAGTTATCGCCAGCCAAATTATATGAGAAACCATATTTCTTTAGTAAATATATCACGAGGTATCCAACTAGTTTTGTAAAGATTGACTTGACTTTCAGAAACAATTCATTAAATTGAAAAATGACACCTGAACACAGGAATAAAACCCGGAATCTTTGGATTAGTACTTCGCCAATGCTCTAACCACTGAACTATCCAGGAATCATCCTTTGCCAAGGATCATTTTTATAATTTAGCTTAGTATTTTTAAGTGCAAAGTGCAAAGCTGCAGACATTTTGCAACTGGAAATTGTTGAATGACCATTGAAGAGATTGCGAGTTTCCACAAAATTAATAAAACAAATCAACTATTATTGGGTATAAGCCCTGTGATGTGTAAAAGCAAGAGTATTGACTGGATATTTTTCATCTTTAAGTGACAACTAAACATTTAAAAAATAAAAATTGCTAGTATTTATTGTTTAAGGCATGGCTCTCAAACTCAAGGCCCGTTAAGACATATTTGACCGGCCCACTTGTCTGAAATATATTATTATCTGGCCTGCAGTCTTATACCTAAACTAGATAGCTGTTGCCCGCGGCTTTGCTCGCGTGGAAGTTGATTATATACAAATACGAAAATATACATATGTATTTACAGATTAATTTAAAATATTATGTTACGTTGATGACCATAACTTGACCTCAGATCAAAAATAATGCAAGTCCGATACAAACTTTCACCCCCTTTTTCATCCCTTATTAAATAAAATTTTCAAAATTCCTGAAACACGTATTTATTTGTTTTACGTCAATAACCGAAATACAAAATTTTATTTATGTAACTTTCAAAATGACGGACTTTCATACATATTATCATCCCCTATTTTGACCCCTTTGGGTGGAATTTTCTAAAATCCTTTCTTAGTGGGTGCCTACATATCAAAATGAATATACAGTCCGAATTTCATGCTTGTAGCCTTGATAGTTTGCGCTCGGCGATGAAGAGTCAGTCAGTCAGTCAGTCAGTCAGTCAATCAATCAGGACATGTTATTTTATAAGTATAGATAAACAGTTTAATTTTAGTATGTACATAATTTGTGTTGAAATAAACGATAAAAAATATAGCACAGTCTGAAATTGTTTATTACTTTAAATACTATAATGTGTGAACTTTTATTTACATAAATTAATAAACACCGCTACGAGTATTTCGCTAAATCACACAAAATTCTGGGAAAATAGATTTTTTTAAAATATTTTAAATATACAGTAGTGATTTTAAATACATATCAATAGCCCTTATAGAATTAAATCGGTGGTCACACAAATTAAACTTCAGCTGCATATCACATTACTTGACGTAAGGAAAGTAGATCTAAAGAACTTCTCTAGCTATCTGAAGGCTCTTCGCATGAAAAGTGAACTGTACATAAAGAAGGATTGTCAATAACTATCTGGAACAGTGGTGTCGACAGAACTATGATAAAGGGGACACCTTCAGCTTACCTCTTGCATATGGTCCGTAAACAAAGGAAGATGGATCAGTATTTTACTAAAGTTAACACTAAATTTATTAGTACCTGTTATATTTTTTGAGCATTCTATAAAAATTATTTACAATTGGATTTATTTTAATGAGTACATTCATTTATACCACACGCCCTTACCTGGTCAGTGTTTACCTTTCAATGACTGTTTAGAGAGGGATAGATTAAGATATATGATTAGTGCAGTTTTGAGTTTGGTGTTCACATTTTTATTGAAACAGCATTGAAATAGCCTACGTTTCAAAATGTTTTGGGGTGCCCCCCCCCTCACCCCACCACACACCCTTGTTTCTAACAAAGCGTATAGTGGCTAATCGCCCACAGAACCCCCAAAGATCCATATTTATAAACCTCAATTTTACTAACTATGGACACACTCGACAGTTAAAGGTTGATTTTGGTAGGAAGAACAGTAGAAGTTAGTTACTAAAGTTACTAAAACAATTTTAATATATTCATACATCAAGTCGTGTTATCTGCAGTTGTCACTTTCGATAGATATTATCAATACCTATAAAATAACACAAATAAAATAGTAAAATGTCATCAATATTGGTCGCAAATAAATAAATTTGAATTTACTCTACTATTCTTCCAACCAAAATCGGCGTATAGAAGCTACTAGATCTTCTTACACATATTCTTTGTATGTCATCTGCAGCTGTCAACTTTGATTAGATATTATCAATTCCTGTAGAATATCAGTAATAGTAAAATGTTATCAATGTTGACGGCAAAAAAAAGAAAAGTTTGGATTCTCCAAAGGGTGCGCCAAATTTTCGTTCGTAAGGAACTCTATATAGAGATCTACTTTAATGCATTCATATGCCAAGTCATGCATTGTATAACACATTTTTGCTAATGTATATTTTGACAGTTGTGAATTACATATAACAATGGACAATATTTGCTATCCTTCAGTTATCTATTAAATTATAGGTTCTCTAAATGGTGATATAGTTCGCAGTTATACGAGGGTTCACTCACCTTACTGTTATTGGGCTCACTGCCACTCACTTCCCAGATGTGAGCTTCATCAGCGTTTTCTGACGGAGGGCAGTGACATTTTGAATCTGGCGCCTCAAGGATAGCGCGCATGCGCGAGTGTCCGCACATCAACACGGCGCGGAAAGATGGTCCCGTGGCGCTTGAGCAGGCCTCCGAATCACTAGCCTGTTTTTCTAACAGGCGCAATTTCAACCCCACTGTCTGTAGCAGGGCTACCAAATCCACCACATCGGGGGGTTCGTACGTGGGCTGAAACGGAAAACTTATTAAGGGGGTCCAAGCTGGTTTGGAATTATTTTAAACATATTTTTTGGGGGGAGAGAATGGGTATTTTCTTAAGTAACAAACGTATTTCTTCAAGTAAACCTTAATGAACCCCCTCTTTGTTATATGAAAATACTTGAATTTTTATATAAGTTTTATTGATTTATTACTTATTATTAAAACCCAAATAAACTTGAATTAAAATGTTAAAGCTGTGAAGATCCACAAAAACGTTTAGTTTGGGATGGAGGTTTTTATATTAATCATGATACTATAAATTCTTTACCAACAAAAAAAAAAGTATCATAGTTTGGCTGCCTGTAGGAACGCTGAAACCCGTCATATACGCTCAGAACCCGCCGCCCACCTCTACCCCTCCCCCTAAAAAAAGGACTTTATATTTAAATCTAACAAATGCAATCAAGATAAATCTCGAGTTTAATTCCTCCTAAGGACGTTAACACCAGAAACTTTATCCAATGTATTACAATAAAAGGCCAGGCGTCAGGTATTTGAATTCGGAAATAATTTGAGGGAATCTCCTGTGTTTTAATCTCCTTATTTAAGGTCTGTAATGCACATACTCATTGGAGGATTTAATAATTTTGCACCCCTAGGCACCATTATAATATGCGCCCCCCTCCCCCAACTTTTTTTTTTCAGTAGCTTTAGGAAATTTCGGGGGAAAGAGGGGCTGTGGGGGTGGAAGTTAGTATTCAAGAAAAGATTTCTACGAAAGATAGGCATACGAGTATACATAACCTACAGTAACTTAAGCTACAGTAGCACCGTGGCTTCTTTGGTGCTAACTGACAGCTCACAGCTGACTTCTGATGGTTAACATTTAGGTATATACCTAAATTTGGACTGTCAGAAGTGACAGCTGCTAAACCCATGTTTTTGCAGATCATATGGTTCGGCGTAGGGATACATAATTTGGTCTGGTAACTTTTCAAAGCTGTGAGCTGTCAGTCAACACCAAAGAAGCCATGGGGCTACTCTAGCATTATGAAGAATGGGAAACAGACGTCAGTTAAAAAAACTGATTGCTAAGTAACGTTATTTAAAATAAATATTGTCGTTCTGACAAACTTAAACTATTTTAATAATGTTGGTCTGATTTCTAAACGTAATTATTAAAAACAACATATTATAATAAAATAATGTAATTTAAAATGTGCCGCCCCCTAAAGCCACCGCCCCTAAGCCCGTGCCTAGTGGGCCTGTAGTAAAATCCGCTTCTGCACATACTAAGTTTTCCTTTTCTTACGAGGCCATCTGGCAAGATGGTGGTGAAATGAGAATTTTCATGAAACTCTCGTCTAACGTTAATTTTACTGTAATAATAGTTACATATTTTATTCCATTTACATTTTGTTTAGCACCGCGTCTTACTAACCGTTCGATCTATCGCCTATGTACTAATTACTCTGATTTCTTATGTATTAGGAAGGTTAAATTTAGAGGAAACGTACCCGCATACGCATTGAGGAAGAGTGGAAAACTATTTAGAAAAAAATACCCTCAGTAGAACAGAATGGGATACAATCCCGATCTCCCGGCCAATGGCAGTTCCATCTATTGATAGAGAAATGCCTTAGCCCATGCGGTCACTGAAGCGGGTTATTTAATTCCATTAAAATACTGCAGTTTAAATTTGATAATTCGGTCTAATTAGGGATCGACCCAGTCCGGATTAGCGATTTGTCCGGATTTTCGAAAATTAAAAATAAGAATAGAACGGATAATAAACGTAATATATAGATCGGAGTCCAAACTATTTAGTATCTATCTCACGATTATGTGCCTGGCCAACTATATAGGGCAGGGTTCGATGCCGACATACTACATAAAGGAAATTTTTGATAAATTAATGTTTACCTTGCTTTTGCGTATAATTATTTACTTTCTCTTAGCTTAGACCACTAGTTCAATTTCCAAAGGAAGAATCTTATCTGACAGCCAGAAAAGTTACTAGATCTGTTTTTACCCATTCATACGTCAATCCATAAGATTTGCAACTGTCACTTTTGAGATATATTATAAATAAATATAAATATATATATATATATATTATATATTATTAATAAAAGTAATATAGTGAAACGCTATCAATTTTGTCAACAAGAAGGTTGCCCGCGATGCGGAGTTATTTTGTTTTTACACCTTATCTTACTATAAGCTCGAGCTATACTTGTTACATTTACGTTAATGGGTAAGGATGAAGAAGGTAGAATTTAAAGAAAAGGTTCCTATACATGCGTGAAGGAAGAATGAGAAAACAATCAGGAAAGTTCCACCCTCAATACATCTGAACCGAATTCGAACCTTTGATCTTCCCAACAACAGCAATGCTGTCTATTGCGAGAGCTATGTCCTAGAACAGTGATTTTAATGGTGGGGTGGGGGGGGGGCTTCTGGGGGCCCGCAAAAGGCTTGTGTGTGTGGGGAGGGGGAGTTGCCTCAAAAAATAATTTAAAATGTTATTTGCTTAATAATGAAGCCAATTATCTTAAACCCGCCTTGGTGGCGTAGTTAGCTAACGCAGCTAATCGTGTTTAGCTCGACTGCCGAGGACGGGGAGGTCGAGGTTCGAATCTCGGTCGAGTGAACTGAGTTTTTTTTCCTAAATGGTTTTCCACTCTCCCTCCACGCAAATGCGGGTTACTCCCTCTAAATTCAACCTACCAAATTCCTTATCCATTAGCATAATTAGTACTAAAGAGGATAACCATAACGGGTAAGTAAGACGCGGTGCTAAATAGAATAAAAAATAATCTTAAATTTAAAGTTTTGGAAGAAATAATTCGATGAACGTAGGCATTTAAGTACAGTAGACTCGATTTTCCGGGGTAATGTGGCAAGGGGAACACTGATAGTACAAATAATTTCCATCTGTTTACTATCACCATTCAAATTTTGTTGCTCTTTCATTTCTACTTATTTGTGTGAAAAAGGGATTTTCCACAATGATAGATATTAAAGCGATCCGTGAAATCGACTCCTACACGTGAATAGCATTAAGTAATACATTTAAAACTAGAATAGACAAATTAGTGGAAAGTGTTTCAACAGCAAGAGAGAGAGAGAGAGAGAGAGGTCCCATTTAACACATCTAAGTAGGTAAGTTTTTTAATTTGTTTGTTATTATAATCAATAAAAAAGCCACTATTTTAGAATATATCTTAATTATTTAATGTTAGTAAAACTAGGTGGCCGCGAGTAATTAAAGTTTAAGAACCACTTCCCTAGAACATTCAACCATTGATAATGGCTAGAAAGCTAAAATTTATTTATTTTTATCACCGCGTCTTACTACCCGATCGGTCTATAAGCTTGTAGACTAATTACGCTAGTGGTTTTAGGTATTAAGTAGGCTAAATTTATAGGAAATGTACCCAAATTTGCGTGGAGGAGACTGGAAAACCAGTTTGAAAAACCACCCTCTGTACACCCAACCGAGATTCGAACCTAGATCTCCCAGTCATCGGCAGTCTAGTCTACTGCGAGAGTAGCGCGTTAGACCACGCTAAGTGCTAAGTTTTGCCAAATTTGGACAAAGACTTTTTTTAAATTGCCTAAAATATTAAAGACGGGTATAAGTTTTATTTTACGATAAAGATTAAATTCCTAAAAGTAGGCTATATTTTAATAAACAAAACAAAAGGCAGTCTGTTAATGTTATGACCACCCCATTTCACACTAACACCGGGTATAAACAAAAGTACTCGTCAACACATGGTAACATGTGAAACTATATATTTTTATTATTATATAGTTGAAATACTCATAATATTCTGTAAATAAGCATAGCGAATCTTAGTTCCGTTTAAGGGAGTGTGTGGACAAACAATATTAAGTTAGCAAACGGGCCCACTCAAAAAAAAGAATACTAGCTTTGAGTTTTGATATTGAATATATTAATTAGATGAATTAAACCTAATTAAAATATTTGACTCTGTAAATTCTATAAAGAAACAAGAATACAATTAAGCTTACATTTTCATCTTCGTAATCTTCGCACGCCCATCGGAAGGCCCACTGTAGGAAATGTTTACGGGCAGTCTTATATTCCGTCGACTTGGATCGCTTTTCCATTGCTGGATTTGTAGCTCCAACCATGCACTATAAAAGTAACAGATCCACTAAAGTTTAATTATCGAAGAAACATGAGCTTTCAATGAGGTACTATGGGGGATGCGTCAAATAATCTGCGCAGTGGTACATGACGTCACCTTCATGTTAACATAAAAAAATTCAGCACCGCTTCTTACTACCCTTTCGGTTTATAAGCATAATGTACAAATTACGCTAATGCGCTTGGTATGAGTAAGGTTGAATGTAGGGAGGAAGTGTGCCTGCATTTGCGGGGTAGGAGAGTGAAAAAACATTTCGAATAAAAGCTTGGTACACTCGACCGGAATTCGAACCCTGATCTCCTCGTCAGAGACATCCAGTCTATTGTGAAAGTAACGCATTAGAACATGAGGCCACTGAAAAGGGTAATTTTGCGATTATTTTGTGATGTATCTTTATTATTATTATTATTATTATCATCATCATCATCATCATCATCAAAGCTGGCAGGACCAGAACATTATTTTTAATGGCCACCAGACACACAAGTTAAATAATAATATATTATATATTTATGTACTATAAATTGGGAAAATGTGTATCCGTATAAGCATAGCCAGTATCGGAGTACACATAGGTTAGACGACAGGTTCATTGAATCTATTGTTCCAGTGATGAAGAGATTGGGGTTCGTATACTGACTGGGTATACTGAAGGTATTTTTTCCAAAATTATTTCCCACTTTACCTTTACGCAAATGCAGGTACGCTTTTCTTTTGTTCTACCTTCTTCATCCCTATATTATTAACGCAATTAAAATGTGTATAGCCCGAATCGGTAGTAATAAACGGTGGTAAAAACAATCATAGAGGAATTTCACTATCATTGGTAAATTAGCTTTGGTGGCCACGTGGTCTAACGCGTTACTCTCACAGTAGACTAGACTGCCGGTTACACTGATTGTTGGACTGCTGCCTTTCACTTCCCGGAACAAACAGCATGAACCTCTCCTAACGACCGTTTGGGGTAGAGTGTGATAAATGGTTCCCCTGCCTTGAGACCCCTTTCACTTCCCCTCACTCCCACCTCCTTCAAGGCATATGTCTCAACCCCTTATATGGTAATGGGTTTTCGGCTGGTGTCGTCATCACAATGTCGCAACCCCCTAAGTGGTAATATGATTTTTCCCGGTGATGTCGCAACTAGAGAGCATTGACACAGCTCTGATTATGCACAATCAGGGGCCTTGGTGGCCTTATGGTGATCTATGATCCTCAGAGGCCGCTATCCCCCACCCCAAAAGCCTACTAAAATTGGTTGTTGGTATCGTCCGTCGACATGCACGGATGTAGGTATCTGTAATGGATCGGAGGAATAAGGTAGAAATGTTCCATCGTTTACGTGGAGTGAGGGAGAGTAGAAAACCACCCCAGTTCACCCAAACGAGATTCGAACTGAGTTAGCTCGCACAAGAGAGCGCCTGTGCCTCGTTCCCCCTTATCACCCTTGGCCGTCATGCATCCGTAGCCTTCCAGAGGTGTGATTGGATCAATTTTCCCTCACCCGCCTCAGTGGCGTAGTTGGCTAACGCGCTATATATATATATATATATATATATATATATATATATATAGAGAGAGTTGGATACCAATTATTTACCGAGTTTATTGTAAGCTGGACTCATTTAACTGTTAGCCTGTCGCGGTGGTGTAGCCAGTCCCTAGGTGGGTCTCAAGTTAGCTCAATACCTTAGTTACGATTGTTGTTAGCTTGTATTTTTATCCTCTTAGACGGGCCTCTTAAGATGCGTCTTAGAAGGCATGAGAACCAAATAAATGTACACCATTGTAGCATATAGTTGAACATGTACTCCGTATTGGGCAGCTTATACCATCACTGTGGATTCCTAATTGGGATATTTGAAATTACTATTAGTGATTCACAATTAACTCCCCAGGAAGGAGGGCTGGGCATACTCGTCCTCTAGCTGATCATTTCAGACTGGCTTTATCACGATGTTTATCCAGATTATGGTTGTGTACTCTTAGCGTTAGGAGAGTGGGTCGTCCATTCTATTTTGTATTAATTAAACAGCCAAAATTAAACCTGTAAACAATTTATGACCTGCCAATACCTTGTCTATTGTATTCTCATAATAAAATTGTAACTTGCTATGTTAATTTTCTATGTCAATTTGCACCCCCCCCCCTTTTCCCCCCTATTACCATATTAGTTCCTGTATGGTAGGGTGCAGTACCCTTTCTGGCAAAACGTTTTGTAGGGATGTTTAAGAAACTTTTCCGGAGGGAGAAATACCTACATTTTACACCACTGGGTATTCAATTCAATTTCAACCTCTCTTGCCAGAATTAGATGAGCCTGACATTTAGATGGTGTGCACACCGGGATTCGAATCTGGATATCTTTAGCACAGCTGATGTCTGTTATAACTGTCGTACTTCCTGCACGCTCACCATTTTCGAAGGGGCTTTGCCGGTCGACCAGATTATTCTAGACCAGGTAGAATGTGTACCCACATTTGATTATATTGAGAAAATCAAACGTCGATCACTCTGTCATCGGTCATCTAGTGACATCTTAGACCATGCAACCATCGTTGCAAGTATACAAATTTAGTAGCATGCACACCGGGATTCGAACCTCGATATCTTCAGGACGGTTGTGCTTCCTGCACCCCCACCATTTTCGAAGAGGTTTTGCCGATCGACCAGATTTTTCTAGACCAGGTTGAATGTGTACCCACATTTGCTTCATACGTCGATCACTTTGTCATCGCCCTCTAGTGACGCCTTAGACCATGCGACCATCGATGCAAGTATACAATGCATTGTGACGGTAGATTGCTACCCAAGGACCTAGTCTTTTTTTTTTTTTTTTGCCAGTGATGGGGTTCAAATACGGTCGGATGAATTGCCGGTTTTATTATCTACCTTCACGCAAATGAGGGAACACTTACCTTTTATATTATTCATAACCAGCAATCTTACTCTCTAAACATCAGCACTGTTTTCAGCTCTTTTAATATGACTGTACTACCGCTTGGTAGTTACAATTGATATGTTCCCACAATTAATTTTACTACATTAATTAAATTAAATAATATTTAGGGATAATACTATCAACAATATTCTTGGCGCTTAAGTCAAATATAGTATTTGAAAAATGTATACTTGAAGGCGACCTGGGACCATTATACAGACGGAAGTACCAAAGTAAGTATACTTAAATTTCATTTTTTAAATAATAAAACGATATTGAAACTTTATAGACTGTATGCAAGAGCGAAATGAGTAAACGTGAAAGGTGAATAGTATTGATTGCCTCTGTATTGAGCCTTCTGCAAGAACGTACCCTCTAAGATAGCTAATTAACACTTTCGAATGTAAATTAATATTTTTAAATTCCACTTCTCATTCACTCTTCACGTTTTCTTATCTCTTGCTTGCCTTCTGCCTTATCCCTTTATTGAAGGAAATACTCTAATTTTCGTATTCAGACAAATAATTACCCTAAGTGCTATTCATCAGGATTAAATCAAAAATCCCCTCAGTTGTTATTAGCTGGATGGTAAGACTGATTGATGCCTTCGTGCCTTCATAGATCAATACATTTTTTAAATAATAATTTATAGCCATGTTTGTATGATCAAATTTTACCAAACAAATAATTAGTATTTTATTTATAATACAGTATTTCAAATTTAAATTATCTTTCATTGCTGAGCAAATAATTAATTGTAATTTGTATGTGATCATTTGTTGTAAGCGATTATTTTTATTCACTAGTTATCACATTCAGGATAAAATAATAACTGTTTAACAGTAAATTTTGTTGTTCAAACTGCTCCTCAAAATTTAAATTGCGCGCGCGCTATTTCATAACGACACTAACGCCATTTGGCTTCAATAGCTGATCATTGGAACTAAAGAGTGGCCAAACCCGTATATCTTAGACTATGGAACGCTCATGGCCTGAGAAATAAATGTAGGTGGCAGCACTAATTTGACCTAGGACCGTTAAACATATGAATCCAAGCTTCACATATTGTCACTTCCTTGTTCGTACTGAACTGTTGGCTAGTCTGGCGCGTCGTCATCACAAAATCGCGATTAGCTTGCTTTAACAGTTGAGGTTCATTTGTAATCTAATTATATTCACCGGCGTTGCCTAAACTTAAATGTTCATCTTTTTGACTTCATGTCTTATTTATTCAAGCCAATTTAGCTTTTTCGCCTTAAAGTGAGTTGATGGTCCACATTACGTATTTTTTTAAAGGCCATGGCAACTAAATTATGGTTCATAAAGCATATTACTAATTATTCATCTTGAGGCAAACAACTTCTTTTATTTTCAATCCTTTTTTTTTTTACCGGAACAACGCTTCACTGTAGGGCATATTTCTCTACTGTCGTATTAGAGACAACCAGTGCTTCATTGATTAATAACTTGATTTATTTTAAATTAGTTTTTTTCGAAACAATTATACACTCGTTCATAGGGGATATTTCTCAACATTCGTCTTAGAGACAACCATTACCGGTACTTCATTGTTTGACAACTTGTTTTATTTTAAATAAGTTTCTTTTTTACTGCAGCGATGCTACACTGTGGTTCATGGGAATATTTTTCAACGTTTATCTTTAAGACAAGTTCAAGCAATGTCTCATTGTCAAATAACTTGGTTTATTATAGATACACTTTTTTTTACTGGAACAATGCTACATTGTGGTTCATAGGGCATATTTCTCAACGTTTATCTTTAAGACAAGTTCAAGCAATGTTTCATTGTTTAATAACTTGGTTTATTTTAAATAATCTTTTTTTTACTGGAACAATGCTACACTGTGGTTCATAGGACATATTTCTCAACGTTTATCCTTAAGACAAGTTCAAGCAATGTTTCATTGTTAAATAACTTGGTTTATTATAGATAAACTTTTTTTTACTGGAACAATGCTACACTGTGGCTGTGGTTCATAGGGCATATTCCTCAACGTTTATCTTCAAGACAAGTTCAAGCAATGTTTCATTGTTAAATAACTTGGTTTATTATAGATAACTTTTTTTTTATTGGAACAATGCTACACTGTGACTGTAGTTCATAGGGCGTATTTCTCAACGTTATCTTTAAGACAAGTGCCAGCAATGTTTCATTGTTAAATAACTTGTTTATTATAGATAACTTTTTTTTTACTGGAACAATGCTACACTGTGACTGTAGTTCATAGGGGTATTTCTCAACGTTTACTTAAGACCAAGTTCAAGCATGTTTCATTGTTAATAACTTGGTTTATTTTAGATAACTTTTTTCTGAACATGCTACACTGTGGTTCATAGGGCATATTTCTCAACGTTTATCTTTAAGACAAGTTCAAGCAATGTTTCATTGTTAAATAACTTGGTTTATTATATATACACTTTTTTTTACTGGAACAATGCTACATTGTGGTTCATAGGGCATATTTCTCAACGTTTATCTTTAATACAAGTTCAAGCAATGTTTCATTGTTTAATAACTTGGTTTATTTTAAATAATCTTTTTTTTACTGGAACAATGCTACACTGTGGTTCATAGGGCATATTTCTCAACGTTTATCCTTAAGACAAGTTCAAGCAATGTTTCATTGTTAAATAACTTGGTTTATTATAGATAAACTTTTTTTTACTGGAACAATGCTACACTGTGGCTGTGGTTCATAGGGCATATTTCTCAACGTTTATCTTTAAGACAAGTTCAAGCAATGTTTCATTGTTAAATAACTTGGTTTATTATAGATAAACTTTTTTTTATTGGAACAATGCTACACTGTGACTGTAGTTCATAGGGCGTATTTCTCAACGTTTATCTTTAAGACAAGTGCAAGCAATGTTTCATTGTTAAATAACTTGGTTTATTATAGATAACTTTGTTTTTACTGGAACAATGCTACACTGTGATGTATTCATAAGGGCGTATTTCTCAACGTTTATCTTTAAGACAAGTTCAAGCAATGTTTCATTGTTAAATAACTTGGTTTATTTTAGATAAACTTGTTTTTACTGAAACAATGCTACACTGTGGTTCTAAGGGCATATTTCTCAACGTTTATCTTTAAGACAAGTTCAAGCAATGTTTCATTGTTAAATAACTTTGTTTATTTTAGAAAAACTTGTTTTTCTGAAACAATGCTACACTGGTTCTATAGGGCATATTTCTCAACGTTTATCTTTAAGACAAGTTCAAGCAATGTTTCATTGTTAAATAACTTTGTTTATTTTAGATAAACTTGTTTTTCTGAAACAATGCTACACTGTGGTTCATAGGGCATATTTCTCAACTACGTTTATCTTTAAGACAAGTTCAAGCAATGTTTCATTGTTAAATAACTTGGTTTATTTTAGATAAACTTGTTTTTCTGGAACAATGCTACACTGTGGTTCATAGGGCATATTTCTCAACGTTTATCTTTAAGACAAGTTCAAGCAATGTTTCATTGTTTAATAACTTGGTTTATTTTAAATTAGTTTTTTTACTGAAACAATGCTACACTGTGGTCCATAGGAAATATTTCTTATCATTTGTCTTCGAGACAAGTATTTCTTTGTTTAACAACTTGGTTTATTTTAAGTTTTTTTTTTACTGGAACAATGCTACAATATAGTTCATTGGTCATATTTCTCAACATTAGTCTTAGAAACAACCAGTAGCCCTACTTGGTTAACTGGGTTTTTTGAAAAAAGGTTTTTGTTACTGGAACAATGCTACACTGGTTCATAGAGCATATATCTCAACATTCGTTTTTGAGACAACCAGTACTTCAGCGTTTAAAAACTGGGTTAGTCTTAAATTCGTTTGTGTACCAAACAATGCTACACTATGATTCATAGGTTATATTTCTCATCATTTGTCCAAGATACTACCAGTAGGCCTACTTAGCTGTTAACAATTTAGTTTGATTAAATTTTTTTTTTTTACCAGAACAACGCTACACTACAATGACTGAAGAGTAGCATACTGTGAGCTTCTAGCTTGTTTGTGTGTTTCATACTGGTCCATTTTATTCCTCAAATGTTTACTTTTGGTGCTACCAGGGCTTTGGAGTTGTAGTCTGCAGCAATTTTGGGTGGAGTCGATAAAAATGTGCTGACTGGACTGAACATAAAACTTTTTTTTTTGTTCTTTGTAACCAAATTTCTACCTAATAACAATTGGCAAAATTATTTGAATATACATTCACAATGCCAAAGAAGATTCCTATGAATTACTTTATAATAGAGCATTTTACTGCAGTAAATTTATACTTTTAAGCAATTTATGAAGGAGTCTTTAGTCTGATAGTAGAAAAATAAATGAGTCTGAGTCTAATTTGAAGGCTTGGATCCACACTCCATAATCTTGGGCACTATTCATAGGTTGCCTTGCCTGTCTCTAGAAAATCCTGGCTATTTAGCATATTTTTGATGGATTAAGAGCACATATCTTCCATTTACCCTGTTGCTCAATTTGTGCAGATTCTGAAGCAGGGGGATTTCAAACCTCTGGCCAACCATACCCTTATAAGTGCCTTTGAGATTAACCTAAGGTGTGTCTGGGTAACTGGGCCATTGTTTTACACATTGCCATGGACTTTCGAATTGCCAAAAGTCCACATGTCTTCAAGAAGTGACTGGACATTGGATTTTGTAGCCAAGTTTAGAAATCCATACTCTTTAAGGCAGAATGTGTCTAGTTGCTATTCAGGCTGTCAACCTCGGTGGTCTTGGGGAAAAAGTTCTCTCCTCCTCAGGACTCAATGTTTGTGGGTTCAAACACAACCAGGGTCAACAAACTTTTCTTGAACAGTAAAAATCTGTAGCACAATTTTCTTTTGATGGGAAACTAGGCTGTCATTCCCATGTTGATTGTGCCATGTGAAAGAAGCCTGGAAGTTAAAAATACCTTTTCTGGTAAAATTGGTAGCACCTTTCGCTCTTGCTCTTAAAAATTGTCATGTTCTAATATCATTCGGCTCAGAAATCTACTTAAATACCTCAGAAGAGCTTGATAGATGCAGTTGTCTTGCCATAAGATTTAACCCACAAAAATTGTCTTGTTTAACAGAAGTAATCTTCTATTATGTCTTTATATTCCTGTGAAGGAAAAAAAATGTTGAATCTTTGTCCATTTTTTGGAGGGAATAAGTTAGGATTATAAGGGTCACTTATATCGCTTGTGTCATCATCCTTCCTATTATACTTGTTAATAATATGTTTTCTTTGCTCTTTTCTATAGAAAGCTGTTTATTTTTTTTTGCATCATATTATCTCTTTTTTATCCTTTCATTCCTGTTATTTTTCACACATATTCTTCTATGGTTACAACTTCACTATTCGTGATTATTCATCTGCATTTTATATATTTTTGGGGTTTTGGTTTTTTCTATAAAACATCTCAAAACATTTCCTCGAAGATTTTGTTCTTCACACGAATATTACTACTCAAGTAAATACGCATAGCACTGGCATTACTTTTCAATCTGCAGCAAAACAAAGCAATACTACTGTATTTTCCCATCCTGTTGTATATGTTTTCTGCTGATTCTTTACCCCAACATCACTTTGAAATTGCTCATTAAAAAGTTTAATAACATTATTTTAGCCAAAATAGATATGTAATTATAACCATAAACATAGGTGGAATATATATGATATGGTAATAGGGCTTTGACCTATTTTACCTTTTTTAATTTTATCCACATTTTTGCTTCTAGGAGTCTCATTAAGGTAGCATCTAAATCTAATGGGTTTATCCTATTCAGATACATTTTTTTCAAAGCTGAATTTTAACTGACCTTAAATGCCAATTTTTCGACCATTTAAGAAATGAATAAATTGCGGTCAACTGTACAATATCGGGTTGTTCTACTTTTTGATTGATAGCTGACAAATACTATAAATTTAGAACATGTTTATAGAAAATTGGTTTATTGAACAAAAACTACTATAATATAAAGCAATGTAGCTATTCTACAGTGTAGTCAGCTAGATCAATTCGAAATGATAAGTATTGTAGTTGGGTAAATCCATGTGAAATCAACCAATTAAAAAATAATTCTGGAACGTGATTTTACAAATTTTGTTGATTTTTGGAAAATTGGTTCTATCTACTGAAAGGACGAAAATATGAAATTTCAATTTTTTTTAACATTACTTTTTTGAGTTATTGGCTTTCAAAGTTTTGGAATTCACATGATTTTGGTCGCATTTTAAAATCTTCAAATGGCTCTATCTCAAAAACTATAAGGCTTAGAGAGGTGTAATTTGTACCATTTTCTTCAGAATTTTACAAGCTTTAATATGACGTGTAACTGGGTCACATTTAAGTGTTTTTTTTAAAATATATATATATATATATATATATAATTTTTAAAATCTCAAAATAAATTTTTTAATTTTTATAAAAAAAATATATTCTATAAATAGTTGCATAAAGCGGTACGTGACAAATTCACCCAGAATGAGGTATGCTATGCCAAAAGTGCAAAAAAACATACTAACATAGAGGTTTGTAGTTAATAAGCTCATTATGCAGTTTTTGTTTTAAATTTAGTTTCAAAACAATATTTACAAAAATCAAAATACTTAAAGTTCTATTGCAAAGTAAGATATTAGATCTATACTAAAATATTATAAAATGTTCTACATACATCAAGGCTGGAGGCTATTGTTAGAGAAGTTCTTGCTTGTTTAACAGAATATCAGATGCCTTTGTCATTTCTTCTACAGTCAGTTTGTAAGTTCTCCCAGTGGCAGTTGATGGATTCACCTTACAAATAATAAAGTTCTTAGGAATAGATAATATATCCGCTCTTCTTGGGTAAGTGAACGAAGGAGATGGTCCGCGAGGATGGAGAAATGTTACGTCCACTTCTTGCTCTGTATCATTTTTTGAGATAACACATGCCAACCACCAATTGTCATCATATGCACAAGTTACAAAATCTGCTCTTTTTTGATCATAAGGCACATCTTCAGTGTCGGCTCCTACCTAAAACTTATGGACATCATAGCTTACACTGTCAGAAATAATTTTGATCTTAACCTTATATTTACTTTGGGGTATGAACGCATAGTACTTTTATGTACCAGTGACTGCAATGGCATCATTGAATCTTTCTTCCAAGTTTTTGTCTTCTTCTAAATACTCCTGGTTTGGTACATAAAAAAAAATTCACAGAGGAGATATTCTCTTACCCCCATTCAAACAATTGGTAAGGCGTCAAGATTTGATTGCCCACTGGCTTCTGTAGGCTGGCTTTAGTTGCAAGCCTTTTCACTGTACCACCAACACCGTCACACACTCCCTTGCCATGTGATGTTGCATAGAAATGCCATTCTGCTTGTACTCCATTGAAATCCTCCTCATGACAGCATAGATTTGAAAAGTTCTTATGGTTCTTGTATTGAGCAGCAGAACTATCACTGAAGTAATATGCTTTTGACAAATTTGGTAGAATTTCATCCTTTATATGCAAAATGAGCTTTTTTTTGAAAAGCGTGTACCAGAACTGTGTTGTGCGTTGCATCAGATATAAACACAACACTTTTGTACCTTAGGACTTCCTGATCATTGGTTTCATCTTTGGTCTTGAAATATACAACACATGGATGCACGGTAGCCATGGAGTTATTCCAGTGAAACCCTTGAGCTTCATCTTAAAGCACAAATGAATAGTTCTCGGCAAAATCACACTGAACTACAACTTCATTTTCTAACAATAAAGATTTCTTCTCTGAAAAATATGACTGCTGTTTGGCAACAAAGTCATGCCTTTTTAGCTTTACTAATTGATTGCAGAAGTCCTGGACAAAGTCCTCTGTTGTTTTACTCAGTGTCTCAAAATTACAGCGATCAACGCTAATCCATTGTTTGTAAGTAACATTTTCTACAATTTCTTCTTCTAAAGCTGTGAGCAAAAATTTTTTTAAAGTACTTATGTTCGGACAGAAATTACATTCATTCATAAGACATATTTTGGTAGGTGGGTTGCACATTATTTTAGAAATACAATGTTTGTATGTCTTAAGCGGCTGGTCTGAACCTGGCAAAGTGATTTTTTGTAAGTTTGCTCCAGCCATCATCAATTTTGTATTTTGATGAGTAGGTCAAACACAAACAGAATGAGTGCCACTTGCTCCAGCTATGATGCAATTTTTTGGTCTCATTTTAGCAAATTTTGAAAATCCAATTTTTACTTCAGGACAGTGGTTCCCAACCTTTTGTGGCCCATCTCCCCTTTCTGGAGGTTGACTAACACCTATCGCCCCCTTTTCATTTTCATTGTATGCCTAATTTTAATTTGAAGTAAGGTGTAAATAATAAAGCAGTTTTATTATTATAAACAATTTTACTACCGTATATAAAAAAACCAAAGCAGTTTTATCGGTCACTCTTGAATAAAATAGAAAAAAAAGTACATTTTTTACAGATTTTTTTTAAATAACAAAGAAGTGAAATAATTAACTAAGATCATTGATGTACATTTAAAAAACAGGAGTACATGTTTTCATTTTTAAATTGGAATCTGGAAAAATTAAGAAAGTTGACAGTTAAAATTTGAAAAAATAAATGAAAGTTTGAAAATTTGTTATTGTTTTATTTTACCATTTCAATGGCTGCCTTGTGCTTGGTGGATTTCAGTTAAAGCTTGAATATCCGGCTTTATGTTCGTCAAGTTCAGGCGCAAGTCTCCTTTGAGGCAAATGTCCCACTTATTTCTTTGTTTTGTGAGGAGTTGGACAACAGAACTAAATCCTTTTTCAACTAAATATGTTGACGGGAACGAGATGAGAAGTGGTTCAGTTTTTCCCCACAGTTGTGGATAAGTGTCCATAATCTTCACCCAGCCTAACTCGTAACCGCTCTGCTTAAAAATGATTTTCGCCTCACAGTCATACTTCAGATCTAGAAACTCTGTCTGCAAAGAGTTATCAAGCTTATCCACAGCTTCAAACGAGAATGGATCTAGAATCCAATCAGGAATTTGTAACTTGGTCAAATCTTCAAATCTTAATTCCATGTAAGTTTTTAACTGGTCAAGGTGATCAGTAAAAATTAGGATTTTGTCTTCTGGGAGTTCAGGGTCCCGTTAGCTGACACTGAACACTTTTTAAGGGTCGGAAACTGAATCAGCTCTTTACAGCCAATATTTACCTTGTGAATATCAAACTTGGCGATGAATGATGAAATAATTCCTTTGGCCTTAAGGTTCATCTTGTTTCCTTGAAGCCTTATATTGACTTCGTTCATTTTTTCAAAAATATCTGTAAGGTACGCAAGTTCCAACTTGCGTTGCTTCAAATTCTCACTTAAAACAGGATCAGACGTGTCGAGAAACTCAGTAACCATGTCAAATAATTCGAAGAAACGGCTCAAACAATTTCCTTTGGAAAGCCACCTCATGGCCGTATGTAGAAGCAAGCGTTCAAATTCCTCATCATTTTCATCGCAAAGTTGTCGGAACAGACGGTCATTGAGGGAATTAGCTTTAATCTTGTTGACACCAGTAATGACCAGTTTTAGAGTTTCATGCAGGACACCACTCAATTTTTTCGCAGCTCAGTGTTGACGATGAATGACACAGTGAATAGTGATGACCTCTGGCACTTCTTTCTTAAGGTGGGATAGAAACCCAGCATGACGACCTGATATGGCAGGAGCACCGTCTGTTGCGCAAGCGCTCACGTTGGTTAGGGGAATCTCTTTTTCCTCAAAATAATCTTGTACCACTTTAAAAATCGACGATCCCTTCATATCAGTGATCAAAGTTCTAGCAAACAGCATTTCCTCGGTAATTTCCTTTTGTTCATTGATAAACCTCACATAAGCTAATAAAATTGCTTTGTTATCAATCACAGTTGATTCATCAATCTGCAATGCAAATTTACTTTTTTTCAACAAATTGGTGAGTTTGGATTCAATGTCTGTGGCCATTTCGTCAATTCGCCTGGAAACAGTATTGTTGCTCAAAGGAACCAATTGACTTATCTTATTACTAGGGCCCTCGCCTAGCATGATTTCAACAATTTCTTTGGTAGCCGGTAAAACAAGAGTTTCGCCAATTGTGTGAGGTTTACCACATTTAGCGATCAATAACGACACCTCGTAAGAAGCAAGAAGACCTTTGTCAAGATCAGTTGCTCGTTTTTTAAATAATTCACTCACATTAGGCCGTTTAACAGCTTTAGCTTTGAGGTGTTGAAAATAACTAAGTTCTTTACTCCTTTATCACTGTGTACTCTTGATAAATGACCTTTCATTCGCGAAGGCTTCATGGCTTCATTACTAGTAAATGTTTTATCGCACAAAAGACAATGTGGAAACTGCACATTTTGCGGTGACGTGATAAAACCGAATTTTAAATACTCAGCTGAGTATTGACGACACTTCTTCTTTTTTGAATCCATTGTGCATGAACTTCTACACTTCAAAACAAACACACAAAAACTGATG
The DNA here is from genome assembly GCA_039000515.1 of Timema cristinae. Classification (NCBI taxonomy): domain Eukaryota; kingdom Metazoa; phylum Arthropoda; class Insecta; order Phasmatodea; family Timematidae; genus Timema; species Timema cristinae. The sequence continues at coordinate 29,510,477 of JBCFYV010002255.1, forward strand.
GTGAGGCACACAAAGGCTAGTGAAGACTGAAGACGAATGTAGGTCAATGGCAAGTGTGTTGTGTTGGCAGGAGGGAGAGGGGGTTGAGTCACCAGTCGGCCGCGCTGAACAACATCAGGTGGGGGACTGTGAAGAGGGGTGAGTGCAGTGAACTCACCGGCTGAGAATAGCCAGTGACTCGTGCTACCCGGCAACTTCTACTGTACAGGACTATTTTAATTTTTCCCCCTTTGAATACTCATCGCCCCCAAATCGCCTCCCACTTATTTATTGCCCCCCTGATAACCCAAATCGCCCACTTGGGGGCGGTAGCCCCCAGGTTGGGAACCACTGCTTCAGGATAAGTAGATTTGAAAATACTGAAAGTTTCTTGCAAATTTCTTAAAATTAATCTTTTTTGAACATGCAGGGACTTGTCATCAATATTTTTTCCCATTGAAACGTAATATTTTTTCCCAGGCATTTGTCTGCTGGTATCATCACTACAATAAAACTCTTTAACTAGGGTAGTACTTTCTTCTTTCAGTGACTTACCCGGCTTAGCATCTGGGGTAGCAAGTATTCCTTTTTCTTCTCTCAACCTCTTTGCCTTTCTCGCAATGTAATTACCAACACCGAATTCCTGTTCAATTCTTGCACAAGACCAACTTTTGGGTAATGATGTTAAAATTATAAATTTTTCACTTTTATTAGCTATTTTGAATTTGTCTTTAAATGGATCAATGATTTCTTTTTGGGTGTCATCACAGTCACTCTCTTTTTGGCTTGGAATATTTTCCCTGTGCAAAAATGTTTCACTTAGTTTGCGTTTTATTCTGTCAACCTTTTCATGGCGATACTTTTTTGAATTGTTGCATTTTTTTTTTTACCTCTGGTGACTCACCTATTGAAGTTATAGAAGCATTCAGAAGTTGGAAACCTTCATCAACATTCATAAATTCAGGATCTTCAGACCTACTAGTACCAGGTTTTACAATTCCAGTTTCATTATTTTTTGATTGTTCTATCTTTTCATTAGTCAACAGCTCTGGCTGCCTTTCTTTTGATAGTTGGACTTTACAACCTGAATAAATTTTCATGTCTTTTTTCATATTGTAATTAAAGTATATCATCCAACTAGTCACATTTCTAAGATCTTTTTTCTTGATCTAGTGTGATTTTGTTCTTAAATGGATCGCAACAAAACGTTGCCCAATTTTTTTCCATCTTCCCTTCACAAATAAACAGCAGGAAACAATAGTAATAGGACAGATAATGAAATTAACAATGATTAAAATAGAACCCCAAAAAGATTATTGTAGCCTAGGTCTTAATTACTTGTCCATAAACTAAAATAAGAAAAGCCACTGAAATAAGTCACTTCAATAAGAAACAATACTGAGAAACTGAGCAAATAAAGTGCATGGTTGTTGTTTGTCTGACAGTCACAGTAAAACTGATAGAACTTGTAAACAATAGCAGTGTTCAGGTAGCTGCATGTGTGTATGACACTCTCCCCAGGGCGCGTCTTATCATGAATCACTGTATTAATTTGAAATTAATTTTGAGATTCATTGTTGAGGAGCAGTAATTTCTTTTACAGTAGCCTGTGTAATATCATTAATAAATTTAATTCTAAGCTCGACCTCATAAGTTTTGGATTTTTTTAATGTGCCCTACTAAAAAAAAACTAAAAATATTTTGTTTTTTAAATGTTTTAGGTTTAACTTAAAAGAGCAATAACTTAAATGAGTAGAAACCATTTTCCCAATTCTATTTATGTTACTGCAGGTGTTAATAAATACTCAGGGTATCAACACAATACACCTCATTCTGGATGAATTTTCTGTGGTACTGCTATATTTAACTATTTATTACAACATGATCCCATCATCATCCCATCTTTAAAGTTCTCCCAAAAGGAGTATAGATAAAATATATTTTTTAGAAAAAAATTTAAAATTTTGATTTTGAGATTTAACAAAAATACTTTTTTAAATTATTTAGGAAATAAATTAAATTGTTAAATAAGGTCAAGTTGCATATCATATTAAATCTGGCAAAATCCTGAAGAGAATAGTACACATTCCACCTCTCTAGGTCTTATAGTTTTTGAGATACAGCCATTTGAAGATTTTAAAATGCGGCCAAAATCACGTAAATTCCAAAACTTTGAAAATCATTAACTCAAAAACGGAATGTAAAAAAAATTGAAATTTCATATTTTTCATCCATTTAATAAATAGAACCAATGTTCCAAAAATTACCTTGTTCAGAGATGTGAAGGTCCAGACCATTGGTTGATTTCACATGGATCTACCCAGTTGGCGAACACATTCACCAGCTACTGATATGTAAGGAAGCTTTGATATGATACTGTCATGCTCAGTTCTGACAGTCATCACTTTCTTCCCCCCTGCGGGACAGGGTTTCGTATAGTCCCGCAGTAACTCCTGGTTGTCGTAAAAACGACTTAAATAGGAGGCCTGTGTCCAGGAAGTATCTCGTGCAGTACAAATCTATCCTAAATCTATACACCTCCTTTTCTTTTTTCTTATCTTTCTCTTTAATTACCTCTTTCTTTCCTTCCCCTGCTGTTCAGCCCTGCACAGAGGCTTTTGTCCCTCTGTTGATGACCTTGGCAGCTCACACAGCTCTCCTTGGATGATTATTGGTTAGCACGGTTTTTGAGCTCCTTCATGAAAGTATGTCGGTTGTAATATCTTAGTAGAAGAGCCTTAGGAATGACAATAACCGGGTACCCTACTTTGAGAAAAGATCGGTTGCGTTCATGAAGGTCTGGACGTGAAATTGGCAATTTCCTGCACCCACTTGCTGTGATGACCTCTCTCCTGGCGCTGCCCCATGCAAAGGTTGTCATGTCCCTGTCGGGAGGGTTAACAGGGCCTCATGTGGTAGTACAAACTTGGATAACCCTGGGTCTACAATCAGAGTATTCTGTGGGTTGTCCCCAAACTAGGTATGGGCGAAACCACTGTCACAGCTGACATCTTACTGTCTGCTGGCACCGTACTGCTGAACCCCGCTGGCATCTTACTGCTCGGCCCCTCACAGGCCATAATATTAAATAGAGGCAAAAACAGGTAAGGCTGTCCAGCCCTCATTTGGAAAAAGTCCAGTAATTGGTGAGTTCCCAGCCTCGGTTCTTGGTAATGTCTCAAACAGAAGAAAATCAGAACCCATTTATACTCGAAAGAGTTATAAATGGTGTAGCCAAAGCAAATGTCGATATGAGAAAACTGCGTGATGGCACTATTCTTATTCAGACCACTCTCGGCATTCAATCTAACAACATAATGATACTTACAAAAATACCATTGAACAACACAACCAAAATACAGGTAAAGGTGGAACACCACAGATTCCTCAATGTTTATAAGGGAGTGGTCACTTGTTATGACCTCGACTGCATAACCGTTGAGGAAATCTGTGAGGAGATGGCCCCACAAAAATATACCGTATAGTTGTAAAAAAAAGAATGGTAATGAAAAAAAGACATACTTTTATTCTTATCTTTGCGACTCCTATCCTTCCAAAGGAAGTTCGAGAAGGTTTCCATGTCCTTAACACTCGGCGCTGTTTCTAGTGCAGGGAATTCGGACATATGAATCTGCGATGCCATGGTAAGCCAACCTGTGCAGATGGCAGACAGGAGGCTCACGATACACCATGTGAGTTTCCTAAGTTATACGTTAACTGCAAGGGTCCACACTCTGCCTGGTCTCGGGTGTGTTCGAAATGGAAGGGGGAGAAAAAAAAGTCTGTGAGATTCTAACTGAAAAGAAGATCTTATACACCCAGGCACGCAAATAATACATATCTAACCAGGTTCCAGTATTTCGGACCTCTTACTGCCAGATTGTAAATAAAAATATCAATTGTGCTAACTGCCATTGCACAGTCAATATTCCAAAGACGTCATCATGACCTGTGCCACTGGTCTCTACTCAAGACTCAAATAGATATAATGCGCCAACTACGTTGGCATCTAGATTTGTACGGGAGTCGACATCTTCAGAAATGTCGTCTCCTCCACCTGTAACCCCGAGAAGCCCTCGGGGCTCCTCCTAGCCTGCTATGTGAAACTCCCCCAAGTCCTTGGCAAACAAAACCTACAAAGGCCATTGTTAAGCCGCCCGCACTTGCCTCTGGTGCTCCAGAGGTTATTTTGTCTGGCCGAGCATATGAGACTGCCCAAGTGAGTCCTGGTGATTTGAAGAAAGCACATAGAGGGACCACCAACGTAAATAAAAAGGCTCTGAAAGTGATAAATAAACCTTCGTGTAAGGATACACCGCCCCAGTCTCTTCTGAATAATCAAACGCATGACCAGAAGCAAGAGGTCCAGGAGAGACAGGGAAAGGCAAGAGGACCTAAAAAAGTCCTCAATCAATTTTTATTCCTAAATGATAGTGTCATGAATTGCGAGGACAATTAATAAATACTGTTGATACTACAATTGAATTGTAAGGGTTTCTATGCTTGTGTAGAAGAAATTATCCTACTAATTTCTTCCCTTCATCCTCCCATCTTGTGTTACAGGAGACTAAATATATAAATATTATATTTGATCTCTAAGTGATTGCTTCCTATGGAGGTAACATTATGCTGCATCTACCTCCAACCCAGTGAACGTGTTTCAAAGAGGAGCCTAGAGGCCCTCTATACAACTTCCCGCCCCCTAAATCATCTTGAAGGATTTTAATGCTCATAACCTGGTGTGGGGGTCTAATTTTACAGACGCTGTGGGAGGATGGTAGAGGATATTCTTGTCCTGGGAAACCTGTTAATGAACACAGGGATCCAGACACACTTCTCCACTTTCAATGGTATATCCTCTGCCATCATCCTAACTTTGTGTAGCCCTGGGATCGCTGCTCACTTCCTTTGGGAGGTTTACTCAGACCTATGTGGCAGTGATCATTTTCCCATTCTGCTTTCACCACTTAAAGATCCTTCCAGTACAGTGCGGGTACCCCAATGGGTTCTTAAATGTGCTGATTGAGATAAATTCCGCGAGCTTATCGTATTTGATGGACACCAATCTCCTGACGTCGATGTGAAGGCTGGGCATTTTACTTTGACGGTCATCACGGTGGCAAGAGCTTCCATCATCTCTAAATCCTTGCCACCGTCCTGTTCACTGAGGGAACGAGGAGTGTCAGCTGGTTATTTTTGACCGTCGAAGGGTCCTACGTCTCTTTCATCGACATCCTACTTTGGAGAATTTGGAGTCATTTGGGATTCCTGTCATTCGAGAAAGCAGAAGAGAGTCTTGAAGATCGTTTATTTCTACCCTTACTATTTCCACTCCCACAGCTAAGGTTTGGGATAATATTCGTAAATTACATAGTGGCAAAAATTCCATTAATAATATACCTCCCCTCATGTCTAACGGTTTGCTTGTCTCCTCCACTGTGGAGGTCGTCAATGTATTAGGCTCAATGTTCGCTGCTATTTCTAGAACTTCGAGGCACTCTAACGAGTTTGCAGTGGATAAGCGGAACATTGAGCGCCGAGGGGAGGATTATAACTCCCCCTTTACTTTAGATGAACTGACCTAAGGCCTGTCTCAGACGGGCAGAACAGCTTCCAGTCCAGACAATATTCATTATAAGATGTTGTGCCAGCTGTCCCCTGCTAGGCAGGCATTTCTTTTGGATCTCTACAATAATGTTTGGGAATCTCATCAACTCCCATCACTATGGAGACAAGCGACCATTATTCCTATTCATAGAATTGGCAAAGATAAATTAGAACCAACTAGCTATAGACCCATAACCCTAACTAGTTGTGTATGTGAAGTATCAGAGAAAATGATTAATATAAAAACAATATATGGTAATTAGAATTTTACAATCTGCTATCTAATATATAATGTGGTTTTTGCCTTAGCGGATTCACGGTGGATCACCTTGCCCGTCTCAAGACGGCTGTTTGTGATGCCTTTCTCCATAGGCAGCATCTTGTGGCTGTTTTCTTTGATCTGGAGAAAGCGTACGACACCACCTGGCGGTACAGCATATTGAAAGCATTTTTTAATTGGGGTTTCCGAGGGAACCTCCCAATTTTTATATCTAATTTTATGTCAGATACACACTTCCGGGCAAGATTGAATGATACCTTATCAATTGATTTTATTCAAGAAAATGGGGTGCTCCATGGCAGTATTCTAAGCTGTACGTTGTTTGCCATCGCAATAAACAGCATTGTGGACAATGTGCGTTTACCTGTCTGTTCATGTCTTTTTGTGGATGACTACACAATTTATTGTAGTTCATCGAGTCTCCACAGGGCTGAACGGCAGATACATTTGGCTGTTAACAATCTATGGATGTGGGCATGTAAAATCACTTAATCTGTTAAAGTGGTTAGTGGTCGCTCCTGGGGTGCTGATAGGGAAACCTTTATGTTCCTCTATAAGGCCTTAATGAGATCAAAACTTGATTACAGCAGTTTTGTTTATGGCTCAGCCAGACCTTCGGCATTAACGATGATAGTGTCCACCATGCTGGCATTCGATTGGCTACTGGTGCTTTTCGTACCAGTCCAGTCTTCAGCATTTGTGCCGAGGCCGGTGAGCCCCCTCTTTCTTACCGGCAGTCCTATCTTCTGACATCTAACGTGTCTAAGCTACATTGCATCCCAAAGCATGTTGTTTACTCTCCCGTGTTTTATCTCCCCCAATCATGTCTTGTACAAATCCAACAAGGCCGGTTGGGATCAGGATGATATTGGATTTTAACACGTGTGGTATAGCCCTGCCAAAGGCTATCCCCTCATCCCCAGGTCGAGTTTCTCCCTGGAAGATACGCCTTTTGAAATGCCATTTTGATCTTGCCAAGTTTCCCAAAGCGACCACTCAAAATGCTATGTATGAGAGGACCTTTAATGAACTCCTCTCCACTCGCTTTCAGGACTTTCAGCGAGTGGAGAGGAGCTCATTAAAGGTTCAAAGTGTGGAGCCTCCGTGGGATGCGCCGTTGTAGTGGAGGGAAACAATTTTGAATTTGGTTTACCTGATGAATCCAGTGTTCTTATGGCAAAATTATACACCATTATCGTGTCACCGTTCAGTTTTCATCTGCACGGATTCCACGAGTGCTCTGTTGGCATTGTCCAATCTCTACTCCTGGAATCCCCTCGTGCAGATGATACATGAGCAAATTTTTAAAATTCGTTCATTAAGCACCCGGCTCGCCTTCTGCTGGATTCCTGGTCACGCTGGTCTTTCAGGGAAATGAACTGGTGGACCAGGCAGCCAAGGAGGTGGCTCATCTCCCTCCTGAGGCGAGTTTGGGTGTCATGTTTTTAGATCTTAAGGGTTATGTCCGGCGTGGGGTCTTACACACCTGGCACAAGCAGTCTGTTTCAACCCCTGCTCAGAACAAGCTGCGGTCCATAAAGGACGGTTTGTCGCGGTGGCCCTCTTTTATACGAAAGTCTAGAAGAGAGGAGGTCATCTTGACAAGGCTCCACGTCGAATACACATCATTGACCCATGGATTTTTATTGAGAGGGGATCCACCTCCAGTATGTGTTTTATGCGATTCACCTCTTAGTGTGTATCACATTTTGGTGGAGTGTCGCAAGTACGCCCCAATTCACCTGGCTCTTTATTTTAAAGGTGTACCTTTGCTCTTTATTATGCGGTAGCGTGGATGTAGTTATTTGTTCACTCCGTTGTATACGCCAAGCTGATCTTGTTAGTGCCATTTGAGTCACATTTATAAAGTGGTACATTTGGATTTTGTCTTATATTGAGATTATTTTTAACATTTTTAGTGTACTTTAATATACTGTTTTGTCTTTAAAAATAACTTTAGTATGCTTCAATACAATAGTTTTGTATTTTTATCATTTTATTCTTTAATATGTTTGTTTTGTCTTTCTATCATTTCATATTTTAATATTTTTGTTTTGTGTTTTTAACAAACTTATTATATTTTAAACTGTTTGCTTTGTATTTTTAATTCAGTGCATACACCTGTGGTTTTTTATTAGCAGGTGTATCACTCTAAACATATTAATAGCCCATTTGAACACTCCTTTGGGACGTTTAAAATGGGTATTTTCTCATATTGAGATATTTTTTTAATACACATTTTTAATATTTTAAATTGTATTTTATTTTTGTATCCACCTGCTATTTTTTATTAGCAGGTGTATCACTCTAAACATATTAATAGCCCATTTGAACACTCCTTTGGGACGTTTAAAATGGGTATTTTCTCATATTGAGATATTTTTTTAATACACATTTTTAATATTTTAAATTGTATTTTATTTTTGTATCCACCTGCTATTTTTTATTAGCAGGTGTATCACTCTAAACATATTAATAGCCCATTTGAACACTCCTTTGGGACTTTTAAAATGGGTATTTTCTCATATTGAGATATTTTTTAATACACATTTTTAATATTTTAAATTTTATTTTATTTTTGTATCCACCTGCTATTTTCAACAGGTGGACTATTTACCATTCCGCTCCTCTTTGGTGATTTTACTGTGTTATTATATCTCAAGGCCCTAATGACCTCATTGTGTCGATGATCCTCTAAACAACAACAACAATAATAATAATAATATACATTATAGGAAATATTTTGGTTAGTCTGGAAATCTTGTAATCCGAATAGGTCTTGGTCCCAATTAGTTCAGATTAACTAGAGACTACTACTGTATACCCTGATTTTGGTTGGAAGAACAGTAGAGAAAATTCAAACATATTTCTTTGCGGCCAACATTGATAATATTTTCTTATATTATTTGTGTTATTTGATAGGTATTGATAATATCTACCAAAATTAAAATCTGCAGATGACATGACTCTATGTATAAATATATTAACATTGTTTTAGTAACTTTAGTAACTAACTTCTACTGTTCTTCCTAACAAAATCATACTATATATTAAAGGTTCTGACTTTGCTTTGCACTGATATAATATTATTATCATCATCTAAATAAGTTAAATTCTTATTCACTTAGTGACATTTCTTAAATAGTTCTTGATATAATTGCCTGAAAACACTTGACAGACCTGCAAAAAGGAATTATTTCATATTGATTCAACCACACTAAATCATTTTCGAATACATACCTTCTAAAAGATTATTAGATTCTTCCTAATTTTTCTTGGCTAACTTCAGCAACAGCAAAGATCTTGAACCCATTTTCTTTCAAAAACAAATATTTAATGCTTTTCACAATCACGTGTACGTAATCACATAGGTTTGACTGTTTTATTTTACTGCAAGAAATAAAACAAAACATAACCTAATAAGTAAAATAAATGGTACGGAACTCGGCACGAACTTTCTCGCTCTATTGTTTGAAAATGGAAATATTTACTCAAAACTCGTAATATATGTGAAACAAAATAATATACACTAGCAAACTCAAGCATAAATTGCACTATACTTATGTAAAACTTTTTTTTTGTGTCCCGGCTTTAAAATTTAAATTTTGTTTTTAGAGAATTAATGTCCTCATTTGTATGTTTGGACCGTCACTTTGCCATTAAATTCCTCATTTATAAATTTTGACCAATAAAAAATGTAAATATTAACTATCGAGTCTAAAATGGATATAGATAATTGTTTTGCAAACATTTCTCCTAAGAGGTTTAAGGGAAAACAACATAAACTTTTATAGATTTACTTAGATTTAATTACTCTATGGCATTGGAGAATTATTGTGTTAAAACTTAAGTAGTATCTTTTTACAACTAAAGCTCATGAAATTGTATTAATATATTTGCCAATATCTCAAACTGTTGGATCTATAAAAATATATTTCATATAAAAGTTTTTTATTTTTAAAAGTACTACAATTTTGCAATGATAAGTTATTTAGTATCTCAAATAGTTGCAGAGATACGGAAGTTTCTTCTTCTGTAAAGTACCCTAAAATTCATTTTCATGGAAAAATGAAAATAGCCAGTTTATTTATAATCATAGTCAACATCTAGATATGAATTGTAATCAAAATCATGTGTGCAATTTTCATGTTTACGTTCCTCTACTAAGATTTTACCTAGTTTTTGAATAGATTTTTCATTTACGTGCTTAAGACCTCTTATTGTGTTGAACCTTTAAATCTTAACAACATTAAATATTACTTGTTTTGGTGGCTGCGTGGTCTAACACGCTAATCTCGTGTCAGACTAGACTGCTGAAGATGAGGAGATCAGGGTTCGATCTTGAATGGATGCACTGAGGGTGGTTTTTCCTAAATGGTTTTCCACTCTCCATGTAAATGCGGGTGAATTTCCTCTAAATTAAGCCTTCCTAAACCCTAACCAATCAGGGTAATTATTACATAGGCGTATGACCTGAACAGGTAAGACATGCTAAAAAAAATCATATAAGTTATTAAAATTGATTATTACCTGTAAGTGGTCAGTGGAGGTACTTTTGAAGAATTTGAACATATCATAATAATCTTCCATCAAAAAAAGGCACACATTCATTGTTCATTGTTCATTTTGTTGTGTTTCAATAATCATTATTTTGAATAATTTTTTTAAATCCAGGTGATTACCATGACAAGGCAACACAAGCCTAATATTGCGAGTCATCAAAGTGGAAAATCTCATAAGAAGTTGAGTTTTGCTGATGATGTTAAATCAACTGTAGGCATTTCATGGTGGAAAAAGGCTCTAGCTTTGGTTATCCTAGCAGTAGCCGTCGGCTGTGCTTATATGGGCTATTTGGAGACGAGGGTCAACTCACCTTTTGATGACCAGAAGGTGAATTATTCTTTTCAAAGAAGTTTTTCTTCGATGCATTTTCATAATTTTATTGTCAATTCTTATAACTGCACACAAATATGTGATTTATTATTTAATATATAAATATTGATTCAAAGACAAACAAATAATTTATGGTGTGTATAACTTTTATATTGTAAACAAACTTACATTGAAAAAAATTAGTAACTTTTTGCATTGAGCAGACCAAGCTTTTTGCTAAGGATCTCAGGCGGCGGACCTGGATGATACTTATAATAATACTTAGTTTTTTTAATATCCATTACTGTTTCCATCCTGTGGCCTAGGTCAGTTTTTTATTCAAGACATATATTTCCCATTACCAGATTGCTATACCACATTTCAACAATGATAAATTTTTCAGCTATGGTGGTAATCTAACCCGGTGTCCTTAGTTCAGTAGACACTAACGCTACCGACTGAGCTAAGGTCTCAGATAATGATAATACTATCATTATCTGAGACCTTAGCTCAGTCGGTAGCTATTTTCATGTTGTTGGGTTCCTTCCCGCTGTCCGACTGAGTCCTGAGTCGAGACCCTCCCTCGCTTTTATACCTCGCCACCAAGATGGCGGCGACGGTAAAAGGAGTGGAAGGCCCGCAGGGACTCGCCGAAAAGCGAGAAGGACCCCGGATGTCAACGCATCCACTTTATTGAAACCAATTTTACATATATAGGTACAATCAAAATTACATAATTCCATTTAGTTATACAATAATACAATAGGTTCTGTTGGGATGTTACCCCAGCGTATGGTGGCTGCTGTTGGTCCTTCTTCTCTCATGATTCTGTGTAGTTCTTCTCTAGATGGGCGGTCCGCCGGGTTGTCTTCAGATGAGACCCAGTAGGCCTCCCACCAGCAGTTTCTTAATCTATGTGCCTCGAACAGATGTAGATTGCACATGTCTTGGTTGGCAAATGTCAGGCCTCTTCCCTTGGCTGCGTTGTATAGCACTGTCGTATTGTCGGTGCCCAGTCTTATTGCTTTGCTGCCTGCGGCCTGGTACTCCCACAGCCAGGTGATTAGTGCCGCTGCAACTCAGCTCTGTTTATCTCCTCTGCGTCCTCGAACCTTTGGATGCGGCACTCATTCCTGTAGGGTGCCAAGCTTGCCGTTGTCCACGGTGTAGCGTCCGAAAAAACGTCGACCGGGATGACATCTGGTTTTTTCCAACTACATGTTGTCCACCTTGGAAATTTCAGAAGCTTCTCCGCGAACGCCGGCAAGCCCCTGTACAGCCTTGCAATTGTATATTGTGGCCATTGCAAGTTATGGCCGAGCCAGGAGAAGTAACCTGCTATTCTTTCTCGGCCTTTTGCGTCTGTTTCCTTCAGATGTTTTAGTAGGACCCTTGCTCTCGTCTGTGTCGGTTCCGTCATGGTTAGCCGTTGCTCCTTGGTGTCCAGTTCTAGTCCCAGATATGTCAGTCGTTGTTTAGCTTCCTGCGATGACTTCTCCATGTTCAGTGTTAATCCTAGTGTAGTTAGAAGGTGTGGAACATGTTCCAGGTGTTCCCGGTTGGCTGAGAAGAATAACAAGTCGTCTAAGTAGGCCACACCTGTTATTTCCGGGATTACTTCTTGGACAGCCTGTAATTGCCTCCATTGATATCTTCTGCATAATGGCTGGGGCCATGGCGTATCCCATGGGAAGTCGAGTTGCTGAGTACTTCTTACCCTTGTAATAGAAGCCGGTGAACCGTTGAGAGTCTTGGGATACTGTAGTTGGAAGAACCCGGATTTGAAGTCTATTTTCCACAACCATGCGTTCCTTGGTATGTCCATTAGTACTTTGCCCGCCGTTTTCAGGCTAAATATGGGAGTGTTGATGTAATCCGTCCAGTTACTATAATCATGGATGACCCTTACCTTATTATTTGATTTGGGAATCAGCCATAGCGGGGATGCGTCTGTCACTGCCGGGTTTTCTCTTGCAAGTCCTGTTTCTATCCAGTCCTTGATGACTTCATCCATCATTGGAAACGGCGTGTTCTCTGGAAGTTATGTGGGGCTTCTCAGGGTCTGGGTAGCACTATTCCTTCTTCGCAGATTTTGAAGCGCCACTTGTTGTTCCACCAGATTTTCTTTAGGCTTGGAACTGCGACCGATTCGTACTCGCATTCTTTGATGTTTGTCACTGTCATGCCTTCTTCGTGGAGAAGTGTGTCCAGCTTTATCCCGAATGTGGGGAATGGCGATCCTTCGCCATTTTCATCCCCTTCGTCGCCTATCTCGTCTTCGGGTGCTGAGTCACGAGGTATGGGTGGTCTTCGTGGCGTTGTATCCTCTAGTGTGGGTGGTTCCTCCTCCTCCACGATGTCAATGCCCATTTCCTGTATGAGCGACGCTAGTGAGTCATATCCTCTTGCTTCCGTCTGGAAATTCTGGCGTCCATATTCTTGTAATTCTTCACGGGTCGGTAGTAGACTACCGAGCACCACGTTGTTTGAGTTTTCTTCCTCGCGTTCCCTCTGGATTGGCGTCACCGAAGAGCCTACGTCTATTCCAGGTTGCCCGTCCATGGTCACCTCGAGGTTCTCCCAGTCGGCCTCGTCCCACCATGACTCCTGCGGGAAGTTTTCTTCGTCTGTAATTACCCAATCCTCCTCTATGAGCCATGCCCAATCCTGGTAATAGTTGTCTTCTGGAGGTGGCAGACCTGCTTCCCTGTATACTTGACAGAGACTGTCTCTTGAAGGTGGAGATTTCTTGGGATCGTGCCATTGTTGTTGGGTTCCTTCCCGCTGTCCGACTGAGTCCGACGGACTCTTCTATTGACCTGAATAGGTGGTTGAAAGTTGTGGCTTGGCACGCCTTTTTACTTACTGATTTTTTTTTTTCAAACTTGGTGAACACTACAGTTTATAATTGTTTTTTTAGTAATGTACTATATTTTTTTTACAGATGGTAGTGAAGTCAGGACTAGATGTACCAGAGCGCTATTGGGGTAGCTACAGGCCTGGGGTATATTTTGGTCTGAAGACCAGGGACCCACACTCATTGGTCGCTGGACTAATGTGGTATTTTCCTCGCTTGCTTTCACCAGATGGCTCCAATATAAGGTACATCTTTATTCTTAATGTGTCTCTTGTATATGGGTTGATTGGAACTGTTTTCCACTTATTTTACTCTTAAATTTGTTTTCATTCCTTAACAAAAATTACACTCAATTTTTAAATCTCTGTAAGAGACTGATATCTTCCTTAGTATTACACCTTTGACATAAGAGGTAACTTATTTTAGCAAGGGATTGTCACTCACCTTTTTCGTATCTATGTTTATATTAAACATAGAGGAGGGGTAGTCTGTCACCAACATATCTATTTGGGAACCAAGCCAAACCGTTAATGGCAGTGTGGTGCCTATTACTTTTCTCTTTCTATTGTCATTAAGGCTGCCGGGTATAGAAGTAGGTAAGGGTAAAACAAAAGGGAGTTTTGTAGGATACCCGGGGAAATTTTATTTTTCGTTTCACATCATTTTTTCTTCCTTCACTTTCCCCCTTTTTTTCACTCTTCCCCCTTCGCTTTATCTACCCTTACCTTTTTCTTCCTTTCCCCCATCGTTCATCCTGCACGGAGGCCTTTGGCCTTTCCGTTGAAGACCTTGGCAACTACCCGGCTCTTCTCTGTTTATTATTGGATACCACTGCCTTGAGCTCCTAAATGAAAGTGCGCCGGTTACAATACTTAGTAGAAGGGCCTTAGGGATGACAATAACCGGGTACCCTACTTTGGGAAAAGATCGGTTGCGTTCATGAGGGCCCGGACGTAAAATTGGCACTTTCCTACACCCACTTGCTGCGACGACCTCTCTCTCGCGATGCTCTATGCGAAGGTTGTCATGTCTAGCGTCGTATAGAGCCTCTCGTCGGGACAGTTAACAGGGCCATATGTGGTAGTACCAACTTGGGTCACCCTGGGTCTACGATCCGAGTATTGTGTAGGTTGTTCCCCAATCACGGCATGGCCGAATCTATTGTCGCCGCTGGCACCGTAATGCCAAACCCTGCTGGCAACTCACTGTTCGGCCCCCCACAGGGCCGTAATATCGATAAGAGGGGAAACGGGTAAGGCCGTCCAGCCCTCAATTAGAAGAAATCCAGGAGGTGGTGAGGCCCCAGGCCCGCTTCCTGGTAATGTCTCGAGTGGACGAAGGTGAGAACATGAAAGGGTGAGCCCATTTATCCTCGAAAGGCGATAAATGGTGCAGCCAAGGCAAGTGTGTCTATAAGAAAACTTCGTGACGGCACCATTCTCATTCAGACAACATCCGACATCCAATCAGGCAACATACTGGCTCTTAAAGAAATACCGTTGAGCAATACGTCTCGTATACTGGTGAAGGTGGAACCCCACAGGTTCCTCAATGTTTGCAAGGGAGTGGTCACTTGCTATGACCTCGATGCGTGAGCATTGAGGAAATCTGTGAGGAGCTAGCCCCTCAGAATGTTCACTGAAGTATACCAGCATAGTAGTGAAAAAGAACGGCAGTGAAAAAAAGACTGACACTTATATCCTTACCTTTGCGACTCCAACCCTTCCAAAGGAGGTCCGAGCGGGTTTCCACGTGCTCAGGGTCCGGCCGTATGTCCCTAACCCTCGGCGCTGCTTTCAGTGCAGGAGTCTGGACATACTAAGCTGCGATGCTGTGGTAAGCCAACCTGTGCGGATTGCGGACAGGAGGCTCACGATACACCGTGTGAGTCTCCTAAGTTCTGCGTTAACTGCAAGGGTTCGCACTCTGCTTGGTCTCGGGCCTGTCCGAAATGGAACGTGGAGAAAAAAGTGCTTGAGATACAAACTGAAAAGAAGATTCCATACAACCAACACGCAAAGAATATGTATCTAGCCAAGCTCCGGTATTTCAGACATCTTACAGTCAGATAGTTTCCCAGAATATCAATTGCCCTAAGTGCCATTAGCAGTTAACATTTCAAAGCCTTCTTCGAGACCGTGCCACTGACCTCTACTCGAGAAAAAAATAGTAATAGCGCGCCGGCAACGGTGGCGATGAAATTAGTGCCCAAGGTGACAACTTCGAGATGTTGTCTCCACCACCTATGCCACCTAGGAGTTCTCCTCGGAGAACATCCCCGAGTCCACCTCAGGTAACCCCCCACCCACCCCCCTGGATCCACCTCGGGGAACAAGAGTATTTGCGGCCGTTGTTGGTTCGCCCTCTCTAGTCTCTGAGTCTTCGGAGGTTGGAGTGGGTGCGAAACAGGTGAGGCCGCCAAGGCGAGTCCTGCCAGTGCCTCAAGAAGGGCCCAACGAGTATCGCCGAAATTAATGATTTAAAAAAAAAGCGTCGAAGGCTATAACAAAGCCTTCGCGCACCGACCCAACGCCCAAATCTCTTCTGGAGAAACAAAAGCCTCTATTGAAACGAGAGGTCTAGGAGAGACTCGGCAAGGCAAGAGGACCTAAAGAGGTCCATAACCAATTTTTACTCTTGAGAGATAGCGCCATGGATTGCGTGGATGAATAAACCTATATTTATACATAATGTCGCTACTACAATGGAATTGTAGGGGTTCCTATGCTCTGTAGAGGAAATTAAACTACTAATTTCTTCCCTGCATCCTCCCATCTTGTGTTTGCAGGAAACCCACTTCCGCCCAACTGACAACCCGATGCTTCGTGGGTACGATGTATATCGTACCGACAAGCCATTCTTTGATCGGGCTAGCGGAGGTGTGGCTATATTTCAAGTAGCAACATATATCATAAGATATAAATATTGTCTCTGATTCCAAGTGATTGCTGTCAGAGCCTCCCTTCCTATGGAGGTAACTGTATGCTGCATTTACCTCCCACCAGGTGAACGGTTTCCAAGAGGACTCTAGAGGCCCTCTTTATACAACTTCCCGCCCCCTATATCATCTTGGGGGACTTTAACGCGCATAACCTGGTGTGGGGGTCTAATTTTACAGACACCCGCAGGAGGATGGTAGAGGATATTCTTGTCTCGGGAAACCTGGTGTTAATGAACACCGGGACCCAGACACACTTCACCACCTTTAATGGTGTATCCTCTGCCATCGACTTAGCCCTATGTAGCCCCGGGATTGCTGCTCACTTCCTTTGGGAGGTTCACTCGGACCTATGTGGCAGCGATCACTTTCCATTCTGCTTTCACAAATTCAAGATCCCCCCAGTACAGCACGTTCCCCCAATGGGTTCTTAAACGTGCTAACTGGGATAAATTCCACGAGCTCGCCGTATTCGACGAACCCCATACACCTGACGTCGATGTTAAGGCTGGGCAATTTACTTCGACGGTCATAGCGGCGGCGGGGCTTCCATCCCTAAATCCTCGCCAAACCCGTGCCACCGTCCTGTTCCCTGGTGGAACGAGGAGTGCCGGCTGGCTAATTCTAACCGTCGGAGGGCACTACGTATCTTTAATCGACGTCCTACTTCAGAGAATCTGGAGTCATTCCGGATTCTACGTGCTAGAGCTCGCCGTATTATTCGAGAAAGCAGAAGAGAGTCTTGGAGACAGTTTATTTCTACCCTTACAATTACTACTCCCACAACTAAGGTTTGGGACAATATACATAAATTAAGTGGTAACAAAAATTCTGTTAATAGTATACCTGCCCTCATGTCTAACGGTTGGCTTCTCTCCTCCCCTTTGGAGGTTGTCAATGTATTGGGCTCAATGTCCGCTATTTCTAGCACTGCGAGCTACTTCTAACGAGTTCGCGGTGCATAAGCGCAGCATCGAGCGCCTTACTATTGATTTTGGCCAAAGTCGGGGGGAGGATTATAACTCCCCCTTTACTAAAGAGGAACTTACCTATGCCCTGTCCCAGGCGGGCAATACAACTTCTGGCCCGGATGATATCCATTACGAAATGTTGCGCCAACTGTCCCCTGCTGGACGGGCGTTCCTCTTAGACCTCTACAATTGTGTTTGGGAATCTCGTCAATTCCCAACACTGTGGAGGCAAGCAACCGTTATCCCAATATATAAAAGTGGCAAGGATAAATTAGAGCCAACTAGTTATAGACGGATAGCCTTAACTAGTTGTGTATGCAAATATTAGAGAAAATGATCAATAAAAGATTTATATGGTATCTAGAATCCCGCAATCTACTATCCAATATGCAATGTGGCTTTCGCCGTAACCGATCCACGGTGGATCACCTTGTTCGCCTTGAGACAGCAGCTCGTGACGCTTTCCTCCATAAACAGCACCTCTTGGCTGTCTTCTTTGATTTGGAGAAGGCTTACACACCACCTGGTGGTACGGCATTTTAAAAACCCTGTTTAATTGGGGGTTCCAGGGGAACCTCCCTATTTTTATATCTAATTTTATGTCAGATAGACACTTCCGGGTAAGGTTAAACAACACCTTTATCGCGATTAAATAGCATCTGTGGACAACGCGCGCTTACCTGTCCGTTCATGTTTTTGTGGATGACTAGCAATTTATTGCAGTTCATCGAGTCTCCACAGAGCTGAACGTCAGATACAATTAGCTGTCAACAATCTGTGGATGTGGGCATCGCATAGTGGCTTTACCTTCTCAGCGGCCAAGACGACGGTAGTCCACTTCCACAGATTACGCGGAATACAGCAAGTCCCCAATATTTTAATGAACCATGCTGTTTTACCAGTCTCGGAGAGCGTAAGGTTCCTGGGACTTTTATTTGGTTTTAAACTAACTTGGATCCCCACATCAAAGACCTGAAAGCGAGGTGTATCAAGCATTGAATTTGCTCAAAGTGGTTAGCGGTCGGTCCTAGGGTGCTGATAGGGAAACCTTGATGCGCTTGTATAGGGCCCTGGTCAGATCTAAACTAGATTACGGGAGCTTTGTTTATGGCTCAGCTAGACCCTCGGCGTTAAAGATGCTAGATAGTGTCCACCATGTGGCATTCAACTGGCTACTGGTGCCTTTCGTACCAGTCCAGTCGTCAGCATCTGTGCCGACGCCGGTGAGCCCCCGCTTTCTTACCGGCGGTCCTATCTTCTGGCATCTTACGTGTCGAAACTTCATTGTATGGCGCAACATGTTGCCTATGTCCTGATTTTCATCCCCCTAACCGTGTCTTGTATGAAACCAAATGGCGTAGTACAAGGCCGGTTGGGATCAGGATTGCTATCGGTTTTCGACACGTGTGGGATAGTTTTGCCAAAGGCTATCCCCACATCCCCAGGTCGAGTTTCTCCTGGAAGATACGCCTACCTCAATGCCATTTTGAACTTGCCAAGTTCCCTAAAGCGACCACCCCACACTTCTTATACGAGAGGACCTTTAATGAGCTCCTCGCAACCTGCTTTCGAGGGTTTAAACGCATTTACACAGATGGCTCAAAATGCGGGCCTCCGTGGGATGTGCTTTTGTTGTGGAAGGATCCAATTTTAAATTTGCTCTACCTGGTGAATCCATGTTTTTACGGACTGAACTATATGCCATTTTTAAATCTCTATGTTTTGTATATCGTAAGTGTCACCGTTCTGTTCTCATCTGCACAGATTCCATGAGTGCTCTGTTGGCATTGTCCACACTCTACTCGTGGAATCCTCTCGTTCAGATGATTCACGAACAAATTTTAAAAATTGATTCATTAAACACCCGGCTCGCCTTTTGCAGGATTCCTGGTCACGCCGGTCTTTCAGGAAATGAACTGGCTGACCAGGCGGCCAAGGAGGCAGCACGCCTGCCTCCTGAGGCGAGTTGGGTGTCATGTTTTTAGACCTCAAGGGTTATGTTCGGCGTGGGGTCTTACACACCTGGCACGAGCAGTGGGTCTCGACCCTGCTCAGAACAAGCTGCGGTCATCAGGGATGGTGTGTCGCGGTGGCCCTGTTCTATACGAAAGTCTAGAAGAGAGGAGGTCATCGTGACAAGACTCCTCGTCGGACACACATCATTGACCCATGGGTTTTTATTGAGAGGGGACCCACCCCCGTGTGTGAGTTTGCGATGCTCATTTGAGTGTGTATCACATTTTGGTGGAGTGTCGTAAATATGCCGCTATCCGCCTGGCTCTTGATTTTAAAGGTGACCTACGTTTTTTATTACGTGATAGCGCGGATGGAGTTATTTGTTTACTCAGTTTTATACGCCATGCCATTTGAGTCACTTTTATAAAGTGGCTCTTTTGGATATTATCTCATATTGAGATATTTTTAACAGGTTTTATTAAATTTATTAATAAATGGTTTTTTTTTGTTTTTTATTGGAGTGATACACTTGTGGTTTTCTTTTTAGCAGGTGTATCACTTAATTTATACCAAGAGCCCATTTGAGCACTCCTATGGAGTGTCTCAGATGGTGAATGTTTTATCTCTTTCCCCTATGGGAATTTTATTATGTGTTTAATATATTTCAAGGCCCTAATGACCTACATGTGTCGATGGGCCTTTAAACCATAATAATAAATAATATTTATAAGGTAAACAGAATCAAGCCTACTCTATAAATAAACTTTTAACATAATTATTCATGCAAATACATAAAAGGAACATTTTCAAAAACTGAGGTTTGGAGATAATAGTAGTAATAAGGTGACAGACATTTAGTGTCCAGTCCAGGGTTTTACCTGAAGGAGAAATAAATTTGGAAGGGGGAGTTGCATGGCTTACAGAAAAAAAAGATGAAAAGATAGTTGATGCCAAAGAGGGGTTGGCGAGGAGAGGGAGAGGCGCTTCCGAAGACAGAGCATTCTACCAGGCAGCTACTGAACTTTTTCAACAGTTCAGACATGATTTAATTTGAAAATACAAATTTTGTACCTGTTATTGTATTATAAATATTTGTCTGTATGATAGAACATTATCTTATTCTTTATAATAATATGATAACTTCAAAACTATATTCTTGTATTTTATGTTTTATTTAATTGAAATTACGTCCTATTGTAATAAAGTAAATATTAACTTTTAACTTTTTTTATTAATATAGTTCATTTTAAATTTACAAGTTTAATATAGTACAAAAAACCGCATGTTGTTACTATGCATATTTTCTAAGCAATAAAGTGCACAACTTTACCATTCTTATATAGTAGTGTCCATCCGAATCTTATACGTTTCACGTACATTTTGTGATGCAACTCATTGAGTGTGTCTGTACATTTCCTGTCCTACAATACATGCATAAATGATTCTCCAGCTTTGATAATATCTTGTGATGGCACAGAACTGTGATTAAATAAGACCACTTATTTCTGTACATTTTCACCACGTTTCAGTTTATCAACGGCTTGTAGTTTACCCTTGACATGTATAGTGGACTGTCAGATCCTTTGAATGCATGTATGAATAGTTTATCATCTCACCCAAAGCATCTTTCAATGATTTACTCTTGAATATTTTATGGGGACGATTGCCTTTACTTGGTATTAGCATGAACGTATTTGATCCAGCTAATGCAATATCTTTCTCAATTCACTGATATCTTTCTATACTCTGCTTCTTTCATTCTATTCGAAGCAATCATTGAGTCAGCATCTGTTTCTGCTTGGAGAACTTTAACTCCCCTAGACTTCAAATGTTTGGATAGCAAAGATATGAGTCTGCATTTGTTGTTTGGGTTGGCCAGAAAATCTCCCTGAGATAGAGCTGCGTAATAATAATCCTCGACCAGTACCTCAGTTGAGTACCCTTGACAATTGTGTTCACAGTCTTTGGTTGAAGGTTTACCATATTCATCAAACACAACAGTCACGTTGGTTAATCCATATTGACCAGTTATATATGACTCACTATTTCCCTATATGGTTAATGTCGTGCCACACACATTTATGCAACAATGGTATAAGTAACATTGCGGACGTTATCAGGCAAACAACTTGCCGGTCGGCAGTAGCTCTCTAGTATTGGAATCAGTATTGCCTTCCCAGATCTTTTTCTCATAGAACAATCATTGAAGAGGGCAGGTGGTCAGGCTTCAAGATCAAAATGGAGATTTGCTTCTAACACCATACGGTGAAACAGCTGAATTGAATTAACTTTAACAATATGTTCTCTTATATGAATTCCCTTTTGTGCTCTAGCAAGAATAACAAAAATATGATTTCTTTTTAGATGTATGTTTGTTTACTTCATCATAAATTGTAAAGTTAAAGCAAAAAAATCTTTGTAGTAAAATTGATTTACATCACCATATGGTACAATCGGAACTGATTGTAAGTCAAAACAACAAACACGAGTCTTCTTGTCCTCGTTTGCCAATCGAATATCTTTTTCGCTACAGCTCAAAATATACGTCTTTAGATGGTCATCATATTCATATTGCTTATCAACTTTAGACTCATCAGGTAGGTTCTTGAAAGAGATCTTTCTTTGGTTGATAAAAAGAAATATTATAATCTGTGCTGAAAATATACTGATACATACTCTGCCTTTCATTTGAAAAACATAATTTCTTGTACATTCTGTACATAGATGAAATATTTAGACTCCCATCATTATACTTTTTCTGTGTCCGTGCTCTGCAGTAGTGTGAATCGATGCTCTGGAAGGATTCATTGTGTTTTCTAATACCATCTTTCACTGCTGGATCCAAACCTCTGTCGTAATTACTGTGCTGATCCCGAACATCCTGTCCAACAACACCCTCACAATTTTTTTTCTTAGCCTCGGTAAAAATAATTTTTTTACATTATGTACAAAGTCTTCCTAAAACTAATCGCCTTGGCGACAACTTCCTCCTCTATATTTTACGCCGTTGGAGTCCCGGCGAAAATCGTCTATGGATAATGCCAGGTGTAGGGATGCCCTGAAATTCTCCCCACACCTGACAACATGTCCCATAGCGCCGGCTACCACTGCCACAACCACCATGTGGGGAAATTTTTTAAAATACAGAAACAACTCAAAACTGTTTCCCATTAGAAGGTGCAGGAATATTTGAAAGTTTCAGTTCAACACATCAATAAATAGAGTTGTTGCTACTTACTTCTTTATGTTATTATGTAAAGCATACAAAACTTAATATAGAGATCAAAATAACTAAAAATTGTTTTTGTATTGAACTGGAGTAGTGTTTTATATATTTATATTACAGAGTAATTTAATAGGGATATGTTGGCATAAATTAGGCCTCTCCATGACTAATGGTTCTCGAGATATTTAATCCTAAGTGTAACCTTACAATTTCGGGGTTTTTTATAAGCTGGCGGATTTTCCCGGAATGGGAATTTTCAGAGAATGTAAAGGGACACATACTGAATAGATTCCAATAGATTTAATTTTGTTTGGGTCAAACTCTAAAAGTTCAGTACTAAATGGATATAAAAGAGCTAATGTGTAGTGAGGTGGACTGAATAGAACTAGCTCATTATAGGGATAGGTAGCATACTTTTGTAAGTGCGGGAATGAACTTTGGAGTTACTAATGCCATAGAATAAGTAAGTATAAAAAAAAAAATTTATTTTGTTAATAACCAATACTAACCCTTGTATAAGGTAAAATACTTAATAAATTGTGAGAACCTGTTCTCAGACATTGGTGTGAGCTGGGAGATAATCTGGACCGTTACACTTGGGTTCAACATGATGGAACCAACTTTGGGGTTCAAGAACTGGAGGATGGACCCTTTTTTTCACCACCTCGTATGTTAAGAGACTTGGTGGTCGCCACGGGGGAGACTGGAGCGCCAGAATAACTGTCAACACCAAGGTGCAATAGTTAGTGACATTTTTTAGACATGTCTAAAAATATAGATTTAGTCTCTTATTGATTATCGTAGGCTGGTTTTTATAGTGACTTATTTCCATCATTTATAAGATTAATACAAATTAATATTATTTAAGCCAATAATTAGTTTGAATATCTAGAAATTACCACAGAAATTGTAAAAAAACGTATAGCAAACTTTAATAAACCCCAAGAAACTAAACACACTTATATTTTTATTAAATACTAACAAACACAACTCTTAGCTAGGATTAATAAGGCCACCATTCTGGAGCATTGAAACCCATTGTAGATGTTCATCTGTTTCAATATTAAACTGTTATTTCAAAATATGTTTGATACTGAAATGAAGTATAAATACACCCATAATGCTTTGTAACATAACAGCCTTACATTTTGAGTTGAATACATTAAAGGTTATATATTGTTTACATTTAAAATTAGCTAACTTTCAAAGACAGTCTACGCAAATTATCATAGCTCTGTCTGTGATGATGATGAAGGGTATATGAAACTATATCTTGCTTTACCTAAAAACCTACAGTTATTTGTTGTTACAGTCCCAACATTAAACTCTTAAGTTAGTCTAGGGTCGGTTCTTCATGTGGTTTTGGAGCTCCTTAGCTGCCATTTGTATAATAGCAGAATGTAAGTAAGTCTATCTTCAGAAAGGTGTCATCTCTAATGATAAACTTAAGAGTTAATTTTTTCTTCCAAAAAAATTTAATTTTTTGGTGACCTGGTGGTATAGGGGTAAGGTGTCTGACTGTTGTACTGGCATCCTGGGTTCAATCCTCAGTCCCGGAACAGATATATCTGATTGCCAAACCCTTCCTTCATCTTTGACAAGAGGTGTATTGATCACAACTTGTGAATGTGTGGAATGCCAGGCCTCCACCGTGGTTCGGATTCCACGTTAAACTGTAGGTCCTCCATTTCATCTCACAATCACCCTACCATTAAACATTAGTGTAAGTGCGTATAGCACAAACAGGTAGTAAGAAGCGGTGATGATTATGATGATGATTGTGATGATGATGATGATAATAATGATGATGATGGTAATAAAATTGAATTTGTATAAAAAGGGGGAAGGGGAAACTTTATTGTTACTTAAAACAGTTTCACAATTATTTTTCAAACATCCTTTGGATATGTTCTATTATAAAATATTTCTTTCTTGTGTGGCAATAAGGATTACTTTTTTTTTTGCTACTTCCCATGTCTTTCTTCCTGGTAAAAGAGTATTTAGTAAGCTGAAAGCATGTGTTATGAAATATAGGCTTGTGTTGATTTATCTTTTCTTTCACATTTAAAGGATGGTTATTAAAATAAAGGTTCAAACATAGGCCTGAATTGATATGAGCTTTTGCCAGGTCTATCATCCTCTTTGTAAACACACTATTACTACCAACGTTAATAAATCTGATTCTTGGGGAACCAAAGAAGCTGAAAAATTGATTAATTACTACCCATTTGATTTGCTTCAACATATCTGGTAAAGTGTATTATATGCCAGAATTTCTCTTCATGCTCAAAATGAGATGATGGAATATTTTGAATTCCGCTTCCTCCCTCCATCCCCCACCCTCCCCATATTGTATCCTTATGTAATGATGTTTCTTCTTCTCCCTCCCCTCGGATTTTACTGCCTCAATGCCATTTTGATCTTGCCAAGTTCCCCAAAGCGACAACTTCACACATTATAATGAGATAACTTTTAATGAGCTCCTCTCCTCTTGCTATCAAGGATTTCAGTGTAGCTATACAGATGGGTCTAAATCTGAATCTTCTGTAGGATTTGCTTTCATTGTGGAAGGATTCAATTTTAAATTTAGTTTACCTGGTGAATCCAGTGTGTATACGATGGAATCTTATGCCATTTTTAAATCAATGTGTTTTATATACCATAATCGTCGTTGTTCTGTTCCCATCTGCATGGATTTCATGAGAACATTTTTGGCATTGTCCATGTTGTACTCCTGAAATCACCTTGTGCAGATGATACACGAGCAATTTTTTTTTTAAATTGGTCTGTTAACACCGGACTCGCCTTTTTTCTGAATCCCAGGTCATCCTGGTCTCTCAGGAAATGAACTGGTGAACCAGGCAGACAAAGAGGCAGTTCACCTTTCCCCTGGGTCAAGTTAGGGTATCATATTTTTAGATCTAAAATGTTATGTTTGGCTTGGGGTTTGGCGCACTTGGCAGTGGGCTGTGAATCCTGCTCATAACAATCTTTGGTCCTTTAGAAACAGTATGTCGCAATGGCCCTCTTCTCTATGAAAGTCTAGAAGAGAGGAGGTCTCTATTCTGATTGCAACAATTTCTGAAACAAGGATTGTCTTAAAATGTGAACTATCGCAGTAATTTTAGTGTATTCTCCTTGTGATGAAGTGTTATTGGTTGTTGTCAGGACTCCAAGCTACAAGGGGAGATTGTGTCCTTGCTGTGGTACACTGCCACTGAGGAGAAGACTGGAGGGTTCATAAAGCCATCGGGGCGGCAGTTGACAGGGGTGGTTGGACAGACAGAGGGTCTCGGGGCTTTCTCGATCAAACTCTTCAACAGCTCTGGACAGGTAACTAGTTCTGTATTGGATTGTTCTTTAAATGTTAACAAATCCAACCCTGTCCACTATAAATTTATTATCATTGAGTGGTAAATTGTTTTTCATAGATTTCACACTTCCTTTTTATACTAAATATTTTCATGCTGCAACGGGGAAAAAGAAAATGATTACTGCCATGGTTATAAAAAAGAATTGAGTAAATGGTAAAGGCTACTAGTCCTCTGCGACTTACTACCCGTTTGGGTTGTATGCACTTAAGCTAATGTGTAACAGTAGGGTGATTGTGAGATTAAATGGAGGACCTACAGTTTAACGTGGAATCCGAACCATGGTGGAGGTCTGGCATTCCACACTTCAACAAGTTGTGATTAATATCATATTGTCAGAGGTGAAGGAAGGGTTTGGTAATTAGATAATCTGTGCCGGGACTGAAGATTGAACATTGTCTGGACCCCCAGCACAGAAGTGTGACACCTTACTCCTAGACCGCCAGGTCACTCTGTGACTTATAGTTGATCCACAAGTATCTGGGACGGCAAAGGGGACCTTTAACACGAAGTAAACAAACTGAATCTGCATTTCACAACAATGAGCACAAATATGTTGTTTTAATATGTTTGTTTTGCCTTTTTCTTGGCGTGATATACCTGTGATTTTTTTTAGCAGATGTTTCACTCAATTTTTACTACGAGCCCATTTGAGTACCCCTATAGAGTGTCTCAAATGGGTATTTTTCTCATATTGAGATCTATTCTTTTTATATTGTATCTTTACATTGTGTCTCCACCTTTCTATAGAAACAGGTGAATATTTAACTCTCTCCTATGGAGATTTTACTATGTATGTATATTATGTTAAGGCCCTAATGACCTCAGTGTGTTGATGGGCCTCTAAACACCAATAATAATAATAATAATAACAATGAGCACACATTACAGGAATATGTTAAGGTGGAACACCAATATCAAGTAAAACTAACTTAATAAATTACTATACACTAATTAGTATTCACAGAATTGGTGGGTAACATACTACATGTTTCTATACTCATATCAAGACCTAACAAGTCTCTAAACTTGAAGACATTTACACCCAACTTAAACTGATCACAGAATTAGATCCGACACGACTTGTTGGAGGCTGCAGTACTAAACTTGAAGTAGTACATCTGTTTGTTTACTGCCCAAAGATATTTTGTTCTCATATTTCTAGGTGGAATATTATTAGTAGTTGGGCAAAGAGGTGATGGCTCTGCTTCGTGAAGAAAATCGATGGTTACCGCTCAATCCCTTGACTTAGGTTTCATTACATTGGAACTCATAAGGAGGGAGTGTGGAACAGTCAACACAATTTCTTTAAATAAGATAAAGCGAAAAGAGGTTTTCTCACATCAATAGCCACATCCACACTAATCAAAGGTGTTTCCATGGACTCGTTCTAGGACTGAAGTGTACTTTGAATCTTTAAGATGCTTCTTTCTGTTATATTGATCACATCTGTCGGCTTAAGATTGTAACTTTTTTTTCAGTACAATATTTTAAAGTGTAAGTTTAGTTATTGATTCCATGCATTAGTTTATTTGATTAATCAACTATTGGGAGTGTCAATAAAGCTCCGTAAAAAAAAAAGGAAAAATAACACTATCGAGGACAGTGGTACTGATAAAAATGAAAAAGGTGCTGCATGTCTTTACTGTGGAGGTTTGGGGTGTCAAATAATTTTTTCCTAATTGTTTCTTTTTTGGCCCTTTTCTTTTATTCTCTTTCCTTTTTTCTTTTTCCCTCTCTTCTTTATTTTTAATGGCGATTTCAAGTTCATTTTTATAAAGAAATCTAGCCAAACAGCGTGTTTTTTTCCCCTTTTTTCTATTAGTCCTCTTCACATTTAGTTTAATCAGCAGAATTGATATTAAAATCTCAGGTGATGCAATTTGAATTGCTGTTGATTTAGGCATAGGACACCCAGGAGGAGCATCGGGTTGGGATTCTTTATTCAAATCTTCATTTGTCTTGGTCTTCTTGGTAGGAGGTTCAATCACAGTTGGCAGGCAGTCACCAGGGCCAGGTGTAGGCTTCGTTGTAGGGCATTCACTGTCATCTAACTGTAGCTGGTAGCTGCAGGTAGGTAGTCTGTATCCAAAAACACAACTGGTACATGAGGCAAAATTCCTGTTTTCTTAAAACTGTTAGTTGCATTTGTCATTGTAGCAGCGTGTATACATATTGCCCCAAAGATTGAATACGCCTGGAATAAGGTAACAACCTTTGTTGGATTGCAACTAAGCCATTTTCTAATTTCATCCTCATAGTAAAGGCTTAGAGGTTTAAAGAAAAAAAATTACATCCAGGTGCTGGAGCCTATGGTAGGTGTGGGGTGGCAAACAGATCAACACCACTCCATTCTCCCTGGCCTTGTCGATCATTTGGAGGGTTTTTGTGTGGTTTGAATGACCGTCTAGAATGAGGAGAACAGGAGACTCTCTCGTTGCTTTAGAAAATTCTAAAATTTTCAAACCATATAATAAATAACTCTGTATTCATCCAGCCTGATGAGTGAGTCTCAGACCAACCTCCTATTCTTGTTTCTTTTTCTGCCTTGTAAAGATAAGCATGGGAGGCATAAATGACCCTGCCGTAGACATGCACACAGCTGCAGTGACAATTTCACCCTGTTCTGTAGAAATCAATGCCCCTACCTGTCATTTTCCTTAAAGGAATATGATTTTGGATTGGCTTTTAGGATTTACTGAGATATCACTTTCATCGCAGTTAAATATTTTTCACTATGAGTTTGTACTTATCAATATTTTGAGTAAGCAGAGAAAAAAATCCTGAAAAATGACTACTTTGTTAAATCCCATGGCTATTGAACGGATGTATTTTCTGGGGTTCGAATGCTCATTGTAGGATGCCTTGCAAGACATACCTTAACCCAATCCTCACCTGCCATTACCGTTGTTGCTGTTAAATCTGTGGCTTAGGCCGTTTTGCTTGGCTAATTGGTAGGCTAATCTCAAATCTTTCATTGTAAGGCTAAAAGCATACTCTCCATGGATTTTTTTTAAAGGGGCTACCAATTCATCCTCTTGTTCAGTAGTAAAAACCTACTAAATTTTCCTTTTGACTTATCTATTTGTAATCAGCATCCTTTTTCTTTTTTATTTATCTTTCCAATGAAGATTTTTGTTCGTTAATTTTCTGAGAAACCGTTAAAAATCCATTTCATGTAAAATAATCGGATCGAATCTACATCCCACTGTTTTCTATTAGATTTTTTTATGTAATTTATTACAATCTGAAATCGTAAAAAAATACTGTTTAGAGCTTTATAATGAAAAATATGGTCAAGTGGAATGGGATACCATCCCGTTCCGCCCCACTGTCATGTATGAGGCTAGCAATTTTTACTGTATTAACACGATCAGTTTAGCCAAACAATTTCATCAAACTACAGCTAATTACATGCGCTTTAAGAATACATAGCATTTAAGGTATTATACATAACGGTAATTGGCTTACCTAAGTGGAAATTCACCAAAAATTGCAAAAACACTTGCAAAAATGTCGACTAACACTCATTCACTGTGAAACTTCCTTTCAAACTACAGTCAACTCTCGATTCTACGACCCGGGAATAGCGTCCCTCTCGAAGTAACGACCCTTTTTTGAGAAACCGTGAAAAATGTGGGAAAAAAGTTTGAAAAGTTTAAGGAAATCGGCTGTAAAATGTGTTTGTTGCATTTATTTAGGTCGCTGCGTTGCAATTATCTTTATGAGCGCTGTATTACTATTAACTGGGTTGGGTCAGGTATAAAAATAGACACCACCTCATCAATGCCAGCCAATAACACTTGACTCTGTCCACTCCCTCCCACAAGCAAGACAATGTTTCCCCGCGCGCGACTGCCGCTACATCACGTGCCAGGCTTGCTTTTGCCATTGTTATTTCGATTCTCGATTTGGTTACTATTTTGGTTTGATTTAGTGAACGATTTTTGATGACCCACGCTATTTGTTGTCTAAAAAATACAATTTTTTCGTATGAAGGTCAGGGGTGGAATAAAATCTTTTTAAAATTCCAATAACGACCCTTTTCCAGGGAACCGTGAAAGGTCGTAGAATCGAGAGTTGACTGTAAATTAAAATGGCAGCCTCAGCTTCTTCTCAACTCATTGGAGTAGTTCAACTTATTTTCGCTAGGTTCTAGTATCATCAAATAAGTAAAATAATGCTATCCCGTTCCACACAGAGTTCCCCTACAGGTGGTTCACTCGGGACTGAACACTTACTCTTTTAATTAACTCATGATTGGAAAGTCACATTTGAATAGTATAAATAGCAAAACATATCATGGCTCATGACAAATAAGAATGTCTCATAGAAGATGCTGGAAGTGCCCACCACCAGTTTCCAGACACATAATCACCTGACGCTCCATATTGGCGAAGGAGCAATGTAGTGTAGTGACGTTTATGCAGCAATTTCATGTCTGTTGTCGTCTTTCAATTCTCATTGATCTTTGCTTGTTGGCAGAATTTCAGTCTGTTGTCGTCTTTCAATTCCTCAATCAACTTTGGTTGTTGACATAACCTGCCTTTTAAAGTCCATAGAATACATCTGGGGGTGTCAGGTCGGGAGACCTATGTGGCCACCGGTTTTTGGAGATAACCCTGTCTTGGAAAAAAAAAAAAACTGCGGATTTCTGCCATGTTCTTATTGGATGTGTGGCAAGTTGCACCGTCCTGTTGGAAGCTTAAGATGTTAAGGTACTTTTAAACAAATAAACCACATAGGGTATTTATCCACATGGTGGACCTGCTTTCCTCCAAACCATATAAATCACCCTAATATGATTAGAGCTTAGATCAGAATGTGTAGCACATCCTACTCATCCGTGCGCTATTTGTGGAGTGTGTGCATGTAATGCTTGGATCCTTTCCAGTATATAAAAAAAACAGACACTAAAAGTTACACGCTGATTGGCCGGCAGGTTTGCGCCAACCCTCCCCTTTCTACTGTGAAGCCACACGTGCATCTCAAGATAGGCCACAGCTTCTGAGTAGAAATATCTGATTTGTGAATGATAGTAATTCTGTGAGTTTATGATTGTATAGTAAAAGGGATATTAAAAAATTAAAGAAGAAAGAAAATGAAAGAGAAACACATTGGCTGGACAAAAGAGGTCGCAATTAAAGCATCAATATATTGAAATGGTTGTAAATATGTGTTAGTGTTTTTAATTTTAATTTGGCTTTGTTTTTCTACAATTCTATCATATTTATTTAATTATATATATTTTGCTTAATGCACTTTATTTCAGAAAAATAAGAATTAAAGATCGAAATCTCTCTTTATTGGTTCCAGGTAGATAATGTTTCCTATCTAAGCACAGTAGCGCCAGGACTTCATTTGTTGAAAGAGACAATCATCTCATCGTTACGACTATCTTCAGACAAACAAACAAAAAAGAGGCGCATTGTTCTCCCTGGCGAGATCTTGCCGAAGGGACATGATGGAATTAAACTAGAACCCAACTTCATAGCTACTCAGGTTGAGTTATATTTATGTTTTTGTACTTTTGTTCAACCAATTTACAAATTATCATGTATTTTGCCTCTTCATGTAGATTTTGGTTAAGAGCAGTGTTTCACAATTGGTGATCCATGAGATCGCAACTGCCGGCTCACAAAGAAATTTTCAATTGTATATTTATACAGCATAGACCCAGCTAGCCTAGGTTAAAGAGACCAAGGAAGCCTTGGATAATATAGGACACTAAAATAAACTACACTAAATTTAAATACGCTAAACTCTTAAGACAAATCAATAAGCTGCAGCCAGCTCAGTGGCAGACAACTAAATACACTAAGTCAAGCAGTGGACAGTAATACCTACAGTGTCATAGAACATGGAAACAAAGAGTCAGCAGATGATTCACTCCCCTACACAAACTAGACGGCAGAACCAATTTAATGTGGATCATTTATCACAAAACAGAAATCATGTTACCACCTCAAATAATCAGGACTCTGACCCTATGGTGACGTGGTCAGTGCACCTGGTTACGGACCTAGGGGTCCTGTGTTCAGTTATAGTTTGGTACCTTAAGATGTTTTTCTCTAAGGGGAACTATCCCAACAGTCACCATGGGTTGGTTAATTATGCTCAAGTTATGTTTCAGAATCCCACTAGCCCACACCTCTTATATTCATAATCATCAAATCATTTCATTGCGGCTCCTTGTAGACAACCTCTTTAGGCATACCGTGGGCAACGTTTTGTGCCACAAGAGTAGCGAATATTCCACGCACCAGTGACCAAACTGGATATCATGTCCCTCCCGGACAGCAATGTAACAAAAAACAAAAACAGGACTCTATAGTACTTGTATTTTAGGAATGTGTATAAAAATTACTATTACTTTTTTTTTTCTGAGAATCAATTTTTAATCAATACACATCAAAGCTTAATCTGGTTCATTTAGGTACGAGTCAAACCTAGACATCTTAATTATCTGTTTATAACATTTGTTTATTGAGAAAGCATATACCCGCCGGGTAGTAAGACGCAGTGCTAAGTATTATTTATTGAGAACTAGGCCGATCCCAAACTAATGATGTTTCATAGGAACTCTGGAAACTATCCTCATGTTTAAGTGCAGAAAGGTGCTTAGAATAGTCATGCAGTAACTACTGCTTTATTTAAGCGAGGGCTTTCTTGTGGCGTTTCATATATTTATTGATTTATTACAAAGCAACTTCCAACGTTAAGGTGAAGCACTGTTAATAGGTTTATAAATTATTCAAGGAATACAATACATATTATTCAAGGAACACAATATACATAAAAGATGATCTTATTATAAGAGATGAGATAAATGTGTGAATATAAGGAAAAGTTAAAATAAGGATATAATAAATTGGGAAACTATGTAGTATTTAAGAGTTAATTATTTAGTTATTATAACAATTTGAAAATATATTATAAGTAGACAAGATATAAAAGAGGAACCCTTAAAACTACGACTAATTAAAAATGTTACAGAAAAAGTTAAAATACAAAAACAAAAAACAAAATTCTAAGTAAAATTTTTGACAAAGGTAATCAGGGAATATGGAAAAAACTTGTTAATTATAAGCTAGAGAAAATAGAATATGTTATGATTTGAAACAGAGTAATTAATTAATTAGGATGTTGATTGATACAGAGTTAATAAATGACAGTGTATTGTTCCTTAGTGGTTATATTTCCTCTCCTTAGGTATGGATGCCTTAGGGCCGGGTAACAAACGACATGTTTCGGCGTATTATGCCATCATCAGGTCTGAGGAAAACCAATGTGAGATTAGGAACAATAATATTGTAAGTTAAAAATCGAGAGATAAAGTCAAAAATATTATTTAATTATAACTAAGAAAGGAAATAGGCTAACCTAAAAATTATTAATAAAAGAGGATAAAATTAAATATTATTATTGATGTGAGAATTAACTGTCAAGCTTACCTTTAAATTAAGGGGTTAGATGTTATCTCTTTTCTCCAGACGTGTAAGAGTTTTAAGAAGAAAAATTTTCTTAGAAAAAAAAGATTTTTATAAACTAGCGCGCGAAAGAATAATCCCGATTGTTGCGTAACATAGAGATATAAAGAGATATAATAGGTAAGAATTACTGTTAATAGGATTTTGTGTGACCAAAGGCTAGTCTATCACTAACGGGACTGTTTGGTTACTAGGTCTGTCCTGAACTGATGTATAGTACACAGTTTATCTGTTATTTCTACACCCAAACTTTCCTTTGAGTGTAACTATGTTCTGCTCAGGGCAACAATAATTTATCAGAATATCACATGGCTAAAATGAATTATCACTAAAATACTAACCTGCCTCAGGGGCTTAGTTGGCTAACACGCTAGCTTCGGGTTGAGCTAGCCAGGGACAGGGAGACTGAGGTTTGAATCTCAGTCGAGTGAACTTTTTTTTTTCTTTCCCTAAATGGTTTTCACCCTCCTTTCACACAAATGTGTGTTCACTTCCTCTAGATTCAACCTTCCCAATTCCTAATCCATTAGCGTAATTAGTTCCTAATCATATAACCTGAATGGGTAGTAAGATGTGCTGCTAAATAATAATAATAATAATAATAATAATAATAATAATATACTAAATTTTTAATAAGTGATGATATATGTTGGTAAATGTCTCCTGACTCCCTCCTATGAAAAGGCCCTTTTATTTAAAGATTTTAGCTTTTTTATATTCAGTATTAAAGCTCTACATAATTATTTAATAGATTAAATCTTTTATGGAAGGTTTATTTTTTGTAAAATTTTAGCGAGATACATTGAAAATAAAATAGCAATGTTTTGAATATTTAATGGGATATTTTATTTGTATATGATACAGGTAACTGGCATAGTCCCATTTACACTGGATGTAGTGTTTGAGTCGAGTAGCTTCATTGAGCGAGATGAAACTCTTTTTGCTGATACTTATACCAGAGAGTTGCAGCGTTCCCAAGATGAGTTCCATCACAGGTCAGTGACCTTCACTAGAGTACCGCAAAGCTATAATGTCAGAGAAATATAGTACTCTAACCAGTTTCATATTGCAAGTTCATGTATTAGAACAGTGGACGAAAATGAATTTAAATTTAAATCATCAACCTTGAATTTCTGCTATTTCATTTAAGAATTAAAACAAAACTATAATTAATTTTGATTCTTTTGGGACAACTTAAAACACTACCACTACCACTCCCACTACTAATGTAATTAGGGCATAGTTACGCTTTCCGATTACTTGTTTATATTTTGAAAGTTTACAAAATTTTAGTTGCTTTACCCATGAATGATTTGATCTTTTTGTTAACATGTTCATGTTGGGCTTATGTATTAATTCATAAAATACATAATTATTTGTAGTAAGGAACAATATGTATTCTATTAGATAAGGATAGATATCAAATTAAAAGATATGAAAAAGATAGAAATTAGATTACTAAAACAAATTATATAGACAATACCAATTAAGTGTATTATTTATGAAGAGTCAATGGACTGAGTGGCAAAGTTGTTTACAACAGAAAATCAATTACAATCAACAACTGTGAGTTAAAGCAAATTATGTAATGAGAAAAAGTTTTTAATTAGGTTAAGAGTAAGAGTATGTATTAATGACAGTAATGAATTAGGGATGAAGAAGGTTGAATTTAGAGGAAGTTTACCTGCACTTTTATTCAGGGAGAGTGGAAAACAATTTTGGAAAGAAACAACTCAGTATACCTGACCTAGATTCAAACCCCGATCTCCCTGTCATCGGCAGTCTACTATAACACAAGAAAAACACTATAGGCCATTTTGCCAATGAAGCCGGTTGAATGATGATTGAAATAATGGAAAAGTCACATTTGTGATAAGAACAAATTTTTTATAGATAATGTTTTCAAAGAAACCTTTGCAAATTCCAACCTTATAGTAATGTAAAATGCTAAAATATACAAACATGATTTTTATCTATGAAATATAACTATATCCACAATAAACCTTTGAGTTTTGTGTTTTAGCACAAACATTTTTGTTTGTTCTGAATCTTATTTTGAAATCTTTTTGCCAAGTACTATAATTGTCAACCTGGTAATCATCATTATGTATCGAGTAAACAGCTCAAGCTATGTGACATCATTTTCTCATTGTAAATGCAGATCAAAAAACATTTGTAAGCGAAAACCTAATGTTAACTAGCAAATGTAAATTGCTTTATCTCATCAAGGTAAAAATGACTTTATTGATGGGTATAACTCCTTTTCTGTCAATTTTTTAAGCTTGTACAAGACATTATAAACACTAGGGGTCTGTGAGCTTGTATTTTTTTGTTTGGGTAGAACTAGAGTTAAGTATTTCAAAAAGCTCTCGATTTTAAGTAAAGTTTGAGTATAGTCATAATTTTAAAATGATAAAATATATATTAGTATATTTTACAAGTAAAATAGTAAATTTAAAATATCACCAGTCAAAACAAACATAAAATGTAAATACCACATATTTAAAAAATATATGAAAACAACAGATGTTCTTAAAATAAGAATGACACTCATGTTTATTACTAGATTTGAGGCCACTTTCAACCTGGAGAAGAAAGGCTTCAGTGGTGAAGAAATTTTGTTTGCAAAAGCAGTCCTGAGCAACGTTATTGGAGGAATAGGCTACTTTTACGGGGCGTCTCGTGTGGAGTCTCCATACACACGGGGTCCCGTACCCTATTGGAAGGCACCACTTCTGACAGCGGTACCATCCCGAAGCTTTTTCCCGCGAGGATTCCTCTGGGATGAAGGTTTTCATGGTCTACTAATTTCCACTTGGGATCTGGACATTGAACTAGACATTATGGGTCACTGGTTCGACCTAATGAATGTGGAAGGGTGGATTCCTCGAGAGCAGATTCTGGGACAAGAGGCCCTCAGTAAGGTACAATTTTGCTATTGAATAGTTATTTTTACACTCTAGGGTAAGATTAAAGATTAACTAGTCTCACTATGTATAGGTAATCAATCTTTTCTCATAAATATTAAGTTTATTTAGAAGCTGGAGATCAATCACTAATCTGCACCAACTAGAACTTTATATCTTCTTTAATATAAATGAAGGGCTTGGCTCAATAATATGCTATGCCAAATATTAGCGGTTCTGAGATATTTTGTATTTAAGCTTTAAAAAAAATTCTAATTCATTTGCCTTCATATTTTTATTTTCCTTCATATGATATAAGCTAACTTTTAGACACCAAATCAAATAAATTTCATTGAAATATTATTATTAAAGAAATTATAGGAACATGTTAATAATAGCATTTTTTAATATGTTTTGCTTACCATGTTAATGTCCAGTGGCAGCAATGTAAAGTGTGAACTGTGTTCTTTTTATTGTAAAAGCCATATTGTGTTTGTCTCTTCTATATGTTTCTATCCGCCTTTCCTATACCTTCTTCCAAATATAATACATGTTAATGTTGAAACACAAATGTGCACTTAATTTAATATAGAATAATATGTTTATAATATTTAAATAACTAGTGAAAATAATTACTTAACATCAAGTTTGCTATAAGACAAATTATAATTTGTGGAGTTCCACAAAAATAGTGTCCTCTAGTTTAGTTCAACGATAATTTACTGTCATCAGGGAGTTGGTCCCTAGTTCAGCAATTATTTCCACGTATAATTTAATCACTATCATTGCCATTATCAAAAGTTGACTTAGTGGATTTCAAGTGATGATAAAAATCATGATAAATAGGAGGCACAAAACACAAAAGTTTCTGGACATCTTTACTCATCTTTGAATTTACTGGGAGAGTTCCAGAAAATCTCTTCTTTAGATTATCAGCATTTTCTGCCCTTCCTCGTTTTTTCAGTTACAAAAACAAATTCTTCATGAACCGAGTGCTTCATAAATATTTTATAAATTTCTTAAAATGTAAACCTAAATCATGTAACTTTGGATAAGTCTAATGGTGTTCCATATTCACACATTGTTTTATTTGTTTAAAAATGAGGTGGCCCATTGGTTAAATAATTATATAGTAAAGTAAATTGATAAAACTAAAGAAAAAGGAAAAATAAACTACTAAGAATAAGAATAAATTTGATGAAGAAAGCCCACCTAGGGAAAGAGGAAAAATGTGGGAATAATCCAATGCACAAAGGTGACATCTTCTTCCTTTCTTCTGTCTTCTATATTAAAAGTAGTCACACTCACATTTTAACACAAATGTATAATATTTTGGCATTGTTGTCTTTATCAAACACAAAGAAGAAGAGAGTTTAAATAACACAAAACACTGGATTACTCCATTTCCCTAGGTGGGCTTTCTTCATCAAATTTACTCTTTGTAGTTTATTTTTCCTTTTTCTTTAGTTTTATCAATTTCCTTTATTATATAAACATTGTTTTATTTGTTATATCTGTGACATAATCTTTGACTGAAAGTATGTCTTCTTGTTTAAGTTTTGTCACCATGAATGGCTTTTTGTTGCATTTTTTTTTCAATCACATCACAGCATTTCCCCATATTGTAAATGTTTTGACAATGTATTCTCTTATACTTTTTTATGTGAGCAAAATCACTGTAACAAGGAAACAGAAAATATGCTCAATTGATTAAAACTGTTTTTTAGGACTAACTGAAGTCAAACCCTAAAAATGTTCCTGTTTTTATTCTGCCCTAGACAGTTGTCTTAAAAAACACTCAATCCAATTCTTTTAGGCAATGTTTTGACATGCAAAGTACTTGAGAACACAGCTCCTAACTTCATCGCTTCCTCTAGTTGCAAGGGTTTTATTCTAAACTGTGCCGGTTAGGTTGACACCAGGCTAGTATTTTGGTTCAATCTGTAGTGACGTCACCTCAAAGTGGCGCTGGTGTAGGGTCCCGAAGTGCATCTTGGAGGGTCAGCGGTTCGAGCTTGGGCACTTGAAGTAGAAGTTGACTTGTAGCAATTCTGAAGAGTGGATTGTAAGCCTCGTGGAATATATCTTTGATGGCCGTGCGGAGTGGATAACGAAGGATTAATTTGTACAACATGACAATAATAAAGTTCAGGAAAGCACTATAGCGTTGAGTGTGTCTTTCTTATATGATCTCTCCATTTGACTAAGTGTAAATACGTCACCGAGCAATGGCAATTCGCAAAGGCCAGATGCGTTGTACCCAGGACCTGGCGGTCCAAGGAGTTGGGCACAAAACAAACATAAACCCTGTCAATTACACATTCATGAATACCATAATTAAAAGTCCATATTTTTTAATTATGAAAAGCAGAACATAAGCGTAGAAAGTACCTGTTGAAAATCCATTGCTATGACATGAGAGTTAATTTTCTGTGCTTATTGGATTCCATTTTTTTTTTTTCTGCTTTTTAAAAATATGCTTTTGTATTAATTTTCTATTTTTTTTATTTTAGCCTCTGATTTATTTCCTTTACTGCACATTACTTCACATTTTATTTCAAAGATATCAAATACTTTTTATGTGTCTGAGTTGGGACGCTTGAAGCCATTGTTTTAGTCAGAACAGAAAATTATTCTGTATTTATCTGAGATTACTGGAGAAATATCTTATTCTATGCACCATTTTACATAATAGGATTTGTATAGTTCTTCAGTGGTATGATCACAGTTTAGGTATATCTTGTTAGGTTTTGCTTCCTAGGGTAATGCAATTTATATTTGGGTATGGAATTAACATGTTTGTGTATTTTTCTACATCCATAATAGAATACCTATAAGGTCGATTGTTGTGTTTACCACGGCCATCCATTTTGATTATTCCCTCACTAGAAGTAATCAATCATCTTTTGTATGTGTTGAAGCCGACCTCGACTTTTTGCATTCAACGAATAGAGTGAAATTCATCTGCAGATTCTAACATCTATATCGCTTCTTTTACGTAGTATCAATATCAACCTCTAGCCATGCTACCATAGTCTAGTATGGGTTTTACTCTTCTGTTGAAGAAGGGCACTGATGATATACTCCAAAAACTACGTAGCTATGTGTTTTGTTGTGTTTTAATTGTGAACTTCTATCTAACAACCATTTGGCACCGTTTTTCCTTTATTTATAATATGAATATGAAAGTATATTCTTCTTTTCGGACAAGTTGTCATAATACGAGGACGAGCATAATTATATGACGAATTTAAAGTTCCAAAAAGAAAATGAACATGTTGCACTAGATAATTTTCTTTCAAACACATGCACAAACTGATACAACACAAAAATAATGTATTTCAGGTGGTCACCATTTGATGCCAAACAGCATTGGAATCTTTGTCTGAAGTTTAACATCACCCACATCAATACCTCTTGTCCAATACTTTCCATTTCTTTCTGGATGCACTGTTTCAGGTCCTCTATGGTTGCTGATTTTGTCCAATAAACTGTTTCTTTCAAATGTTCCCAAAGGAAAAAAGTTAGGAGGGGTAAAGTTTGGAGATGATGGAGGCCAATTCAGATCGCTATGTTGGGAAATAAGGCGCCCTGGAAACAGTTGATGAATAGCTTCCATACTCAAATGAGCTATAAGTGGTCTTACTCCGTTTGCTGAAATCATGTTCTCCAGGTTAGCGATTTTAGCGGCAAAGAATTGATTGATCCTGGCAGTGTAGCATTGTGCATTTGCTGTAACCACCCTCCCTTTATCTTCAAAGAAGTACAACCCATTAATGTAGGAATATGAGATGGCATACTAAACAGTCACTTTTGGGCTATGCAATGGCCTCTGGTGAAGTTCACGGGGGCTTCCCCTCCCCAAGTACTGACAATTTTCTGTTCACCGCCCTGTAAAGATAAAAATGAGCTTCATCTGAGTAGAACAGATTCGTAAAAAAAATTTTTATCAGCGATCAGATCCAATATTGCCTGGCAACCATAGACCTGTTGTTGCTTCTGTGTATCAGTTGGCTATTGCACAATTTGGATTTTGTAAAAATGAAACTGTAAAGTTTTAAACATGAGGGACAAACTTTGTTCTGACATGTTCAGAGCAACAGCATGCCTCACTACTGATCTCCTGGGAATCTGGGTTACTTCTGCCAACATTCATACCTCATTTTCCTCATTGCATACAGAATTATGTCTTCCTGTTCAAAGTGCTTCTTGAACGGAACCTTCTTCATGAAACTTGAACACCCACAACAGGATTGAGTTGAGTGAAGGAGCATCACGACGATCAAACTGTCTTTTAAATTCATGTTGGGTTGGCTGTAACTGACTGTGTTTTGAAAAACAGCTCTACAGCAGCAAACTCCTGCAGAGGCCAATGCTTCATAGCTAACTAAACTCCATGGTGGCATTCGCCATGTGAGTTAAGGACTGTCAGTGTTGTCAACTGATTATGTCCGTCACTTTACATTCATACAAATATTCATTTTGGGAGTTGCAGTCACTCATTATCCAGAACCCATTAAAATTAACTTATTTTCCTCACAAAAGTGTTCAACACTTCTTTTGGAAGACCTAATTTGCGTGACTGGTTACTATTCTAACTTTTATCGCCGGTGTTAAGATGACCCTTTTTTCATCTTTATTTTCTCTTCTTTTTTTATACTACTGAAAACAGATTTCCACTTTTCTTTTTTCATCTGAGAAGTTACAATAACCTCTCGTGATACAGTTGGTAATGAATACATGTTTTAAAAGATAAATATTGTA
The DNA here is from genome assembly GCA_039000515.1 of Timema cristinae. Lineage (NCBI taxonomy): Eukaryota > Metazoa > Arthropoda > Insecta > Phasmatodea > Timematidae > Timema > Timema cristinae. The sequence goes on from JBCFYV010002255.1 coordinate 29,551,694, forward strand.
ATATTCTGTGTTTAATTAAATCTGAAAGTGGTCAAGACAATTTAGGAATATTCAACCATTATTTTTAACATTGACCCTATGAAAAATGTAAGTTTTTTTGTTAGATTTATTTTAAAATCCATAAAAACCTGAGCGTGTGTATAGAATTATATCAAATTTGATTTATATTAAAAAAATAAGAAAAAAAAGTTTTAATAATCATTGTTTAAATTTGTGAAGCCTCATTATGTGAATATTGATATATATTTTTTATGGGTCCTTGAATCCCTAAGGCGATTCAAGAACATTTCAGATTTGACTCTCAAATCCTATAAAAAATATATATATTTAACTCTTAACTGAATGTATGAATGTTATAATGAATGGGTGACCTGGTGGTCTAGGGGTAAGGTGTCAGACTTCTGTGCTGGCGGCCGGGGTTCAATCCTCGGTCCCGGCACAAATTTATCTGATTAACAAACCCTTCCTTCACCTCTGACAAGACATCTTGTGAATGTGGGGAATGCCAGGCCTCCACCGTGGTTCGGATTACACGTTAAACTGTAGGTCTTCCATTTCATCTCACAATCACCCTACCATTACACATTAGCGTAAGTGCGTATAACCCGAATGGGTAGTAAGACGCGGTGCTAATAATAATAATAATATATGAATGGATTATAAGTAAGAATGTTAACAATTAGTTACTATTTGAATTTTCTTTAATTTTTATATTTCATCTTATGTTCATAATTTTTTTTTTTTTTTTTCCAAGATTCAGATTCGATATTAGATTGGAAATTCGGATTCATAAAATAGTGTATTTGACCCAACTCTAGTTTTGTCTGTTAGTTACTCTAACTGCGATCTATTTTCAAGTAGGTGAATAAGTCGGAAATTAGTCTGTTTGCCTCTAAGATATCAAGTGTACTGAGGGTAACAGTTTCCTACTTTCCCTCCATGCAAATGGGGGTACATTTTCCCCAAATTGTATCTTCCTCTCCCCATTAGTATAAATATGCTGCTATCCCAAAAAACAATCTGTGGATGATTGGGAGCACTTGTAGATATTGTAATATAAATCTTAATTGAGGGGTCTGCTGTTAATAGAGCAGGAAGCTTGAAGGCTGTGACAATTTCTGGGAAGTTTGTTGTATGGCTGTGGTAAGCACAATATTTCACTCTGAAGTGTAGTGTTTCTGGTTTTTACTTTTCATCATCATCATGAACTGTTTCCAGCTTGCAGCCGACTCTTTGGTAAAATGCCTCCATCTCCCTCTGTCCTTCTGCCATTCTTCCTCTCACTCTTATTTGTGAATAATTTTCTTTCAATTTTATCATGTTGGTTAATTTTGGTGCCAAATTCAAGCACCCAGCACTCAATGTAAATCACAAACATAATGTTGAGATATTAATTTGATTAGTGGTAGAAGAATGTGCTTCTCTTAAAATGTTTTCAAATTTTCAAAGTATTAAAAAAAAAATTAGTTAAACTATTTTGATAATTGTATCATTTCTAACCATTATTACAAGACTACTATTTAATTTTAAATTTATGTATTTACGAGCAACTTTTTTATCTAGCATTATTTGCAGATGTGCTTATGTTCTTATCAAACTAGAAATAAATGTCTTGTTTTTGGTTTTTTTGCCCAGGTACCTGAGGAATTTGTTACACAGCGCAACAGTAACGCCAATCCCCCGACCTTCTTCCTCACATTACAGTTCATTCTGAGAAACTTTGCTAATTCTCTCATGGACGGTGAAGATAGACTTGGGACACTCGAGAGATTGTATCCACGTCTCCAGGCCTGGTTTGATTGGTTCAACACTACCCAAATAGGTGAAGAAAGTGGCACATATCGATGGCGTGGCAGAGATGGAACCACGAACAGGGAGCTAAACCCCAAGACATTGACGTCAGGTTTGGATGATTATCCTCGCGCGTCTCATCCAAATATAGATGAACGTCATGTAGACTTGCGTTGTTGGATAGCAATGGCAGCATCTGCTTTATCAGAAATAGCTCAACTCCTCAACCGAAATGGAAACCGATACAATAATACATTTTTATATCTCTCAGATAATGATTTTCTTGACACTCTACATTGGTCACCAAAGTCAGAGTCTTACTCAGATTTTGGGCTACACACAGATGGTGTGGTTTTAAAGCGCCCACCTGTTCCTAAAACACATGGTCATCACCCACAGCATAAACCTGAAATGATACGTGTTGTAACAAAAGCTCCAGAGTTGAAATTTGTGGACACAACTTTTGGTTATGTCAGTCTCTTTCCTTTCTTGTTACAACTCCTGAATCCATATTCACCCAAACTAGGAAAGATCTTAAAAGATCTTCAACGACCAGAGTTTCTCTGGACAGAATATGGTTTACGTTCATTGGGAAAGAGCTCTCCTCTTTACATGAAGCGGAACACTGAACATGATCCGCCATATTGGCGAGGTCCGATTTGGATCAATATGAACTATATGGCAGTAAGGGCACTGGACTTCTACAGCCATCAAGATGGGCCCTACAGGGCTGAGGCTGGCAAGTTGTATGCTAAACTCCGGCACAATGTTATAACTAATATCCATCGAGAGTACAGGAGGACAGGGTATGTGTGGGAACAGTATAATGACAAAACTGGGGAGGGCCAGGGCTCACGACCTTTCACAGGCTGGTCGGCACTTGTCGTACTTCTAATGGCGGAGTTGTATTAATTTAAGTTGTATAAAATTAGTGGAAAATACGCATTGTCCAAAAAATAATCAAGTGTTGATTTTCTCGGTTAATTTATTATAGCATACCTGCTATGGGAAATACTTATGTACATACATTCAAACTCTGTTATAATGTCAAACAAAAGACCAGCGAAATTAACTCGCTTTAAGCAAGTGACGTAATTACTGCTTTAAGGTTTAAATAAGGACTTCTGAAAGAAATATATAGGATCAATTTCTTACAGAGCTAAAATTCACTTTGAATCAAAACTAGAACTTGTTTTAAAGATATTCCATGGAAATTAAATTTAATAAAACTAACCAATAGGAGAATACATATAATAAAACTGCAAACTTATAAAGATTTAGATTAAATCTTCAGCCTTGGTCATACGAAGAAGACTGCTTACTGGTACATTTTCCCTCTTTATTGTTTGAGTAACATGGGTAGTGACGAAGCAAGATAGAAGCAGAATTCAAGGCTGCAAAATGAAATTTTGGAAAAGTACTATACTATTGACAAGGATTAATGAATGTGAAATGAGCGGGTGAAGAATGGTTAAGGACGAGCCAGTGCAGGACAGGCTAGTTGAGTTACGACTAAGGTGGGCCATGTGAGGAGAATGGAGGAGAAGATACCAAGGAATATGTTGAATATATTGAAGTGGAGGGCAGAGGCAAAGAGAAATACCAAGAGACAGAGGGTAGAAGGAAGTGCAGGGAAGTATGGAGAAGATAAAAAAGGTGTTGGAGGAGAGGTAGTAGGGACAAAGGATACATTGAAGAGGCTTATGTTCCAAACGGACCATCTCATTGTCTAGAAATTGTTTATGATGATGGTGATGATGATTGATTAAACACTCTTAGAAGCGCATTTTCATCTATATTACTTCATTCTAGCTTGCATAATTGTTTAATTTGTGATGCATTTATTTTAGAAAACACAAACAATTATTGTATGCCTGTTTTACCAAAAGATTTGAATTCTGGAATTAGTTAAATTCCCAGCACACATTAATTTTATATCCTTCTAACTACACTCTTTTTTTAAACTTGAAATACATGTCATTTATTTTGAAACTTGTTTGTTTTTGAAGGTATTCTTAGAATGCTCTAGGTCAATTGATATTGTTTAAAAATGGTCATTGAGGTTAACTTAATAATCTACCAAATGGCATACCTTGTTCTTAATAATTTGTTGTATGCTTGAAAACAATTTTTAGTAGCAAAATAATATCTTTTCAAGTTTATATTTTAACCATCTTGTGACAAGCAAAATCAGAGGAGTGAATCGAACATTGGTAGACACACCAAAATACCTCGAGATGTGTTTTTATGAACTTTTACCATCACAATGAGTAAGTTATCAAAATCTTTTTCAAGTTCATCAGTGTGTCCAGTGACCTGGAAAACAGAAAATTGTGAGGGAATTTGATTGGTTAGGGAAAAGTAAGAGAATTTTATCAAATTTCGGAAATGTTTACAATTTGTCAAAAAAACAAACAAAAAAACTTTTGATTTAAAACAGTCAAAATAATATTTTTCTTTCAGTTAATACATACCGTGTACCTTTTTTAATACAGCTGATGGTATCAAGCAGACCTCTATCAATTCTTAAAGTCAACTTATGATGTTCATGTAGTCTTTCCACCCCTCTACCTGACAGTTCAAAAACTGTTTTAAACCGTTATTGCATCTAGCAATATTTTAATGGCTCAATATGATTTCACTGAAATCTATTTTGAATTACCCAATATCCCATTGCCTTAAGCAGACATTGTTTAACACCTTCATTGATTGACATAATTATTTCAGAATGCGTATGTGTCTAGGAAAAAATAGTTAGACTACACTGTGATCTTAGTAAAATGGTATAAGTAATATACCTAATAGTGATAAATAAGAGGCCTGGAAAAAATATAGGACTTTGGAAAAACTGAAAAAGTTGGGAATTTAAAAATAGACTTTGGCTAAACATCCTGTACATCATTTATGCATTATAAAATGTATTTTACACCCACAAAATAAAACAAAATGTATCTTTTTTACTAGATTGACTACATAGACTTTAATATGCAAATAATGGTCAATTAGGTCGATTTTAATGATAATTAACAATATAAAAATTACACATACTTTTATCAACAAGAAGACATCATTATTTTTTGCACGAAATTGTCAGAAAAAAAAAGAGTGCCAACAACAGCATTTCAAAGAAAAATTCTTATTTCTCTTTAAGGAAAAACTCTTTTTATTTTTTAAGGTAAATTTATAATATATATTTTGAAGAAGGTACAGGAAAGGTGGATAGAAAACATATGTTAGTAATTTGTTCTGTTTCATGTTACTATCTAATGTCCTATCCTCTTTTACCAAATTTCCTTTCTCTCCATTTTGTGTTTTTTGGTTTCATCTTTTAGGAAAGTGCCTTTTATATTTCACACTCTTCCCTGTTGAGTTCCGATAGAATGAAACCTAGATTGGGGGATTGGTCAGTAATGATCAATTTTCTTCAAGAGGCAGCCATTACCTCTTTGTCCAGTGACAGCAATGTAAAGTGTGAACTGTGTTCTTCTTTTATTGTAAAAGCCATATTGTGTTTATTCCTTTTATATGTTTTCTCTCCACCTTTCCTATACCTTCTTCCAAATATATATTATATAAATGTCATAAATTAAAGTCCCCATTCTAAAAATAACCCTCTAGCAAATACCATTGGTAAAGAATAATAAAATAAGGGTTTTATATGGTTTTTATGAAAGTCATATTGTGACCAAAGGCAAATATCTAAAATTCAAGCATGAGAAATTTCGCTGTAATTTTTCTATCATTAGTAATAAACATCTAAAGTCTGAGTCTTTTTTTGTGAGAGGGGGGGGGGGGGGGGCATTTTATTTACTGACTTTTAAAAGGCAAAATAAAAATGTTTATTAAGCAAAATCCAATAACTTTATTTACCATAAATCAGGTTCTCTAGAAATAGGGTATCTAAACATCAGACTTTGACCTAGGATAGAGATGGTCAATTTTTTTATATTGCTGTTTGCTGGTTTCATGTCAAGAGAATAAAAAATGCTGATACATTTCTTTAAAGTCTACTTAATCTATCATGCTTCTCCGGGTCATTACTCTAATTGAAACATATAACTTTTGTGGGTGATCAAACATTTTAAAATAGCTAAACAACTATAAATATTTTCAAAGTGTCTACATTATGTGCTACAAAAAGCACATTTAATCTTGAACCATTGTGATCAAATATATCGGCTGTGAACAAGCTATCATATCACGTGGATATCACTAAATCTGCTACCTCTTTTTAAGTGAATAAAGTTCCCCAAAAAATATATGTAATGTGCCAAGTCAAAAAAGTGTGTGCACTCCCACAGACTTTACATTGAAATTAAATCAAAATTCACATTAATAAAAATCAGCAAATTAAATAAAGAGAATTATAAATTTGATTTTTTTTTTATAATTTGATGTATTAATAAAATTATTTGGCATTTAAACCAAAATGTAATATCTACTTAATAAAGTAAAAAAACTGCACTGGATTCAATGAATAATGAAAAAAGAATGGAAGAACAAGGCCTACATACTTAAAATAGAAATATATATACACATATGTAGTTTTCACATTTTAAATTCTGCACATCAAACCTCTTCTTCAGCAAGAACTTATGGAGCATATCTACTTATATATTTTTGTATTGGTGCTATTGTATTTATGTTGTACTATAATATCATCAATATGTTTTCATTTTTATATTAGTGTTCCACCTATGAACTAGAACCTTGTGTAAATAAAAAATATAACATCTATTGTAGTTTTGAAATTCTTGTATTATTGGCTTTGTATAATATGATAAGTCATTACCATTTATAACCTGTGTTCGAGATGAGAAGGGACAAAGCTAAGACCAACACTTCAGATAAAAAAAAATCAGAAAATGTTGATTTGAATAGTTTTATCAACATTTTCTAAAATATTTTATTTCAATTTGATACCTTATATTGGTGGTGAAACATAAAAATAATAGAGTAGTTTGAACGAGGAGTCAGAGGACAGGGCATTGGGGGTTTATGTTCATGACAGAAGAAATTGACTATGGGTTTACCCTTTCATAGTGATGAAATAATTGTCAGGGACTGGATGCTGTGCTTGTCCTAGTCTTAAGTTAGATTATAAGGCATATGAAGATACGACAGGCCTAGCAAATCTTGATGATACAAGTCGTTTTTATAATCAGTGTATTCTTACGATGCACATGCCTGTTTGGAGGGCCTAGCGTCACCATGTACCTAGCACACCATGCCATGCTTATCGTAACTTACCAACCACCACAACCACACAAAATAAGCAGGGTTTGGTTTTTGGGGCCCACCCTGTAGTAGACCATTCAACTTGGTTCTAACTTAATTAAAATGGGTGTTTCAGAAAATATTTTAATTCTATGAACTACAGATAGGTAATAATATATATCATCTTAGGTTTATTTTATGTATTTTTACGTCAAGCAATTTCTTTAATTATTACTTTGTCTCGTTTTAAATCATAAATTACTGAAATATATTATATATTTGCATCCTCCCTGTGGAGGTTTTCAATGTATTGGGCTCGATGTTCGCCGCTACTTCTAGCACCGCCAACTACTCTAACGATTTCGCGGTCCATAAGCGAAACGTCGAGCACCATGCTATTGATTTTGGCCAAAGTCGAGGGGAGGACTATAACTTCCCCTTTACTAAAGAGGAACTTATCTATGCCCTGTCCCAGGCGGGCAACACAGCTTCTGTTCCGGATGATATCCACTACAAATGTTGCGCCAACTGCCCCCTGCCGGACGTGCGTTCCTCTTAGATATCTACAACTGTGTTTGGGATTCTCGTCAATTCCCAACACTGTGGAGGCAAGCAACCGTTATCCCAATATATAAAAGTGGCAAGGATAAATTAGAGCCAACTAGTTATAGACCTATAGCATTAACTAGTTGTGTATTCAAATTAGAGAAAATGATCAATAAAAGATTTATATGGTACTTAGAATCCCACAATCTGCTATCTAATATTCAATGTGGTTTTTGCCGGAACCGATCTACAGTGGATCATCTTGTCCGTCTAGAGACGGCTGTTCGTGACGCTTTTCTCCATAAGCAGCACATTCTGGCTGTTTTCTTCGATCTGGAGAAAGCGTACGACACAACCTGGCGGAACGGCATTTTGAAAACACTTTTTAATTGGGGGTTTCGAAGAAACCTTCCTTCTTTTATATCTAATTTTATGTCGGATAGACACTTCCGGGTAAGGTTAAATAACACCTTATCCGATGATTTTATTCAAGAAAATGGGGTGCCTCAGGGTAGTATTTTGAGCTGTACGATGTTCGCTATCGCGATAAATAGTATTGTGGACAACGTGCGCTTACCTGTTCGTTCATGCCTCTTTGTGGATCACTACGCAATTTATTGCATTTCGTCAAGTCTCCACAGGGCTGAACGACAGATACAACTCGCTGTAAACAATCTTTGGTCGTGGGCATCGCGTAATGGCTTTCGCTTCTCTGCAGCCAAAACGACGGTCGTCCACTTCCACAGATTACGCGGAATACAGCCAGCCCCCAATATGTTAATGAACCACGCCGTTCTACCAGTCTCAGAAACCGTAAAGTTTCTGGGACTTTTATATTATTTTAAATTAACTTGGATCCCCACATCAAAGACTTGAAAGCGAGGTCTATAAAAGCACTAAACTTGCTCAAAGTGGTTAGCGGTCGGTCCTGGGGTGCAGATAGAAAAACCTTGATGCGCCTGTATAGGGCTTTGGTAAGATCTAAACTAGACTATGGCAGTTTTGTTTATGGTTCAGCTAGACCTTCGGCGTTAAAGATGCTAGATAGTATCCACCATGCTGGCATTAGATTGGCTACCGGTGCTTTTCGCACCAGTCCAGTCGTCAGCATCTGTGCCGACGCCGGTGAGCCCCCTTTCTCTTACCGTCGGTCCTATCTTCTGGCATCTTACGTGTCCAAACTGCACTGCATGCAAGAGCATGTTGCCTACCGCCCTGTTTTTCATCCCCCTAACCGTGTCTTGTATGAAACCAAATGGCGTAATACAAGGCCGGTTGGGATCCGGATGCTATCGGTTTTCGACACGTGTGGGATTGTCCTGCCAAAGGCTATCCCCATATCACCAGGTCGAGTTTCTCCCTGGAAAATACGCTCTCCGAAATGCCATTTTGATCTTACCAAGTTCCCTAAAGCGACCACTCAAAACTTTGTATATGAGAGGACCTTTAATGAGCTCCTCTCCACTCGCTTTCACGGATTTGAGCGAATCTACACTGATGGCTCTAAATCTGTAGCCTCCGTGGGATGTGCTTTTGTTGTGGAAGGATCCAATTTTAAATTTGGTTTATCTAAAGAAACCAGTGTTTTAACGGCTGAATTATATGCCATTTTTAAATCTTTGTGTTTTATATACCGAAATAGTCACCGTTCTGTTCTCATCTGCACGGATTCCATAAGTGCTCTGTTGGCATTGTCCACTCTACTCCTGGAATCCCCTCGTGCAGATGATACATGAGCAAATTTTAAAAATTGATTCATTAAGCACCCGGCTCGCCTTTTGCTGGATTCCTGGTCACGCTGGTCTTTCAGGAAATGAACTGGCGGACCAGGCAGCCAAGGAGGCAGCGAGCTTGCCTCCTGAGGCGAGTCGGGGTGTCATGTTTTTAGATCTAAAGGGTTATGTTCGGCGTGGAGTGTTACGCACCTTGCACGAGCAGTGGGTCTCGACCCTGCTCAGAACAAGCTGTGGTCCATCAGGGACGGTTTGTCGCGATGGTCCTCTTCTATGTGAAAGTCTAGGAGAGAGGAGATCATCGTGACGAGACTCCGCGTCGGGCATACATTTCTAACCCATGGCTTTTTACTAAGAGGGAATCCACCTCCTGTGTGTGAATTTTGCGATGCTCCCCTTAGTGTGCACCACATTTTGGTGGAGTGTCGCAGATATGCCCCTATTCGCCTGGCCCTTGATTTTAAAGGTGACAGCGCTGGAGGAATTATTTGTTTACTCCATTTTATACGCCAGGCGAATCTTTTTAGTGCCATTTGAGTCACTTTTATAAAGTGGCTTATCTGGATTTTATCTCATATTGAGACCTTTTTAACGTTTTAGTATACTTTAATATGTTTGTTTTGTCGTTTTATTCATTTTAATAAACTTTAGTAAAATAATTATTTTAACATGTTAGTTTTGTCTTTTTAACTAATATATTGTTTTAATATGTTTGTTTTGTTATTCATTAGAGTGATACATCTGTGTTTTTTTTAGCAGGTGTTTCACTCAATTGTACTTTGAGCCCATTTGAGCACTCCAATGGAGTGTCTCAGGTGGTGAATGATTATATCTCTCCCCTATGGGGATTTTATTATGTTTTAAATATATTTCAAGGCCCTAATGACCTCGATGTGTCGATGGGCCTTAAAACCACAATAATAATAATAATAATAAATTTGGCTTTCCTTGTGAATCCATTACTTTTACGGCTGAATTGTATGCTCTTTTTAAATCTTTGTGTTGTCTGTATCTTAAGTATCACCATTCTGTTCTCATCTGCACGAATTCTGTGAGTGTTTTGTTGGCATTGTCCACTTTGTTCTCCTGGAATCCATTCGTGCGGATGATACACGAGCAAATTTTAAAAATTAATTATTAAACACCCAGGTCGCCTTCTGCTGGATTTCTGGTCAAGCTGGTCTTTCAGGAAATGAACTGGCGGACCAGGCGGCCAGGTAGGCGGTCCATCTCCCTCCTGGGGTGAGTTTGCCGTCACGTTTTTAGATCTGAAGGGTTATGTTCGGCGTGGTGTCTTACGCACCTAGCACGAGCAGTGGGTCTCGACCCCTGCTCAGAACAAGCTGTGGTCCATCAGGGACGGTGTGTCGCGATGGCCCTCTTCTATACGAAAGTCTAGGAGAGAGGAGGTCATCGTGACAAGACTCTGCTTCGGGCATACATTTCTGACCCATGGGTTTTAATTAAGAGGTGATCCACCTCCAGTTTGTGAGTTTTGCGATGCTCCCCTTAGTGTGTACCACATTCTGGTAGAGTGTCGCAAGTATGCCCCTATTCGCCTGGCTTTTTATTTTAATGGTGACCTTCGGTTTTCACTACGCGAATGTGTGGATGGAATCATATGTTTACTCCGTTTTATACGCCTGGCGAATCTTTTAAATCCTACTTGAGTCGCTTTTAAAAAGTGGCTCATTTGAATTTTACCTCATATTGAGAATATTTTTAACATTTTTAGTATTTTTTAATATGTTTGTTTTGTCTTTTTTTAACGTATTATTATTTAACATGTTTTGTTATTTTAACGTGTTATATTTTAAAATGAATGTTTTGTACTTTTAATGTAGTGTATACACCTGTGGGTTTTTTTTAGCTGGCGTATCACTCAATTTATACTGCCTTAATATATTAGTTTATTCTTTTTAATATTTCAATATGTTTGTTTTGTCTTTTTAACCTACATATTATATTTTAAAATGTTTGTTTTGTATTTGTAATCTAATGTATACACAGTGGTTTCTTTTTTAGCGTGTCCATTTGAGCACTCCGGTGGATTGTTTCAAATGGATATTCTCTCATATCAGATGTTTTTATACACATTTTTAATATTGTATATTCTCTTTTGATTCGCATCTGCCTACTTATTCTAACATCTGGACTATTTATTTTGACTCTCCTCTATGAGGATTTTACTTCTTTTTTTTATATATAACTTTTAAGCCCTACTGACCTCAATTTTTCGACGCGCCTATAAACACCAATAATAATAAAAGATAGTTAGACCTAGTCAATCATCTGACTTTTCCATCCAAATTACTTACTACACTAATTATTAAATAATAAAACTATGCTCGACGAAACATAATGCCAGCACATGTGACCATCTACTGAATATAAAAGGTTAACAAACAACTATTATTAAAATCTAATTAATGTCCCACGGTGAAGAAAAAAAATGCTCAAAAAAAGTTGTTATTATTAATCAGAAAAAAAAATGAAAACATAGTTGTTGAGTGAGTTCAAGTTTTGGGAGTTCCACTCCATTCCACTCGGCCGTTCATTGTATTTTGGTTGCGCGTCCGCGTTGTTCCTCTTGTTCCTCATCACAACAACGGTCCCGCTGTTGATACGCCGTAGTTGAACATAGTCCTCCAACCAGCCATCGGCCTAACGTTTTGACTCTATTTTCTGTCCAGTCTTAATCTCCATCTTGCTTCTATGAGTTAGTCCACGCAGTCAGGGTAGAGCATCATAAGGAACGCGTCTTAGGAATTTAATGATAAAATACTTTATTTTAGAACAAAGGTTTGTTAGTCAAGAGAGTACAAATGGTTTCCCCAACAAAATAAATAGTAAAAAATCGTTAAAAACTTCTTTCTTTAACACCCTCAGTGGTGGATTATAAGAGCCCTGGGCCGGGCGTTTGTTTCAGTTTTGATCCACCAGATGGTTTACCGATTTATAGCATTCGGTTGTTTATCACTTTCATAAATCACCAACTTCGGCAAGAGAGTTGACTGTATTGACTAGTCCAATGAACTGAAATGTTAAGGGGTAAGTTCAGTTCGATTTTGATTGAAATGAAACTTTTTGACCAAATTTACCAAAACAGTTTTTATATATTAATTATTACGTAAAGTCCTGCAGTTCCTTTTGATAGATTACATTTATGCCTATAACATCATACTTCTAATCAAGTCTAATGTTATCACTACTGACCGCAGAAATAAAAGTGTTTAATTTACCAATAACTTAATTTTGCTAGAATCTTACTATGTGTGAACAAATTTTTAGATACTAAATTTTTTATTAATATTTTAACATTGATGGTCCCCGTCAAAAATAATCACAATAAATTTATTTTTCTAAACTTAGTGGTTATTAGCTGTTTTTGTTGTTTTGTTCCCTAATTACCGTGAATAATTGTGAGTTTGGCCGGTGGGAATCAAAACTCCATCTCTGATGGATTGCATTGGGATCGTTATTAATCCTTTTCTTACAACTCCTTAGAAAACATACGTCTATATATCTCGTTACATCACTCACCTTGCATTCCTCTGAATATTAATAATCGCTCATTGACCTTACTGCGTGTTGTGAGACATTCTGGCTAGGATAGAAATGTGGATAAACAACTAAAATAAATAGGTGCAAGTGTATGCTGGAGAATCTTTTTGAAAGCGGTATCCGTAAGTCAGTGGCGGCTAGGATAAAAAAAAAGTGCACAAATTCAAACACTAAATAGGTTTTTTTTTTTTGTCTCGCGGGCCGCATCCTGCGCCGACAATATTAGGATTGAATGAATATTAAAATATCTTATTAGCTCTTTCTTATAAACTTACACCCACACAAAGTATGGTTGTTTTTTCATAACTTAATTTTAGATTTTTCATAACAGTAGGTTGCAAGATTTGTCTTTTCTACTAGAGTTTTCATTTGCCGTTTCAAAGTACATTTGTATTAACAACGAAATACTTTTCTTAGTGCAAAAAGCAAACATTTATAAAATAACATAAAATACGTATTTATTTTATTAGTTTATTATGTGAAATATATTATATATTTGTCATTTTTTTTTCTCGTGAAATAATTTTATATTTTTCGTGAGCCAGCAGGTCACAAAAATGTTAGCACGTGCTGCGTGTTGAAGATCCTTGCTCTAAACTTTTGTTATACACTTTTTATATGATTTCTTTAAAGTTAATTCATTATGAAATAATATTACCTAAATTAAATTACATATTATTTTGAATGAAATTATAAATGTTTGTGCACTTGTATCTGCGCACTCAATGAGTAGTCACTGCCTTAAGGTGGGTATTGGGAGGAAAAGGTTAGTGTTTTTATTATTGTTATATTGTTATTATTATTATTAATAATAATAGCACCGCGTCTTACTACCCGTTCAGGTTATACCCACTTACGCTAAAGTGTAATGATAGGGTGATTGTGAGATGAAATGAAGGACCTACAGTTTAACGTGGAATCCGAACCACGGTGGAGGCCTGGCATTCCCCACATTCACAAGATGTCTTGTCAGAGGTGAAGGAAGGGTTTGGTAATCAGATATATCTGTGCCGGGACCGAGGATTGAACCCCGGCCGCCAGCACAGAAGTCTGACACCTTACCCCTAGACCGCCAGGTCACCCGTAAGTGTTTTTAAAGTTTTTATAGCAATAAAACTTTTTGATCTTAACAGTAATTATTATATCTACCTTCATTAATTCATCGACAAATAAATGTCTTCTGTCACATTTGACAAATGGTGTAATTGCCGACTGTTATCTTAGACCTGTTATGAAGTGGTTAAATTGTTTGACCACGTCGAGAGGACCTTGATTCGATTCCGAGTGGTACTGACAAGTACTTTTATTATTTTTATATGGGTTCATTCTGCTGTTAAATTAGTAAGTAACCTATTGATACCCTGAGGCTTATTACTGTGCCTAAAAAGTTAAGAGGTTTTCCCGTTGCTCGCTAGTGCATTTATCGGCCGCTAGAAGCGCTGTTGTGTCATGTTGGTAGTACTGCGGTGGTTTGGTGGGCTGAGCTAGGTGTGACAACCGGCAGTCGCGTGGCGAACACAATACAATACGTTACAACAATAGAAGGGGATTGAACAGATGTTTGTACCCTCGCATACCACCGCTGCAATAGCTTTGCTCCAAAAGCTGCTTACCTCGCCGAACAATATTGGTTTCAGTTGTATTCAGTGCTTCGGATAAGTGGGGGGAAAATTCGTTGAATAGACTGCAGTTCATCAAATTAACGTATTGTGCGACCTATAAAGAAAGGACCCTATAAATGATTACTGTTTAAGGGAAAGATATTTTTTTAAATCTATGTGATGTTTGTTTAAATTTTCAAAAATATATTTTATTTTAAAGTGTTACTTAGAAATTAACTATAGAAGAAACTAAAAACTGTGAACAAAAATGAAAATTTGTTTATTTAAAAAAATAATTTAGAATTTTATTTCCTTCGAAAAAATAAAGACAGTATCACTAACGTTATTATTCAAACAGTGACTAAATCTTCTAAAAAGTGCAATTGAAATTATTGAAGCTCATCTCGGTTGTAGTTAAATTTAATTTTAGTTAAAATATATAATTATTTTAAAGAGGTATACCTAAAACATCACTAAAGGTTATTTCCATTTGTTTCTTTGTTTAAAAAAAATCCTGCATTCCATTGTGTGATTACAAAAGATTTATTACCTCTCCAAAGTATGTAAACAAAGATTCACGCCTCTATTGTAATGTCCAAACAAGACTTCAGAATAATTCATGACTAGCGTCGACCTTTGTCGACTGAATCGACAATACCCCGTGCTAAATACTTTCATTCTCTTACGTCAGGAATAAACTAATTTGCATCGACTATGACTAATGGGAATTTATCTTATATTTTAGTTTCTTATTAGGTTTAATTAAATGTTTAATGAAACAAACGATCCCTTCCAGAGTTTAAATTCTAAAATGGAGCTCTATATTTATTTATTGGTATTCATACATTTTTAGTCTGGTTTAAATAGTTTATTTTGTATTCTCTTATCGTTTTAAACTTTTAGTCAAAAGTATTGTTTTTACTTATTTGAAGGCAAATAGAGCGCGTTGGCTTAAAAAAAAAAGCTGTTTTAAAATTCAAGAAACGCTATTTGGAAATAATTGATAAACTTGTTATGTTCCTCAAAACGTGTTAAGTTTTTTTTCCACCTCATCTTAATCAAAAAACAATTTCTAAAGGGTACTAGAAGTGCATCTGCTCAACTAGGAAATGTTATTCTGTAGTCACTTTAAAGTTTACCACTCATTGATGAACTGCTCAGGTCATAAAATCAGAGATCTTTTTCGAAAATTCACTAACTAAAAAAAAGCATTGTTTTAATGCACTAGATTTGAAATATATATCTTTTTTTTTAAATTGTTATTTGTGCTCTTAAAATCTTCTCCATATATCGTACCCCTGTGACCCTAAACCATCCGAGGCTTTTCGCTCCTCAAGATAAAGTTGAATTAAATCCTTATATGTGTAATGTGGAGGGCTAGTTGAACCACGTTGTGCAAAGTATCGCCCCAGAAAATGTTGCTGGAAGGAGCCAACTCGTCGTATCTACCCGGTAACGACACGGCGTCGGGGTGGGGTCAGCGTTTCTTCTTCACCTTCTACAGTGAGTTCGGCCCTCGGACCGTGTCGGCCGGCGCGGAGGTCGGGGTTCTCGGCGTCATTCTGCTGGCGTCGCTCACCGCCAACCTCAGCATCGCAGCCGCCGTGCTACGATACAGGGAACTCCGCACCGTCACCAACTGCTTCCTGTTGAACCTGGCCGCCGCTGACCTCTTGTTCGCTCTGGGGATACCCGCCATCGCCGCGGCAAGACTCACCCAGGAGTGGGCGCTAGGAGACGTCGCATGCAGACTGCTACCATACTCGCAGGTCAGACCCGGTTTCATATCGTGTTTCTATATTAACCTCGAGCTGGGCGCTTATGAGGTAACGAGGCACAGGAATGAGTAAACTCTCATGATTTCTAATATAACCTACAATGAAAAAAAACTAGATTTTAAGTCGAAAAAAAAAAATAGAACACGCGTTTTCTTTTGTCTAATCATCTAATCACAGACATTTTGTTTGGACAGAAGGCTTTTTGGCATTTTCCTACGCATTAGTTTATATTTATTTTGCGCAAATGCTATCAATAATAATATTTAGCACCGCGTCTTACTACCCGTTCGGGTTATACGCTTTAAGTACTAATTACGCTAATGGATTAGGAAATGGGAAGGTTGAATTAGAGGAAGTGAACCCGCATTTGCGTGGAGGGAGAGTGGAAAACCATTTAGGAAAAACCACCCCCAGTTCACCCGACCGAGATTCGAACCTCGATCTCCCCGACCTCAGCAGTCGAGCTCAACACGACAGGCGCGTTAGCCAACTACGCCACCAAGGCGGGTGCAAATGCTATCAATGCGAGAAATATTGATACAAATAGGTACTCAAAAAGTGCTTCGCGCGATTTTCATTTTTTTAAACATTTTGAAACTATTCAAAAACTACCCTCTGTCCATTTCACCCTCTTGAGGTTTAAATTTCGCAAGGTACTAAAATATTTTTGTCATGTTACCTTCCAGCTCAGACGTTTTGGAATATACTGAATAACCGCCCCCTCCCGCTTCACCCCCTTAACGGTTGATTTCAGAAAAATACCAAAAATATTCTGGCCCGTTACTTTTAAAGAACATCCCTGTCTAGTTTCATTTTTCCAACTCAAGCTTTTTGGAATATAGGTAAAAAACTGCGTCTCACCCTCTTAGGGGTTCAATTTTGAAATCCCCCCCCCCCCAAAAAAAAACTCCTGCTCGTTACCTAAAAAGACCTTCCTGCCAAGTTTCAAGATTTCAAGGTGAGGTATTCGGTAGATACGGTAATGAATGAGGGAGGTAGTCAGGGCTCTGTCTTTGTAACATAGAGTTAGTTAACTCGTGTCCTATTTTTCGATAAATTTATGTAAAAGACCCCTTTTGTTCAAACCAAAATTGTTGAAGTTAGACTAAATAAAATAGTTTCAAGCATAATATTTTTTTTATAGATTTTATTGCCACCTAAGTTTAGATAGTGAGCCAAGTTTCAACAAAAAGTGTTTAAAATTACTTGTTACAGATTTGAGGTAAGGTATATATACCAAATGAAATTAATGAGGCACATAGTATTATTAAACCTCTACTTTTAATAGATTGTTTTGTCACAAAGTTCAACTCTTTAGGTACATTTAAAGTAGATGTTACAGATTTTTAGAAAATATACTGTATGTATCAAGTACTATAAATAGAAGGTTTTTAACCGATCTTAAAAAATCAATTCGTGGCTCTTTCTTTCTGGAGGTTCTTTGATTTGTAGAAGGCTACGACATCACCTGGCACTACAACACATTGATAACTTTTTAATTGGGGCTTATGCGGAAATCCTCCCGTTTTTAAATATCTTATTTAATGTCTGGCACTTCCGGGTAAGGATGTATAAAACTTCCGGTGGTTTTATTCAGGATAGTGGGCTGCCTCAAGAAAGTGTTTTTAAGAGTTATTTTGATCGATATTGCGATCAATACTGTTTGTCACTTTGTAATTTGTATAGTTTTGTAAATGATTGCGATCAATAATGTTCGTCAGTTTATACATCTTTGTAAATGACTGCGATCAATAGTGTTCGTCAGTGTATACATCTTTGTAAATGATTGCGATCAATAATGTTCGTCAGTTTATACATCTTAGTAAAGACTGCGATCAATACTGTTTGTCAGTTTATACACCATTGTAAATGACTGCGATCAATAGTGTATTATCAGTTTAAATGACTATGGAATGTATTGTCGTTTTTTATCTTCCAAGAATTAAACGGCAAATTCAACTTGCTGTCAACAGTCTGAACGTGGGCAGTGGCGCACCCAGAAACGTACATCGGAAGAGAGTGGGGGGAATCACTCTAGAACTATTTTGATAACATCTGCTCTTTATAAATGAACTATTTTTTTAATATGCATATAATGTTATAAATTAAGCGGAAATTAAAATGCGTAAGAAAACAGTAAAGGTTTTTTTAAGTGTTGCTTGGTTCTAAACTATAATGTATCGATCCTAATAGTTATGTTATCTTTAAAATAGGGGCATTTTTAATGTGCGTTGTGGTATACTTTATGAATATAAAGTCGCACGTGCTTAGTTTGTCATTCTTAGGCGCGCCTCTATATGTGGGTGTCGCGTAATGGTTAGTGCTTTAATGAAGCAGCGTGGAAAATAGTTAGGAAAAACCCAACTGAGATTTAAACTCCGATCTTATAGTCATCAGCAGAACATGTGACAACTAAAGTGAATAATTACTATTCGTTGAATTCAAAATTACTATGGTGATTTCAAATACATTACTATTTAACAAAATCAAGACACCCATTAATACAAAAGAATTATTTTGGACTTGTACGGAGTCTTTGGTGGCCCAGTTGTTTTTATGCCACACTCGAATCCAGTTATAAAATGCTTCTGAACCGCATTAACTATGTTTGTATACCCGCCTCGGTGGCGTATTTAGCTAACGTGCTAATCGTGTTTAGCTCGACTGCGGAGGACGGGGAGATCGTGGTTCGAATCTCGGTCGGGTGAACTGGGGGAGGGGGGTGTTTCCTAAATGGTTTTACACTCTCCCTACACGCGAATGCGGGTTCACTTCCTCTAATTCAACCTTCCCAATTCCTAATCCATTAGCGTAATTAGTACTTAAAGCGTATAACCCGAACGGGTAGTAAGACGCGGTGCTAAATTTTAAAATAAACCTACGTTTGCATACTGCAAGTATTAATATTATTAGTATTGCATTACTAAACTATTATAATATGGTTCAATTTACCATTGCTGATCAGTCTTTTTTTTTTTTAACAGTAACTCTATTTGGCTAAATAATTTATTTTCTTCTCCATAAATAAAATAGTTTTAGTCTTTAATATATTCACTTCGACTTAGTACTTGCCAGAAATGGGCATCTGACTCATTATTGACCTTGCTGTGAGCCGTTAATCAAAACTGTTTCACTTCTTATACATCTTTCATCTGATGAATCACACCACAAGGAAATATTATCTCTCGCGTTTATGCACAGTTCTAACTAAATGATGACTGCTTTCAGTTTCTTTGTCTGATAATAACGGATTGTCAGAACACGTGACGAATTTCTAATAAAACTTGGTGCCCACATCCTTTCAAGAATATCTTACATAATTGTAACAAGGATAACTTTTTTTTCAAATGTAAAATTGAGTTGTAGTGAAAACTGAAAAGTTTGATAAATTGTTCGGAGCTTTAAGTCAAATAATTATCTTTAACTTCTTAAAGTTCAAAGAAATACGTTGAGATTTAAAATAAATATTTTTTAATTATGTTGTCTTAATATAAGCCTATCATATGCATTTATTAAATTTGAAAGAAAAATGGGATAATATTTTAGTACGTTTAAAATTCCTCAACAATAATGACAGCCAGTATTGAAACAAACTAACCTCTGTTTATTGAACACAATATACAGCACAATTATTTTCATAGAAAGCGCCACATGGAAAATATAAAAACTTTTGTTGTTGTGTTTTTTAATCAAAATTGATAATATTCTATAATTTTATCGGTGCCATTTTTCAGGTGAACCTTTACTAATGGTTATTAAAAGTGAAATTTGAGGATCACTTGACTTGAGGGAAAGTAGGTCTAGTAACTTTTCTAGCTGTCGTATAAGGCACTTTTTAAAAGTGCTAGAAATGTTTTAAAAAAATACTTGAAGCAATCATTTGAAAGGGCCTGTAAAAATATATATAACGTCCCACTTTGGATAAGCTATTTGTATCGTTGGAGATTTTATCGAAGTTTTTAGTTTTGCCCAAGATGTTTTTAATGATTTTTATGGAAATTGCGTGTGTGAGCGAATAAATGTTTAAATTTTTTTATCTTTGACGTTTTGAAACTGTTCGCACACTTGGTCATAATATATTTATGTCTCTCGTGTGTTATGGACGTTATTAATGTTCCGACACTCCTTGAAGATGGCGCCAACAAAGCAACTTTAGTATTGTATTGATAATAATAACCCGCTTCGGTGGCTGCATGGTCTAAGGTGCCATTCTCGCAATGAACTAGACTGCCGATGACGGGGAGATCGTGGTGTACTGAGGGTAGTTTATCCCTAAATGTTTCTCTCTAAGCGCAAATGCGGGTATACTTCTTCTAAATGTAACATTACTCATCCTTAACTTATATGCATAATTAGTAGATTACATAAGCATATAACAGATGGTTAGTAAGAAACGGTGCTAAAAATAAAAATAAATAACCCATGACTAGCAGTATTCTAATCATGGCCGTGTGTACTTTTTTTTTATCACCACGTCTTACAATCCGTTTGGTTATACGCTTATGTACTAATTGCACTAATGGGTTAGGGATTAGGAAGGTTTAATTTAGAAGAAATGCACCCACATTTGCATAGAGTAAGTGTGGAAAACCATTTAGGAAAAACCACCCTCATTGTACCCGACTGGGATCGAACCCCGATCTCCCCGTCTTCGGCAGTCTAGCCCAACACGAGAGTAGCGCGTTAGACCCCGTGGTCACCGAAGCGGGTATGTTTACACTGATGGGGTGGAGATGAGGTAGTTAGGTTTAGAGTAAAAGTTTCTCCGTGTCGTGGAGGCAGAGTGAAAAACCGTTTAGGTAAAATAAACCTGAATACACTCGGCCAGGATTTGAAACCAGACCTCCTCGTCGCCGGAAAAGGGGAGAGTGACGCCTATGGCGAATTTTTGTCGAGCGATAAACATTGTAGCACAACTTTCTTCGGAGGGAAAGTAAGTCTATCAATCTCATGTCGATTGTGGCATGTAAAATAACCCTGGAAGTTATGTGAAAATACTTTTCCTGGCCAAATTGGTAGGCCACTTTCGCTCTCGTGCATAGAAATTCACCTGTGGTGATGTATAATCAGTCGATTTAGGAAGGTGAAGTTAAATACCTCAAATAAATAGATTTTTGTTTGCGACATCAAATTTAGTTTTCCATCAGTAACAAATAATAAATCTATTTCAAGAACATTACATTAAATACAGATTTATAGGTTTTTGTCGAAATAAGGAATGTTGGCACATTATTCCTATCTATTTTAGAAAGCACGTATAAATTAATCAAGGTCAAAATAAAATAACATTAGTCACTTTGATTTCATAATGTTTGACATTTTCTTTGATAACGTAAACCAAGCGCAACCCTCAAGTTCATTGCAAACTTGTTTGTATTTTTTATTAGATAGCACATCAGCACCTCTAAACTACGTACAATTAATGTATGTATTCCTTATAACCTATCAATGACGGGCTATTGTGGTTTGAGACCTTGGTGGACCTGTGTACCTATCGTTACGTCATGTACCTACTTTCAAAACAATACCTTCGACTGAGGTCTCACCGAATATGCAAATATTGCGTCATTTTAAATAATTTAAAATTACAGGAAGTGTCGATGGTTCGCCCGGCGTAGGTCTTTTACACAGGTTCAATATCGCAGTGCTACGCAGAAATACAACAACCACAAGTAAAAATAAACACCTTAAAACATTTAAGAGATTTTTTTAAACAAAAAATATATTAAGTGGCTACTTATTTTTACCTGCCTAGGTGTTTTAATACTTAAAGGTGTCATTCTCGCAATATAAGATCGGGGATCGAATCCCGGTCGGGTGAATTGACTTTTTTCCTGAATGATTTTAGACTTTACCTCCACGCAAATGTGGATACACTTTAAATTGGACCCTACTCATCTGTGAGATATCAGTGTAATTAGCTTAGCCCTATATGCACACAACCCTAATGGTAATTGAAATTCCATGACAAAATAAACATAGTTTTTAAACTTAAAAAACTTGTAAGCATTTTTTTAAATGTGGCTCTTACTTGTATTTCGAGTTTTCAATGACTGGTCCGGGTCCCTGCGATCTCGATAGTCAACTGTACGTCACCTGCTTCGGTGGCCGCTTGGTCTAAGCGCTACTCTCTTGTTGGACTAGACTGCTGAAGATGGGGAGATCGGGTTCACTAAGGTTTTTTCCTACATGATTTTCCGCGGTCCTTGCACGCAAATGTGGGTGCACTTCATCTCGATTAAACCCTCCTAATTCCTAAACATTAGCGTAATTAGTACATAAGCGTATAATCCAAACGGGTAGTAAGACGCGGTGCTAAAAAAAACTATACATCCAAATGGCTTAGTAATCATTCTACGATTGGAATCTCAGGGCCGACTTCTCAATTGGACTGAGTAAGCCTCTAAAGCGGTGCTATACTAATTATAAGACGACACCTACCTAAACTTGAATGGAATGTGCCAGTTTCATATGGATACTGGCTGAATTAGGTGAGTGGTTAGCACGCCAGACGAGAGCTGCTCTTGACCTGAAAAATTCTTTCATTGGTTTCCAAAGTGTGGGTCGTGCCCTCATGATGACAAGGAGGAGTGCGCGTGGTTTTTTTTTAGCACCGCATATTACTACCTGTTCGGGCTATACGCTAAGTGCGCGTATTGAAAATCCCTAATATACATCACACCTTCATATTTGCTCCAAGTCGCACTACCCGTTTGGGCTATGCGCATCTAAGTTGGGTTGAGCAAGGTACAGTAGCCCCGTGGCTTCTTTGGTGCTGACTGACAGCTCACAGTTGACTTCTGACAGTCAACATCTAGGTGTATACCTTATACCTAAATTTTGACTGTCAGAAGTGACAGCTGCTAAACACATGTTTTTGCAGATCATATGGTTCGGCGTAGGGATACATAATTTGGTGTGGTAACAGCCGTCAGCTGTCAACTGTAGCTGTCGGTCATCACCAAAGAAGCCATGGGGCTACTGTAGTATTCAAAGATAATGTATCCGTAGTTGTGTGGGGGTACAAAGAGAAACTATTTAAGAAAACACCCTTAGTAGCCCCGGCTGGGATTTGATTGCTGACCTCTACGTCGCCGGCAATCCAGGTTATATGAACCTGCCACTTAGTCCACCTGCTCACCGATGTGGGTAACAAATTGTTATATGATTGATAACAGTTTTCTATTAATTGTTTCTCCCACGCCATGGTTTAGTCTCGGATGTTGCAAAAGTTTTTTCTGGGGAATACAGCTTTTTGGTATAAAAATGTAATGCGTGGCTCACGTTAGTCCACCACAAAACAAAAAGGGGTGAATGGAAAGGCAAGGATGCGCGCGCAACACGAATTACTACACTGCCAGCATCAGTTGCATTTTTATGAAAATACAATCTATGTATATGATTTGAAACAAAATAAAGATTAATCATTATTCTTTGCAGAAGTTTGATGGATTTTATTTTTTATGGAAATGTGAGTGATCACACATTTTCAGTTTAAGAAGAGCGCTACAAGGCAAAATTTGAAATCCGTTACACTTAGGGTGTTTTTTTTATCCACTCCTAAGATGAATTCTGGTTAGCCCTTTGAAATTCACCCTCTTCATTCTATTCCTTTGGGCTGGCCAGTGTTTATCAGCTGAAAATCAGTACAATAATTATTTGACTTTCGTGGATAATTTGTTCTGAAGGTTCCCGCGCAAGTTGAAAACCCGCATTGGTTCGAATTGTACTTAAATAAAATTTATTTTTGAAATACATGTTCATTTCAAAGGATAGTTAAAGCTAAACAGGTTCTTCTTGTGAAAATAAAAGTTGAGAAATTGATTTCAATTCAAGGTGGAGTCATCGCCCTTTTATTTTTTTCTATTAGCTGTGAGTCAGCTTACTTGGAATGTCATATATTACGTTGAGCTTGTTAGAGGGCATTGCTGATCGTAAGTACAAGTACCGCAATCACGTATCTACGAATCCGCGTAACTCGAATATATCCAAGTAGGGGACCTACTCTATCGATATTGAAAGAGTGATGCTTAAGTTTTATCAAACTATAGGACTTACGAGGGCTACCAACGCCTGGGTCTTCACTTAGAGCAAACACCAATTCACTCCTTCCCCTTCTGTTTTTTTTCAGAATATTAGGACTAAATTTTGATATCATAAAATTAGTATTCAAGCAAAATAATTTCTTAAATGATTCATGGGGTGTAATATATTATTTCAATATACTCGTACATGAACGAAAGCATTCCTTTCATAATTAATCCGTAACTAAGATAATTCTCTAGTGTGTGTGATTGTGGGCATGTTGTTTAGTCCACTCACTACAACTTTTCCCTTTTCTAACAGTTAGAAAATGACTTAAAAAAGCTCTATATTTGTAAAGTGACGTCACTTACTAATGTGGCAGCGCAACCACGAGAGACGGATTAATTCTAAACTATGTTTGAGTACATTCTCAACTGTAAAAAATACCAATGTTTTGTGAGCCAAAACTATACATTAGCGTACATTATGACAGAGAGTGGGTGACCTGGTGGTCTAGAGATGAGGTGTCGAACTTCTGAGCTGGGGGTCCGGGGTTCAAACCCTTCCTTCATCTCTGACAAAACGTGTATTAATCACAACTTGTGAATGTGGGGAATGACAGGCCTCTACCATGGTTCGGATTCCACGTTAAACTGTAGGTCCTACATTTCATCTCCAACCACTCTACCATTACACATTAGCATAAGTGCGTACAACCCGAACGGGTAGTAAGACGCGGTGCTATAATAATAATAATAATAATAATAATATAATGACAGCTAGAAAAAGCCATAGGAGGAAGAAACGAATAGAAACAACAAACCATTTCTTTCCAGTTAACATTGATATCATTTTAGTATTTCACTTGTATAATTTTAAAGATAATTATTAATAATAATATTTAGCACGCGTCTTACTACCCGTTCGGGTTATACGCTTTTAAGTACTAATTACGCTAATGGATTAGGAATTTGGAAGTTAAATTAGAGGAAGTGAACCGCATTTACGTGGAGGAGAGTGGAAAACCATTTAGTAAAAACCACCCTCAGTTCACCCGACCGAGATTCGAACCTTCGATCTCCCCGTCCTCAGCAGTGGAGCTCAACACGACTAGCGCGTTAGCCAACTACACCACGAGGCGGGTTTTAAAGATATTGATCTTATTTATCAAAAGTTACAGCTTAAGATCATATTGCTTTGCGTATTAATACAGTAAAGTACAGGAGCATACCTATAAACTTATTTTATTGAGTTCCCGCTTGCAATGGTCAATGGTGAAACTCTCCATTAGGATACGGCAAGCGTTTTTTTAGAATTACATATATTTTAAAGAAATTTAAAGTTATTTTAAACAAAAACGCGGGCTTTAGATGCTAGGAATTTTGTAAAGTCCAATAAGCTTATTTATATCCTAGACAATGAGAAATAATTACAAAAATAATTATTAATACTTGTGGGGTTAGGGGAGGGTGGGGGTGTAACTAACTAAACAAAAAACCCTTGTTAAGGCCTTGAAAGTAGTTTAATAGATTTTGTAACTCAATACTGCTTTGACTAAGTCGCGGAGTAAGCATGATTTGTGTAAAAGAGGGGTGGGGGAGACAATTAACAAAAATGCTTCGAAGTATGTCAGTAAAAGATATTTGAAATAATCTCCCCTGGAAGATTTTTGAAAACTGAATGTCTCTAGAAGCAAATTGGAGTGCAGTGTATCTCAAACACGACCCGTTAACATTAATTTTTAAATTTGTTGTTTCCCAATATTCCGGGCTAGTCGCAACTTATACTATTTTAAGAACACAAGAAGTATAAGGTTAAAAACTCCCGGGAGGAAAACATTTTATAATAAATATGTATTTAAACTAAGATAAATATATAAAACACATAAATAAAGTTCGTTTGAAAGTCTTTACTTCCGAGTTAGTCAACATACTATTGGCCGTTGGTCAAAAATGAACTTGGGGAAACTCTAAATAATCATTATATTATATCTTTCAACTAACTATATGAATTTTGACAAAACTTTGAATATTTATTGTTTTTATAACATTTATTTTTATACAAGCTGGCTTTAAGTATAATATTCGAGAGTATCAAAGGAGAGTGAAATAAATCTAGAATGAGGAAAATTTATTCTAGGAGAGGACCGGGCTCTTATAATATTCCTACTGCGTCCTTACTTTTTTCCTTACTGCAACTAGCGTACCAGCAAGCTCAGTTGCTGCCGCCACGTGTGACCGAGATGATCGTCGTGTTGAACACATCACGATCGTCACCGCGGGATCAATTGATCGGGTCACTTCGGTCATGGACGTCATCCTCCAGGGTTGGCCAGGTCCTTTGTTTCGAGACAATGCTCTGTATATGAGAAGGGCCGATGATTTTAATTTCATACGGATTTTACCAGTTTTTTTTTAATATAAGGTTATGTCCATCATATAATAATTTTGACAATAATCTTTTAAAATACAGTCCAATGATTCATAGGAATGGCCTTATCCGACAGCTAGGAAAGTAACTAGATTCTTTCACGTATTCATACAAGTCATGTTATCAGAAGCTGCCATTTTGATATATATAATTATCAATACCTATAAAATAACACTAACCTGCTTCTGTGGCTGCATAGTCTAAGGCGCTACTCTCGCAATAGACTAGGACAAGGGTCTCCAAACGTTTTGAGACGAGAGCCACACCAGAATTTTGGAAAGTTGTCGTGAGCCGAATCATTCATGCATATTTATTGTTTACACACACATAAAGGAAACACTAGCTTACGACAGAAAATACAGGTAAACTGTTAGTAAGAATAATTACAAAAAAAATCTTTTTTCTATAACATTTAACTATTAGTAGACACGTGAATATAAAAATGCAGGTAAACATAACACACACAAATTGATATTTTTCCAATTAGTGAGATGTATGATATTGTTTCTTTCTGACATAATGAACCCTATTTGTGGCTCATATATTGTATTCCGATCATCTACAGTATATTGATTGCGAATGTTCATTGGACAACTATGATTGGTAGCTAGAGTTAACATATTTCATTTTTGAAAATATATTTTGTACATTACTTAAGTTGTGCCAAAGATTGAAATAAAGCTACGGGCAAAGGTCTTTAAATTGTCATTTTTGTCATCAGGAGGCTGTGGTAAAAATCAGTTGTCCTTCATTACGTTGCTGGACTGCATATCGATCACTTCCAGTTAAAGTTCAGGTGGGAAACTCAATGCTGCAATCAAAGGGGGTTTCAAAGATCCTTATGTATGGTGCATACACGGGAGCGTTAAACTGTGCATTAAAATCAGCTATGGCATTAGCAGCTAATTCTGCAGAAAACGTGATCTCACTTTCATTATTTCATTTTTAACAGCTCTTAAAGTGAGTAAAGTAGCTCTTGGTCACTTGTGATTAAAATAAAAGCAGTTTTTTTGTGTGTCGGGATGCCTTCATTTGGATGTACAGGTCAGATATGAGCCCATTTTTGCCTTATAGTTTGAGATTTAAATAATTCATATTCCCTTCAAATTTGTGAGAAAAGGTAACTTCCACAGCCACTCACTCACCTTCAGTCAGCAAAGGTAGTGAGTGCCCTGTTATTCTCATTCAGGAACGTGTTGAGTTGAGTTGAGTTCAAAGCTCGAAAAATCGTGCTAAAACTGTTCCACGAGAAAGTATTGGTATTGATGTATGTTAAGGCCTATCATGACTTGGTGCCTCTATCTACTCCAGAAATGTACTAAACTGGCGATGGTTAAGTCCATGCGAGCTAATGAAATTCACTGTCGAAACTACAGGTTCCATTTACTCACGCGATATCCAAGTATTTGTCACATAATTCTTCCTGGTGAGGAATGCAATGCAGAAACATTGCTTTGGGAAGAACCTGTTCCCGTTGCTTTGTAGATTTTTTCCACTTCTCGGAAAATGTCGGTACCTGTCGTAGTTCCGTGTATACTGCGAAGAGATGCCAATTTCCTGTAACTTAAAAATTTGTGTCATTACTTAGTATAAAACAACAGCAAAGAGAAAAACACAAGAACTCCTTAGCCTTTTCAGTCAGTTAAAATACAATATTATTACCAATGTCCTCGGATCTACGAGCAACTGTATTTGCCGAAAGAGTTATATATCCTTGAATAGATCCACTTTTTCTGGACATATCTCTTCTACGGCTTGAAGCATGCTAATTTTAATTAGTTCTTCATCAGCAAATGGCTTCCCTCGCTTGGCTAATAAATGTGACATTCGAAAGCTAGCTCTCTACGCGGCTTCACTCTCTTGGTTTATCTTCTTAAATGTTAACTGCTGCAACAATTAAGTCATGTTTTAAAGAGTCTAGTTTTTATGACCGAAGTTTCCCCGCAAATTTTAAGTAATCACCTGAGTGTATAATCTATTAATGTTTCCTAATGTTATACTCCTTTATTGATTCCTGGTCACACCGGTCTTTCAGGAAATGAACTGGCGGCAAGGAGGAAGCACGCCTGCCTCCTGAGGCAAGTCTGGGTGTCATGTTTTTAGATCTGAAGGGCTATGTTCGTCGTGGAGTCTTACGCACCTGGCACGAGCAGTGGGTCTCGACCCCTGCTCAGAACAAGCTGCGGTCCATCAGGGACGGTGTGTCGCGTTGCCCTCTTCTAGAAGAGAGTCTAGAAGAGAGGAGGTCATCGTGACAAGACTCCGCGTCGGGCATACTTCATTGAACCATAGTTTTTTACTGAGAGGGGATCCACCCCCAGTGTGTGTGTTTTGGGATGCTCCTCTTAGTGTGTATCACATTTTGGTGGAGTGTCGTAAATATGCCCCTATGGCTCTTGATTTCAAAGGTGACCTACGTTTTTTATTACGCGATAGCGCGGATGGAGTTATTTTTTACTCAGTTTTATACGCCAGGCGGATCTTTTTAATGCCATTTGAGTCACTTTTATCGCTTTTTTATCTATTATTTTATATTTATATCATTTATTATTTTGTGTATTTACCTGTATATTCTGCAGGTGAATTATTATGTGTCTCCTCTATGGGGATTTTACTGTGTTTTTAATATATTTCAAGGCCCTAATGACCTCAATGTGTCAATGGGCCTTTAAACCCAAATAATAATTATAATAATATACTCCTTTATCACTGCAAGTTTTTCATTGCATATAAAGCGCGATGTTTTATGAGCCGATTCTATAACAAAAGAGTCCACACTCGTGCCCACTTTACTCTTTCATGTGTTGCCTGACATTTTTATATCAACGGTGAAATCTATGTAACAATAATACTGAACGTATATTTGGCGCGCACTGAAAATACAACTGCTCGCTAAAGGGTTTTCCACTCTCTTTCTCCCCACTAAAATGTGGGTACACTAGACTTACTGACACATCAAACTTTAAACACGAGATTTACAGCTACCGGAATCCTTGGAGCTGTTCCACAAAGACTCAAGTAGTGCCAAGTGCGACTGGGAGATTCATGGCGGTGAAATTTCGCAACATATTGAAAAGGAATGCAAACCTTAATGTTTTAGAAAGAAACAATCAAGTTATTCAGGGGAATATAAAAGAAGTTATAGTAAACTCTTAAAACGGCCAGCTTTAGGTACTGTCCTATCACTACGTGTGATAGAAAGAGGTGCTTTTCCATGAAGAAGAACATTTTAATCGATAACTGGAAGCGATTCACTCCTGAAAAATCTTGAGAGATATCTAGTTATTATTTATATTGTTATCAAAAGCTTTTGTAGAGTATGGTTTTTATAGATTATGATATCATTTTAACTGTAGTCATTATTTTTTTACTGTGCATAGATTCCCTTTTTTTCATATTTATTCAGTTTTAAACAGACACTATACCAGATTTAGTGCATATATGCAAATATTGAATATTTATGAGCGTTTAAAATAGTCTGTAAAATAGCTTGTTGAACAACCCTGGCTGTTAAGAGGCCTCGTCTAGACAAGACTTTTTCTTTCAATTAATACAAGTCCAACAAAAAAAAATGTATGATTAAAGTATCGTCTCCCTTGTTGCATGTCTTGTTGTCCGAGCTGACATCACCAATATATGTAGGGGAGGGGCAGATGTCAAACCACGCGTGTTAACTACCCGGCCACTCATTGGACCAATTACCGCGTGGCTTTACCCGGCTCTCACACTCACAATTAAACGATAATTTGACCGTGCTCGGAAACGAATTATATTGAGCGTAATTACAGCGGCCTAGGAAAGGGGGTAGGAAAAAAACAACTTACTAGAACTAATGTATTTTTATTGAGGATTAAAAGAAGAGTTGACCTTACACTGTTTTTTTTTCTCTCTCCCTCTCTCAACGACACTTCCGGGCCTTCTTGTAAAACTCCCTAAACCTTCCTAGAATGTCATTTTTTTGTTAATTTTCTTTTTACAATCGTTTAAAACAAGTAGTGCTATAATGACTAAGCCTTGGGAGCTAACTTACATTAAACTCCGAATCAGTCTCATCTCGACCCGCAGCAATGGTCGAATCGCATTGGTCTTGATATCCGTGGTTCCGTAGGTTGAGGCTAGAATCCCGGCTTGGGTACACTCAAAGTGGTTTTCCACCTTTTATGTATAACTTTTTTTTTTTCTTTACCAATTGCTCTTCTGCTAATGTGGATGAATTTCCTTTAAATGACCTACCTTAGCCTCTTGGTTTAAGTAGTTAATAGCCTACGTGTGAAACATGTAACGCTAAAAGAAATAATACAGCTCAATCTTAATTACGCTTTTATTTGGTTTATTAGGCTATAGTTTGTATCAAAAGTTTCAAAAATCCGTTTTTACTTATATATTTTTTAATTAATCTGTCTTCTGAAAATAACTATAGAATGTTAATCATGAAAGACACTCTTCATATCTCCCTCCATTAAAAAAAAAATCTTAACAATTTTTGAAACTTTAAAATAATTTATTAAAATTGGTATTAAATAAACTATTCTTAGTTTTTAGTATTGATAAGTAAAAATCACAATTTAATCTTTTGGTATGACCAAATAACATTGAAATATAAAGTTTTGAAACTATTTAGGTTGTAGTTCCAAGTTCAACTAGATAGAGAGACAGAGAATTTAACCCCCATTTTTAATTTCTCGCTATCTTACAGGTAGAGAAAGTATTGTGATCGTCAAAAAAAATTGAACTCGAGATTTTGATGAATCTCGACGTTTCATGACCCCCCGAATCCGAAAGGGTGGTTTTTGAATTTCCGTCCGTCAGTACCTCCAACTAGAGCCTAAACTATTTCACTGATCGGACTAAAACTTGGTATCTAGGGTTTTCGTAGGGTTGCCCCAAGTAATTTTTGGAATTTGATATCCAACCCAAAAATGAAGGATAGTTTACTGAAGGTCAAAAAGAGAAAAAAAATCTATTTTCACAAAATCGGCTCTAACGATTTTGATTAAATTTAATTTCAAAACATTTATAAATATTCTAAACAAAATGGCTACACTCAATATTTCGGCAAAATGATTTTAAAGGCTCCGGTCTGATGCGTAAATTTACATTTTTTTTATCATATCTCCGAAGCTATTTGAGATATGAAATTACTTATAATTGCAAATATGTATATATATATTTATAATACAAATATTTTATTCGAAACATATTTTTATAAAACCAATAAATTTCAAGCTATACGCAAATATATAATACTAGCTGACCCGGCAAACGTTGTTTTGCCATATAAATAATTTTTAAGTAATTTCTAGTGTAGACAAAAAATAGCTTACTTATTGTAAGTGTGTAAGAATGTGGTATATGCGTGAAATAGGCATGGAGCGCTGTGAACGATGAGGGAATATAAAAATAACAAAAGGCAAACATTATTTTTAAGTTATTATAATTTATTCCTTAAAATTATATATCATTAATTAATCAATTACGACAGTAACACTAACAAACAATATCAATCTCTTAATGCTATAGCGTGAACAATATTTTTTGTTAGTCCATCTTTAGCTAACACAAACAAACTGGATGGTTTACCCACTCGAGAGCATGCCACGTATAATTGTCCGTGTGAAAAACATGGTGTTCTCAAATCTAAGCCACAAATAGACATCGTTTGACCTTGGGATTTGTTGATAGTCATTGCAAATGCCAATCTAATCGGAAACTGAATACGTTTGAATTGAATTGGCACATCTGTAGGTATAATAGGAATCCGTGGTATTAATATATTTTCACCTCGGAACTTGCCATTTAAAATGCTGGCTTCGATCACGTCTTTCATTAATTTTTGAATGACTAATCGCGTACCGTTGCACAGCCGGGGCGGGTTCAAATTACGAAGCAAGATAATCGCAGATCCAACCTTTAATTGTAAATTATGCGGTGGCATGCCTGGCAAATCCAGTGAGTTCAAAAACTCTAAAATGGCTATTAAAAAATAGGGGTTGGTGATAAAAGGGTAAAAATGTAGGGTTGTATGTATTTTTTAATGCGACATAATACAAAAAATAAAGAAATTAAAAAAATGTCTAAAAATTAAAGAAAAATGTTAAGGGTGGACAACCCTTATCACTAAGGGGTATGAAAAATAGATGTTGGCCGATTCTCAGACCTACTCAATATGCTCACAAAATTTCATGAGAATCGGTCAAGCCGTTTCGGAGGAGTACGGGAACGAACATTGTGACACGAGAATTTTATATATAAGATATATATATATAAACTTTCCGAACACTAAAGGTCAAGTATTGCGAACGTAAAAAAATCTAACCTAAAATGTTGATGGATGCCAACGTCTCATGACCCCCCGAACTCCTAAAAGTGGTCTTTGCAATGCCGTCTCTCTGTGTGTCTTTTTGACCTCAAAATTTAGAGTAGTTTAATAAAAATCGAAAAGAGAAAAAATCCATTTTCTCAAAATCGGCTCTAATGATTTTGATTAAAATTTTCTATCTAGGCGTTGATTACGATTATAAATAAACTGGCTATTAAAATGACTTTTAAGGTACTTTACAGAAGTGGAAATTTCCATATCTCCGCAACTATTTGAGATACTAAACAACTTATCATTGCAAAATGGTGTACCATTAAAAATAAAAATAAACTTTTGTATGAAATATATTTTTATAAAACCAACCGTTTCTGAGATATTGGCAAATATGTTAATACAATTTTGTGATCTTTAGTTGTAGAGAGATACTACTTAAGTTTAAACGCAATAATTCTCTAATACCACAGAGTAAGAAATGAGTAAGTCTCTCAAAAAGTGTATGTTCTCTTTCATTCAACCTCTTAGGAGAAATGATTGTACAACAATGATCTATCTCCATCATTTTAGATTTAATAGCAATACGATAACCATAAGATGTGCATCCCCTAGTAAAATGTCGAAAATGTTAACCGGAAGTAAAAATTTTAATACAAAATATTGACCCTTGGGGACCCAATATCGATATTTTTATTGGTCCAAAAATACAAATGAAGACGTTAATTCCTTAAAAATAAAATTATGAAATTTAAAACCATGAATAAAAAAAAGTGTACGTATGTCTAGCGCAATTTGTTCTCGGGTTTGCTAGTGTAATATTATATTACGAATTTTGAGTAAATATCTCCATTCCTAA
Organism: Timema cristinae; assembly: GCA_039000515.1. NCBI lineage: Eukaryota > Metazoa > Arthropoda > Insecta > Phasmatodea > Timematidae > Timema > Timema cristinae. The sequence goes on from JBCFYV010002255.1 coordinate 29,585,548, forward strand.
ACAATAGAGCGTAAAAGCTCGCGCGGAGTTCTGTACCATTTATTTTAATTTGGGGGCAAGTAAAACGTTAATATTCGTCATAATTTCGAGGCCGCAAATGCACATTATTACAATAGTTTATTTATTTTAGAAAGGGAAACGAAAAAATCGAACCACACCTGCTTTCGCACTCCGTAAACACTAACAACTGCTCCGTAGAGATTCATGTCATGATCTCTCTATTCGTCTTTAGTGCAACGTCTTGGCGATCTCTACCGTACCGGAGGACTACAGTAGACACTTCTAGCAGGCGACAGAACGTTTCGGTAGTGTACAATTGATGCCTACATTAGGATCAAAGTGGTCATTTCCTGGTAAAAACATAAATTTAAAAATTAGGTTTCTAAATGTCTGTAATAATTCCTTTAGGCCAATTATCTTAAAGGAGTCAATAAACTTTTTTTTATAAAATGTTGACGTTGCTTTCAGAAAGTTTAAGGTTTACACAGTTTGTGAAAAGTTATAAGCCACTTTTTTTATTTTTGCTCCTCAAAACGTAGTCCTATACATAATTTCACACGTGCATCAATTTATGGTAACCCGCTTTGGTAGCCGCGTGATCTATGGCACTTCTCTCGCAGTAGACTAGACTGTCGATGACGGGTAGATCGAGATTCAAATATCGGTTGCGTGTACAGTGTGTGGTTTTTCATAAAATTGTTTTCCATTCTCCCCACACGTAAATGCGGGTACATTTCATTGCCTTCCTTATCCCTAAAAACTATTGACGTAATTAAAATATAAGCGTATAACACGAACGGATTGTAAGATGCGGTGCTAAAAAAACATTATCGTAGATTCTCTGAACGCTCGCAAAAATTGTTGCCATATTCAGGAAACAAACTATTTGTAAGTTAATTTGTGTGAACGTATTTATTGTAACCTATAAATTTTATCCTAAATTTGGAAGTTTTAGCTCAGTTCGACTGATATACTGTAAAACCCGGGTTTCAGTTTTGTTGGGTTCACTATGGAGGGTTTTTCCAGATTGTGTCTTTCATCTTAGCTTCTTCTTCCACTTCTCCAGGCAAATACTTTTGAGCTCTTCCTTAACATTTATATTCCTAATCCTATGTCTTTATGTTAGTGAAACTGGCCTATGCCACAAATGTGCTGTAAGACGGGTAGTGCTAATTATGGGGGGTTTGTTGCGCAACGTGAGCCACCTACGACTTTTTTTGGGCCCAAATCCCCGTTTAGAAAAAATGTAATCTTCATATGATGTGAAAATAGATGGGCGGGCTCAAGACATCGCGATATTAAGATCAGTTAAAAAGTTTTTTGTTTTAAAATATTTTTTAAATTCCTATTATTATTTTTTAACTCTGCTAAAATGGTTTCACTGGTATCTCACTTTAACTGTTTTCTTAGGTGGAATACAGTTCACCCTACCACAATTCGAGTTATTTTTCTAATTTCCTTTTTTAGCACCGCGTTTTACTCTACTAATTATGCTAATGAGCTAGGGATGAGGAAGGTTGAATTTAGATGCAGTGTACCAGCATTTGCGTGGAGGGATAGTGGAAAATATTTTAGTAAAAATCATCAGTACACCCAACCGGGATTTGAACTCCGACCTCGCCGTCACTAACAAGCCAGACCAGGTGAGCTTGACGATTAGTCCGCTTGTTCACCAATCTGGGTGGTAAAATAACAGCGTTTCAGTTCAATATAATAGGAAACTATTTCAAGCTCCGTACAACGAATGTTAGTATAAAATCACTGGTGAGATAACCATTTGATGCGACTTTTTAATCTTCACGTGTGTTGGTTTCGCTCTTTTTTAGACCGCAGATAATAAGAAACTTCCTCGTAGCGATACATTGACAGGAAAACCTCAATTTTTGTTTCTTCAAGGCCTTATTTTTATGTTTTATTTATTGAGATTCACTGCATTGTTCTACATCGGAAATGGAAATCAATACCGAGCAAACAGATGAAAAGTGATTTTGTAACACTAAACTAGTTTAAATGATTATTTTTAGCGTCGGCTGTTCTATTTAAGAGTTTGGCACGTATGAGTTGGACAATTATTCGCCTTAGTAAAATTAAAAACAAGTGTTATTTGTGTTGCTCCGTATATTTAAATAGATCAGTAGAAAGAGAATAGATCAGGTACCATAAACATAGTTTTGTTTGCCTAGTTTATGTGTTGTAAAACTGTTCGTTCCAATCATCGAGTGATGTTGTAGATCGGATAGCATTAAACAACAATACAGTGCAACATTTTAGTAAACATTCTAAAAGAATCTTCCGTAAGGAGTGTATAATATATTAAAACTAAAGACTTAGATAATGATTGACAAAAAAGATGAATAAGAAAGAATAGGCTAAAAAGTTAAATTAAAGCAAAGTGATAATTAATGCTTTAAAAACATTTTACAATGAGAATCATAAAATTAAATAAAAACATATAATATAATATGAGTCAAAGGGGGTAAGCTAATAGAGTGAAATACATATATATGGTTAGCAATATTTATAAGTAAACCTGCAAGTCAAAAATATAACAAAACAATGTGTGTTACATGGTAATAACAATTAGAATGGAAGTTGGATTAATTAAAAATAAATAAACTATATTTAACAATTGATACAGTTTAAAAAAAAAGAGTGAAATATAAAGTAGATAAGAGCATAAGTAAAATAATTTCATGAGATATAACGTCATATAATATTAATTTATATAAGTGGAACAAAATAGCAGAATAATAAATTAAAAAGTTAAATTTTAAATCATTAACATAGAGTGAGATTAAGTAGTTGAAAACGGTTAAATTGGGTGATATGATATACTGAGAATTGACAATTATTTAAATTAAGGTGACTGATTACATAAAACATTAAAAATAAGTTAAAAGGGGGGGGGGGGGGTAAAATATTGGTTCAAATCTTCTCGGCACCGGCTCGGACGGGCCATTTAACCACGATGGAGGGTAGTTTTAAAACAATAAAGTGGACTGTTAATTTGAGTAGAGACTTGAGTGGGTTACCTCTTCCAACTAGTTCACTGCAGCTCAACCTTTTTGCCAGGGTTTCACCCTTTAATACATGGGTTCCTCACTTCACAACTTTGGGGGTGAGGAAACAAATTATAATTTGACCCTGTCTAATCCCTACTAATGTAACATAATCCAAAATTAACCATTAACGCGAAAAAAAGTTTAGTGTTTTTATAGCATAACTTTTTTTTGGCCAAATCATCATCGGTGAACCCCTTCATCTTAAGGGGTAGGGTGTTCGCTAACAAGCTCTCGCCAACGCTGTCTGTCCAGGAAAATTTTTCCTTCCAACATTATTCTCCAGCTCTCTCCTTTATTCTCTAATTCTTTCTTTATATGGCCCATACACCTCCTTCAGAGTCTTGCAATTAGTCTCCTAATCCCTAACTCGCTTTCCATGTATGCGCGTGGCGTTCTTGTGTTTTCCATTTTTTCGCATGGTAGAACCATCCGAGTCTAATTGACCTTAACCTTCCCTCCATTGATTCCTTCACTCCTTATTCCTCTCGGACGTCTTCGTTCCTTACTCTATCTCTCCGTGTCTTCTGTAGGTCACTTCTTAAAAATGTAATGTCACATTCTTGCAACTTACTCAGGGGTACAAGGCATAGCTTCATATTGGCTCTCCCTGGCACTTCTTGTCTCACATTATCTGGTGCGTATAATTGAATAAAATTATCCAGTTAGTCACTCTTTTGACTACTTCCTGCTTTATGGTGCTCTAACAGGAAATTACTCTACTCGTCTATTTAAACTCGTGGATACTTTGTAGTTGTTCTTATTCGAGACATATGCAGCGTTGGGAGTTTCCTTTGCTGATTTTCAAGGCAACTGTCTTTGTTTTACTCACGTTCATTTTATACTTTTTGAACTTGAAGACCAACTTATCCAGTCGCTCCTATACTTCTCCCTTAGTGCCTTCCCAAATACCGCGTAAAGGGTATTTACGTATTCTTTCTCCTCTTTCCATGTGTTTTAGTACATCATCTACGACAGCTACAAACACCACTGATGATTGAGCACTTCCTTGTTGAACTACCACTTTGGTATCATACCACTCTGAACCGCGTTCTACAATCTGCACACAGTTCGGGCACTTTTTATACAACATTCGAACTTTGCCAATAAAATTTACTGAAACTCCAAGTTTTTCTAAACTCTGTCAAAGTACTGCTCTCGTGACGCTGTCGTACGTCTCTTTCAGCTCCAAAAAACATTATCATCTGATGTAGGCTACTCCTGTCAGTCCTGAATCAATTCTATTCTTCTTGTAAGATAGGTTCAATAATGGCTCTAAGCTTTTCTTCAATAATTATTTTCATAATTACAAGACATGAGTGTTACGCACCTGGCACGAGCAGTGGGTCTCGACCCCTACTCAGAACAAGCTGCGGTCCATCAGGGACGGTGTGTTGCGATGGCCCTCTTCTATACGAAAGTCTAGAAGAGAGGAGGTCATCGTGACGAGACTCCGCGTCGGGCATACATTTCTAACCCACGGATTTTTACTAGAGGGGATCCACCTCCAGTGTGTGATCTTTGCGATGCTCCCCTTAGTGTGTACCACATTATGGTAGAGTGTCGCAAGTATGACCCTATTCGCCTGGATCTTGATTTTAAAGGTGACCTTCGTTTTTAACTACACGACAGTGCAGGAGTTGAATCTTCTAAATGCCATTTGAGCCGTTTTCTCATATATTGAATAATTTTAATAATTCTAGGATATCTTAATTTTCTTTTATCATGGTATTTCAACCTGTCGTCTACCCCTTGAAGATAGAAATTTTGAACTTTTAGACTGGACTGTAGTGATCCGTCTCGTCAACATTGAAAATTCGATGGGCTGGGTAATTGTGTTTACCTCTTTTCTCGATCAGGATGTCAAATCTCTTAACGGCAACCTTGTTAAAACCACTAGCTCTTGCTAAGAAGTTGGCTCAGGTGACCTTATCGTTAACTTTGGATGGCGTTTCCGGAAACCAGCGTTCCAGCCATCCTGATATATTTAATAAAATTATGAGGAAGGTTTTTATTCTCAGCAAGTTCAAATGCTGAACTTTGCAAATCCTTAAATATCGAAAAATCTGGTCTCCAACATTAGTAGATGTTTGTAGATTTCCTGTTTTTGTTCCCTAGTAATTACGGACTTAAAACCACCAAATTCCTTTTTGTTGCCTTTGGCACGCATATTTTGATTCAACACTCTCCTCTTCAAAGTATTCTAGGAACATTGTATATGTTTGCAGCGGTTAAGAAAGCCATGCTGTCCTTCACTGCCTAAATTGCTTTTAGCATGTTAACTGAATCCCACGATTGCCTTTCTCCCTTGCGCTTGTAATTGTAAACCATCGCTCTTAAAACAAAACAAAATTAAAATATTGTTAAAACAACCATAAATAATCATGAAATTTAAAACTATTCTAATAGAATCAAGTTTTTTACGTTTAATATAATATTAGGTAACATGAAGTGCTACAAATAATAGTTTATCACACATAATTATATTAAAAACGTGTATAATCATAATTACATTATAATGTGTATTTAAAACAAAGATAAATAGTGCAGATGGTCATAATGGCCACAGCGGCGGGCATATTAGTCACCTACTGGCCGTTGTGTCGGTCCAGACGCCATTTACAAATATTTGTTATCAGATGTCAACAAACAGCGATGGACCCTATCTTAATATTAAATTTTGTAGCTAAGTTACCACTCTTTTAAAACAACTATCTTTCAAAAACCTAGCTTGTTTTACTAAGTTTGTAATTACTACATGAAGTGAGGACTTATCTTAGATCAGAGGGTATGAAAAACACAAAAATTGCAATAACTTGTGATCACGCACTTCTTTCTTCTTCTAGTGACTCAACACAACTAAGGGGACTGTGAGGGTAACATTCACGCGTTTACCGCAGGATAGCAGCACTGTACAACCTTACAAACCCGCCTGGCCGTTATGCCCGTCCTTCCCCTACTGAAGAAAGGTTTTATTTATTTTGTCAACCGGCCCTGTGTTGTGATGGTCATAGCACCTGGCTACGAGTCTAGGGATCACGGGTTCGATTCCCGGCTTGAGTATTTTCCCTGAAAGGGAAATAACTCCAACGGTCACCAGGGTTTGGTTAACTAAGCTTAACTTTTGTTGTGTTTCCACTGGTTCCACAGCCTCATGCTCACTATCACCATCTTCTCATCTCATCTCATCTCATCGGGACACGGAGTCTCAACGGAAAGAATGTACCATTAGTACATTCGGACGTCCCCTGGGCAACGGTACATTAGTACTTGCTAATATTTCCACAAACTGGGCTACAATTGATGTAGCCCAGACGGCCAATATAATATTTAGTTTGTCAACACCCGCCTCGGTGGCGTAGTTGGCTAAAGCGCTTGTCGTGTTGAGCTCGACTGCTGAGGACGGGGAGGTCGAGGTTCGAATCTCGGCCGGGTGAACTGGGGGTGGTTTTTCCTAAATGGTTTTCCACTCTCCCTCCACGCAAATGTGGGTTCACTTCCTCTAATTAAAAACCTTCCCAATTCCGAATCCATTAACGTAATTAGTACTTAAAGCGTATAACCCGAACGGGTAGTAAGGCGCGGTGCTAAATATTATGATTATTAGTTTGTCAACACTAATTTTCTTTCTACAATAATTGTTAAAATACGGGCACTGATTTGCTTTCCCTTCCATCACACCTTAACCACCCATAATGCAGATAATCATGTCCGACATTGAACCTCCTCCTACATCTCCCAGAGTCGGGCAGGCGTGCCAATGGCTCGTCTAACGCAACAAACCGTTCCAACGACATGATCCATCTTGTGAACGCGTTTGTCTCCTTTTGTTCGTTACATTTACGTGGGACTACCCAGATGGGACTTATATAATGTTCCAAAAGAAGGGTGTCACTCCTTTGACTTGACAAAAAAAAAGTTAAGAAAGGGTTAAACTTGGGGTGCTTTTATTTTTTGTTGAGAGCCCTTTCGTAAATATTAGGAATGAGTTATGTCATCATGACTTCCCTGCTGTAGTTGATCCAGAAATTGTTGTCCTAGGCAAACACAGACGAGCTCTATTTCTCTCTTTATCTGAACTACAGGATGACTTGTTTGAATTTGTTTCAGTGACTAATCTAAACGCCCTAAACAGGTTTTTTTATTTGTTTAGCTGTATTGTTTTAATGGTACACCCAGTAAGAATAAGGCTGCACCTCCTACCTTTAAATTAATTTTAAAATTATATTCGGCACATCCGCAACTGTTTCGAATCGTCTAAGTGCAATGTAAGTCTAACACCTTGAACAATGTAGCCGCCGCTAATAAACGCATCCCAAGTAGTGTTTCATGTGGACTCATTTTGAGACTTATTTTTAACATTCTTAGCACGTTTTTAATCCTTGTTTTTTTCATTTAATGAAGTGTTTTCTTTTGTTTATCAATTTTATTTTTATTACTGTCCTCTATTGGGATTTTATTACTTTTTTATTTTTATTTGGCACCGCGTCTTACTACCCGTTCAGGTTACGCGTAAGTACTAAATACGCTAATGGATTAGGAATTGGGCAGGTTGAATCTAGAGGAAGTGAACTCGCATTTGCGTGTAGGGAGAGTGGAAAAATATTTAGGAAAAAACACCCCAGTTCACCCGACCGAGATTCTAAACTCGATCTCCCCGTACTCGGTGGTCTAGTTCAACATGACTAGCGCGTTAGCTAACTACGCCACCGAGGCGGGTATTAAGTTTTATTTTTTGTTTACGGCACTAATGACATTGTGTCGACACGCCTTAAAACAATAGTAATAATAATATTTTGGGGACAGGACAACCTGTGATGGCTCGAGGCGAAATTCTCCAACAGGAGTTACCAAAGTATCCTTTTAGCATTAAATTTTCTTTTGCAGAAATTTAAAGATAAAAAATATAGGCCTATAATACGTGTTGTTGGTTTTATTAATTTTAAAGTATTTTACTAAGCTTCTAGTGTAACCATTGAGGAGGAATATAGAAACTTATTCTTAATATTACTTTCAGGGGATTAGGGGTTGTGACCTGGTGGTTTAGGGGTAAGGTGTCTGACTTCTGTGTTGGGGGTCCGGGGTTCAATCCTCGGTCCCGGCACAGATTTATCTGATTACCAAACCCTTCCTTCACCTCTGACAAGACGTGTATTAATCACAACTTGTGAATGTGTGGAACGCCAGTCCTCGACCGTGGTTCGGATCCCACGTTAAACTGTAGGTCCTCCCTTTCATCTCATAATCACCCTACCATTACACGGTGATGATAATAATAATAATAATAATAATAATAATAATAATAGTAATAATTAGGGGTTGATATGGAGGGCCCTTACCGATGGTATGTTTTGGTGATTATTAATAATTCATTTTTATATTCCTCGTCAATGTCTACTCTAGCAGCGTACATTTCAAAACACCAACAACTCTAATTATGTTTAAAAAAAAAATTAATTCCTTAAAAACGAGTTCAATTTTAAAAATAATTCCTTTTTATCGCCTTTTGGAGAATTTACCCACGAACCACCCAACAAAACTATTTTGGCTACGTTTAGCAGGTGTATCACTTATTTTATACCAAGAGTCTATTTGAGCACTCCTCTGGAGTGTCTCAGATGGTGAATGTTTTATCTCTTTCCCCTATGGGGATCTTATTATGTTTTTAATATATTTCAAGGCCCTAATGACCTAGATGTGTCGATGGGCCGTTAAACAATAGTAATAATAATAATAATAATATTTTGGCTACGACCCCGGTTTTGATCCCTTAAAACACCCCCATCGGCATGCCCCCTAATGCACACGTCCTTAAGATAACCATTACTTATATTTGATTGAAAACGCCAGCGGTGTTCTTAATCAATGGTTGAACTTTATCTTTACTGGCAGTTAAGCTATCGATTTGGCCGCATGGTATAATGCACTACTTTCGCAAGAGATTAGACTTCATATGACGGGGAGATCGATGTTCGAATCTCGATTAGGTGTAAGAGCGTGGTTTCTCTAAAAAAAAAATATCCACTCTCCTTCCGCTCAAATGCGGGTACAATCAATCTAAATATAAACCTAATAATAATAATAAAATATAAATATAAACCATTACCTTAGTACATACTCGTATAACTCGAACGGGTTGTAAGACACAGTGGTGTTTTATATATATATATATATATATATATATATATATGGGGGGGGGGGGGGTTGACATGACAAAATAACACTGTATACTTGTTTTTCGCGAAAAAATTTGTTTAAAAATAATTTATTGAAGATTGCTTTCTTAAATTCTAAAATTTTCCGAAAATGGATCTAACGATTTTGTTTAAAATGTAATTGTTTATTTTCACATGTTCCAAACAAAAATTGACTATATGAGAATGGATGTAAGCCCATGATTTTTTTTCTTACACTTTATTTCAATATTTAAAACAAGTCTCTCTGTCCCCTTTGTATTTGAAGAAGAGAATGCCTTTTCCTGCCTAGCAACAACTGCGCCTTAGAAGTGTCATGTGTGTCTTTTTATCTGCTTCTTGTATCTGATGCTGACTCTTCAGACTACAAGATGAGCTCTTCTCTATGCGAGTCGCGACTCACACGTAATCAAACACTGGCCAGGTGCCTAAGTGTCAGGTAGATACTAGCAAGATTAGGCTAGCGATTATCACGTCTGGCTGTAGCCTACTCCCTATGCTTCGTATTCTTACTGTCCCTAAAGTATAAAGTCCTTTAACCATTTCCGTTTTGTTCGTACTCCTTTGATCAAGAAATAATAAAAATTCAGTAAATTTTCAAAATTTTCCGCAATGGCGGTTTGTGTGTCCTACAAGTCTGTGAAGGGGCTGTGTTAGGAAGGGCAGCACATATAGCCTATTGCATCCTACTAATAGATGAAAATCAAAAAGTATCTCTTTGTTGTTCGACCACTACAAAAAAAAAACACTGATTGTGGTGAAATTTTGCATGGATATAACTTGGGAGTTCCTTTACAAAGTTTCTTGGTCTTAAAATTAAATTATTATCACACAAATGTACATAATTTATTATTTATTGTCTATTCTAGAGCTTTAGCTGTCTTTTAATGGGATAGTTAATCTATTTTTCTGAATATTTATCTATGTTAACTGTAGGATCAAAGCATATAAAAATGTGTAGCTTTACCAATGTGTATGTTTTATTTGTTAAAGCGTCCAAGATATAATGCATTGTAAAATCGAGCCCCCAAGTCAAATGTAACTTAGAATAATAAACTTTATTCTATATGATGATTCATTTTTTAGAACCGCAATAGACTTCCTCTCCATATTAGTCATGAAACATTTCGTGACTTTATGAATCTTAAATCCAAGGAACAGATAGTATTTTTTTAGCATCGTGTCTTACTACCCGTTCAGGTTATATGCCTCTGTAATAATTACACTTGTGTGTTAGAGTTTAGCAAGTTTTAATTTAGAATAAGTGCACCCGCATTTGCGTGAAGTTAGAGTATAAAACCGTTTAAGAAAAACTACCCGACTGGGATCAAACCGCATATACCTGTCCTCGGCAGTCTAGTCTAATGTGAGATTAAGGCCTTAGACCAAAAACTTATATGAACATTGTTTCCAAGTTTGGTAGAAAATTTAAATACTTGCATTCCATTAGGATGATCGCCTCAAATATTTAAAAAATCAACCAAAATTGAATAGCGGTAAATATAAGATTTATAAATTAATACAACTAATGTAGAAGAGTATTTTTGGTGTGGTTGAAAATTGAAATTATTCAGGCACGTAAAAGAGCAATATTAGATAAATAAATATGTCTTAACATTTCAAAATGGGAATGTGGAAACCGAAATGTATTGGGGGGGAGGGGGCACAAGCTTGAAATTTCTCCTAAACTATTAGAAAATTTCCCCTTCAGTGCGGAAGAAATTTTAAATTTGGCAAATTGGCATAAAGATCATCTCGGTTAACATAAAAGTTGAACGGTTTGGAAATCAAAGAATAGGGCTCTGGTAAATGGATGAAAAGTAATAGAAAAAAAAAATGTTGGTATGATAAACAGTTTTAATTTTGTAGAGGCAGACGTAAAAACCTAAAAATAAAAAAGACAAAGAATAAAGATTATCATAAAGGAGATCCATTACGCTGCTATTACATAGCAAAATATCACCTATATAGGAGCGACCTGATATTGAAAATAAATAACTTCTGGTGGAATAGCTCGGTGAACCATTATGCTCTTTTTGCCTATTATTTCATTTAATTATTATATAGTCATCTTAAGTTAATAATGTGGCTATTTTATTATTTCAAATGAGCAAAAACTCTTCGGCAAAGACTAGTTACTTAATAACGACCTAATATTATTTAAAAAAAAATTGTCATTATTTATTTTTTTAACTGGAGTTGCGTTAAACCGTGTTTTTAACTTCTTCAAATAATAAACACTCATAATGTTTGCATATATATTCGTATACTACACATAGCAAACATGTTTATATGGTTCAAGATTAACTCTTTAATCAAAATATAGATTATATTATTGTTCTTTGTGCGATTTTTTCCTCTACTTCAACTTTGCGAGGGATACAATCAGTTCTATAAAATGGCAGTTTTGTTTGACAAGTGTTTGTTGGTTATCGTTTTAGATTTACTTTGCCCAGTCGCTAAACACCCCTTGGCTACTAGCGCCTTTTACCTCCTGATTATGGTAGATTCCAAACAACTTGCACCCCGCCTGGTAAATCTTCCGCGGGGATAGTAATTGTTGTATCAAATTCGGGGTTCGTCCCCTTAAACCATTTTCCAGAAAGTAATAATAATAATAATATTGTGTTGATCCTCTGTGTCTGAACTAGTGGATTATTAGCGTTTGATAAAAAAAAATAACCACGAATATGTTTTTTTTTAAACTTTATATTGCTTTTAACGGATTGAATGCTAATAAATGTTTTGTAATCTCTTTTTGGGAAACTTCGTCACCACAGGTATAGTCTTATTTATATATGAAGGAACTAAAGATTGGTTGAAATCTGTATTTCTCTAATGTCGAATCGTAAAATTTCTTTCGAATCTCGAATCTTTAAAAATTTACAATTTTAAAAAGGATTTGAAAATATTTAATATTAATTTTTTTTTAAATTTGTGTAAGGATTAGTGCCACTGACAAATTATATTTTGTTTCTCATGTCTATTACGTCGTTAGCTATAAAGAGAACACTTTTTTTAGTAAATTAATAAAGGAATATTGTCATTTAAAAAAATGATACTCTCCCAAATACAAAAGTTTATATAATTCCTTTAATTAAATACTTAAAATTGTTATTTGAATTCAAGATCTTCAAAAGTGTATTTGAGATACTTTTTTGAGATTTTTACGAATCTAGAATACCATAGGATTCGAGGATAGAGATTTCGAGCGTTCCATCTCTAGAAGGAACATTTTTTGAGCAGCTATAAGAGTTTTTTTTTTAAAACCACGTCTTAATACCCGTTTGGCCTGTGCCTATAGTTTAATAACGCTAATGGAATATAAACGAGGAATGTAAAACTTTGAAAATGTACCTGCATTTGCGTGAAGGAAACATTCAGCGAAAAACACCCTTAGTGCACGCGGGTGGTATTCTAACAGTGACATCCCCGTCACCGGCAATTCAGTATTTCACGAGAGTGACGAGTTAGACCATGTGACCACCGCTGAAGGTTTATAAATGTTACTTAAACTATTCTCATATAACAATAAGGAAAGTTGCATTGATCTGAAGTTGTCATTTTTGGTAGATATTAAAAAAAAAAACTAATAATTTTATAAGTAATATAGTAAATTGTTATCAATATTGATCGTGAAACAATATATAAACATTTTCTATAAGCTTCTTGCTACCAGAATCCCGACCTAAACACATACGAGTATCACTCTTTGGGTGACCTGACGTTCTTTCTGTTAATTCATAGCTTATATATACTAAACCTTTGAAGCTATGTTCTGACGAAACATTGATTCGTGTTCACATTACGGGTAGTCACTGCCCCAAATAAACGACGGTCGGCACTAATATAAGAAGAATACACCCATCTCGCCCGGTAGCCCGCTGGAAACCCCCTGCGGAGTGTTGGCTAATGGACGTCATCTAACATCATAAAACTGCTGGCCTCATAGTGGTTGTTCTCTATATTTAGCATAGCATTTTATTTATAGCTGCAGTCTCTACTATTTAAAACAAGCTACATATTACACACTATCGGCAAGGTTGAGTGAGGGAGGCTAGGGGTCGGACTATGAACCGGGAAGTTGGGGGTTCGAGCCTAATGGGAATCTTTGTTTTGCACATTTTATAATGATGTCTTTAAACGTGATGTATATACATTTCACCTGTTGTGTCTTAAGGGGTCATACATAAACCACGTAACGCTTTTTTTCTTCTAAACTTGTTTACCCTTTCCCTCCTCCCCTTGGGATTTAGCTTGAACCCCCCCCCTCCACCCTTTGACCTTTCCCCTCCAATTTGTGATACGTAACTTTTTACATCAAAAAGAAAATGTTATTATTGCACAGGGAAGTTTTGTGACATTAAAATTGTTCAAAATCAGAATAATACAACTCAAAATAAATTTTAATTCCTGAATATAACTAATTTTTTAAATAATTTAATAATAATACTATATTATTTATATTTGTGGTTTAAATGCACATAAATTTGAGTATTTAGAAAATTAAAAACCTTTTAGCTACGTATCACTGATATACCCACCCTCCCCCCACGTAACACCATGTTGACCATGTTGTCCTCTGAACAGCGTCACGTGGCTTACGGATGACACCTGTGCTTTACAGCCTTTGGGCCAGTTTCATAGTCAAATTTAGTACACCTCAAGTGCGGCGCTACACTAAGTACAAGACGACAACTACCTAAACTCGAATGGAATGGGCCAGTTTCCTATGCGAGAACGGCCCATTCCATTCTGGTCTAGGTAGGTGTCGTCATGTACTTAGTGTAGCGCCGCACTTGAGGCGTACTAAATTTGACTATGAAACTGGCCCTTTGTCTTAGCTTTCAACACGAATACCCAGAAGCTGTGTCCAGTATTGATAGAGTAGGCCAGTCAATCTCTGTGGTCTAGTGATGAAGTGCTCGCCTCAGAGCCCGATTTTCGTGGCTTCAAACCCAGCCGGGCTTGGCAGATATATATATATATATTTTAGTGATAAAAATCAGCAGCACAATTTCCTTCGAAAGGAAAGTAAAGCCGTCGGTCCCATGTTGATTGTGGCATATAAAAGAAACCTGGAAGATATGTGATAGTACGACTCACGGCAAAATTTGTAGGTCCTTTCTCTCTCGTTCATAGAAACTCTCGTGTGCTGATATAATCAATCGCTTCAGAAAATGCGCGTTAAATATCTAAAATAAATTTTAAAAATATGGAGTAGATTGATTTGTTTTACGAGTTATTGGTTGCATTCGCGAATCCTTATCCCCTTTGTTTGATATTTTTTACAATAAATTATAACACATGCAGTTGACTGTATGAGAATATTTACAATTAGTATAGATTAACTCTCTCTGATAATTTTGTGGAACGGTGATTTTTTAATTTTGAGATTGATTTGTGTAAGGAATGTTTCCCCCTTGAGAGTATATGTTGAGTAGATAGGTGTAAGTTGTTGATCCCTTAATCTAGTTTTGATATATTGTAATAATTTTTTTCTTTGTACTATTTCATTTACATGATGGTCAGTCTTTTACTCATATGTGTTCAAATGTTCACACTCGGCGAACCAATACTAGGCTAGAGTTATTTCAATCGCATTAATTAACTCAATGGGTCATATCGTTGTCAACAGTTAATTTTCATTATTTCTCATCTTAATTTGCTATTCATAATAAAATTCACCAGTAGCGATCTGTGACTTTTTTTTTTGAAAATGACATCACATACATACACCGTAAAATGCCCCTTTAGCCCCAAAAAAATTATACTTAAACCCAAATCTGTATTTTATAAAACTATTATTTTCTTTAGTAAATCTAAAAAAAAAAAAAAAAACAAGGATTCATTCAAACCAAAACATATTCAAGGGTGATAATTGGTTGCCAATCAAGGAATAAAAATATATCTTAAGAGAAATCAGGAATTGAAATAAAATTCTATAGTAGTAAATATCCAGTGAGATTAAATTGATTTAAAACCACTCCATACCCTGGACACAGCGGCTCACAGCAGTGATAAAATGGCTTTATTGTGCTGGGTGGTTCAGTTAGTTACAAATGTATTCGCACTATGTTACCACACTTCTGTCTGGTAACAGATTTTGTACATACTCATCGCACGTCTCTGTGGGCGTTGCGAGATGTTGCGCACGCTCACCCCAACAGGCCTTGTATCCAGTCTCATTTGTGTAAACGCGTTTCATTTTGAGATTGACAAGTGTCAGCCCAGGTTAGACTGCTGCTAACCATGGTAGCATAGGACACAGACTTTCTTCACTGCTCGGAGCGTAATTTTAAAAACATTGGCATTCTGCACTGATGCGCCTCATCAAATTTTAAAGTTGGTTTCAAATTAAACGTTATAAAGGGTGCTTTGTTTGTTAAAATTTTAAAGGGATTGTTCTATCTGTAACTGTTATAGGACTATTCTTAGTTCTTCGTTTTATTAACTAACTTTATCGAGTTGGGTATATATTAATGGTTTGAAGGCACTTTGTGTTGAGTTGTTTGATCTATTTAAGGGGATTTCCTCTGCGGCTAGGATGCCGATAGTCTGCATGGCAGAGAGGGAGTCTGTGGTTGTTTGAGAACCGGGCTGAACTCAAGCTGAGTCTTACTGGTCAGATCCTCTACCTGGGTCAGTCAGGGGTCTAATCAGTCAGCTAACCCTGTTAGCGGTCAGGGTTGAACTATGGTCTCCTGGGTCAGTCAGGGGTCTAATCAGTCGTCTAGCCCTACCTGCGGTCATGATTGAACTTTGGCCTCCTGGGTCAGTCAGGGGTCTAATCAGTCGTCTAACCCTGTTAGCGGTCAGGATTGAACTCTGGCCTCCTGGGCCAGTTAGGGGTCTAATCAGTCGTCTAACCCTGTTAGCGGTCAGGATTGAACTCTGGCCTCCTGGGTCAGTCAGGGGTCTAATCAGTCGTCTACCCCTACCTGCGGTCATGATTGAACTATGGTCTCCTGGGTCAGTCAGGGGTCTAATCAGTCGTCTAACCCTGGTATCGCTAAGGATTGAACTCTGGCCTCCTGTGTCAGTAAGGGTCTAATCAGTCGGCTAACCCTGTTAGTGGTCAGGATTGAACTCTGGCCTCCTGGGCCAGTCAGGGGTCTAATCAGTCGTCTAACCCTGTTAGCGGTCAGGATTGAACTTTGGCCTCCTGTGTCAGTCAGGGGTCTAATCAGTTGTCTAACCCTGTTAGCGGTCAGGATTGAACTCTGGCCTCCTGGGCCAGTCAGGGGTCTAATCAGTCGTCTAACCCTGTTAGCGGTCAGGATTGAACCCTGGTCTCCTGTGTCAGTCAGGAGTCTAATCAGTCGTCTAACCCTTTTAGCGGTCAGGATTGAACTCTGGCCTCCTGGGCCAGTTAGGGGTCTAATCAGTCGTCTAACCCTGTTAGCGGTCAGGATTGAACTCTGGCCTCCTGGGTCAGTCAGGGGTCTAATCAGTCGTCTAACCCTTTTAGCGGTCAGGATTGAACTCTGGCCTCCTGGGCCAGTTAGGGGTCTAATCAGTCGTCTAACCCTGTTAGCGGTCAGGATTGAACTCTGGCCTCCTGGGTCAGTCAGGGGTCTAATCAGTCGTCTAACCCTGTTAGCGGTCAGGATTGAACTCTGGCCTCCTGGGTCAGTCAGGGTCTAATCAGTCGTCTAACCCTGTTAGCGGTCAGGATTGAACCCTGGTCTCCTGTGTCAGTCAGGGGTCTAATCAGTCGTCTAACCCTGTTAGCGGTCAGGATTGAACTCTGGCCTCCTGGGCCAGTCAGGGGTCTAATCAGTCGTCTAACCCTGTTAGCGGTCAGGATTGAACCCTGGTCTCCTGTGTCAGTCAGGGGTCTAATCAGTCGTCTAACCCTGTTAGCGGTCAGGATTGAACTCTGGCCTCCTGGGCCAGTCAGGGGTCTAATCAGTCGTCTAACCCTGTTAGCGGTCAGGATTGAACTCTGGCCTCCTGGGCCAGTCAGGGGTCTAATCAGTCGTCTAGCCCTACCTGCGGTCAGAGCTGAGTCTCAGTCCGTTTAACCAAGGTGGGCCACACTTCCTCCTCGCCGGTGGCTGATGAATTGTCCTGGGTGGCGGAGGAGCTTGTGTTGACCTTGAAACCCAACACTCGTAAGAGTGGGTGGACGATCATCCAGCACTTGGCAGCTAAAGCGTCGTAAAACCTGCCGAGTTTATCCGACCTTTGTGCGCGGCGTGCCTATAAATGAACCTCTCGCAACCACTGTTTGTTTACAGCTCATCACAATGTCTAGGACATGGAGCCCACTCATCTTACCAACCATCCCATCCAATCGGGAATATTTTACATCTTCTTGTCATCCTTAGCACCCGCGAACTGAACATCAAGTTCTAATCAATCTAGAATACCCGCGAGGGAAGGTCCGAGTTCGAATCTGAGGCAGGTGTACTAAGGGTGGTTTTACCTAAATGGTTTTCTCACGCTCCCTCTATGCAAATTTGGATATATTTCATATATAAACTATACCATCCTAATCCCCGTTAGTGTAAGTAACTATATCTGCGGGCGGCCGGAAGAATAGGAATAGTTAGCCCAGTTTCTTACAGAAGTTACCAAACATTCAAAGATAACGCGCATAGATGAACAATTCAACATAAACTGTTTTCATAACTCAGGGATGGTGTGTCGCGATGGCCCTCTTCTATACGAAAGTCTAGAAGAGAGGAGGTCATCGTGACGAGACTCCGCGTCGGGCATACTTCACTGACCCATAGTTTTTTACTGAGAGGGGATCCACCTCTAGTGTGTGAGTTTTGTGATACTCCCCTTAGTGTGCATCACATTTTGGTGGAGTGTCGCAAGTATGCCCATATTCGCCTGGCCCTTGATTTTAAAGGTGACATTCGTTTTTTATTACGCGACAGCACGGATGGAGTTATTTTTTTACTCCGTTTTATACGCCAGGTGGATCTTTTTACAACTCAACACAAAGTGCCTTCAAACCATTAATATATACCGAACTCGATAAAGTTGGTTATTAAAATAAAGGACTCACAATAGGAGTCACAATATTTTTACTTTCCACTTTATTACTTAAATGAGGATATATAAGTGTAAGTACTCAAAGTCAACATATGACATGCGTACAAAATTATCAAATCCACTTTGCAAATGTAAATAATTCTTATTCCCATGTACGCACCTTCAATTCGATATTTAGCAAAAAAAACCCATCGAACCCTCCATTGTTTTTTACCTTTTGGTTTTTTTTCTGCAAGAGTATACTTTCTGCCAACACAATAAATGAAGAACGGCAAGTAATACGATGTTATACATGGCTAGAAATGTGTAGCCTGATTAAAAACTGGCAGAGGACTCAGGATGTTGGTCCAACAAGTTGGCGACAGTAAACGCAGCTTACTTTTCCTCATGTGTTGTCTCCCAACATGTTGGGTACAACTTGTTACATAATAAAAGAGGCTTTAATAGTCGCTTAACGACTCCTTGTTGCTTGTCTTGTATACTAAGCTTAGCCACTCTAAAGTAGTATTTTTTGCTAGAATGGAACTTAGTCTCCTTTTACTGCGGCAACGTCAGTACCAGGAAATTAGGAGTTAACTATTAGGAGTTCATGGTCTAATTAGGCCTTTGCCCGAGTCAATTGCCTCGTATTCTTTTTCATTATGAACATTCCCTATTTTACCTTTTTGACAGATATTTCCTCTCAAGGCACTTGTAAATGTCTATATTTAAAACCACTTAGACTGGTTCCTTAAGATACTTCTAAAGAATGCGACCGCGTTCTAATATATACATTTCTTTCCAAGTTTTGATAAAGGGGGCATTTCAGAGAAGTTATCATTATGTCACTGCTATCCAAATTGGGGCATATTTATCCCTAGTGTATCGGATGTTGTTTGCTGCCTCTACCGGTGGTCTTGACGTTCTCGCAGCATATAGACGAACTCATAGGGGCTATTGACATTATGATGGTAGTCGCCTAGTCCCCAGGATATATGTATATATATAGGATTATTATTATTATTATTATTAGCACCGCGTTTTACTACCCGTTCGGGTTATAGGCACTTACGCTAATGTGTAATGGTAGGGTGATTGTGAGATGAAATGGAGGACCTACAGTTTAACGTTGAATCCGAACCACGGTGGAGGCCTAGCATTCCCCACATTCACATGATGTCTTATCAGAGGTGAAGGAAGGGTTTGGTAATCAGATAAATTTGTGCCGGGACCGAGGATTGAATCCCGGACCCCAGCACAGAAGTCCGACACCTTATCCCTAGACCGCTAGGTCACCTATATATAGGAGAATTTGAGCTATATGAGTTTTCATTCGAATTAATAGGATGTAGAATAGACTTTTTGTGGCTATCTACTTACAACCTTGTCTTTTATAAGTATTAAGCTAAATTAGCTAACTTATTGCTAAGTTATAGCTGCCAGTTTAAAACCTTTGAAAATATTCAAGTAACCTTGTGTCCCTTGTTGTAGGTTTTCACTACTCTATGTTGACCGCCTAATTTTGTTTATTATATTCTAATATTACCTCATAAAGCTCCATTATTAAGTATTAACTTAATAAGGCTATTTGTGACGAGCTTGATATATTGTTCATCATAGCTTACCTTCTCTACTACAGTGAACCCATGACTTCTTTGGTGCTGACTGACAGCTCACAGCTGACTTCTGACAGCCAACATTAAGGTATAAGCCTAAATTTTGACTGTCAGAACTGACAGCTGCTAAACACATGTTTTTACAGATCATATGGTTCGGCGTAGGGATACATAATTTGGTCTGGTAACTTTTCAAAGCCGTCAGCTGTCAGTCAGCACTAAAGAAGCCATGGTGCTGTTTGCTCTATTTATTGTATTATGTTGTATACTCAGAGAATACACCACGACACTCACTAATGGGTATTTTAATTTATATGTAACCTATTATGTGTTTAATAAATTATTGTATGCCATGTACTTGTCCTTTCAATCATAACACCCTACCCCTCCCCCCCAAGGAAGGTGTGTGTCGAAACAAGGAAAGAAGATTAAATTTTTAGGATATGAAAATGGAAGCTTCTAATAGGACATGCTTGACGACTCAATTTAGTGTTAAGGTAACGAACCTTGTAAAAAAAAAACCAACTAAAATTAATGGTTAACCCTCCGTTGGTCGAGCCTCGTCTCGTAACACCGTTGGTCGAGGGTGAGCGCCGTGCTCACCGTCAATCTGTGAACGTTCTATACTAGTAATATTCATATAATTTCAGAATTTGTGTATTCTTTTGAATTACGTTTTGTACTCTTTTTGATTGAGATGCTTTCATTTACAATCTTTTATTAAAAAATTTAACGATCACAAAAAAATTTACAAAGAAAAATATTTTTAAAAAACTCATTAATTGTAGAAAATCACAAAATAGGTAATTAATTATCATCTTATACAAAAGTTTATAAGGTACTACACCTTAAAGTTAATGTACTAGTAATTTTAGAACATATTAAACTATATTACTTAGAATTGATTATAAAATTCTTATACGAGGAGAAACTAAATTAAACTTAAAAAAGAACATATATTGAAACTTATTGATTACGATAAAAGTGTTCCCTTAGCTTTGTTTACTCTAAATTCTTAGTCACTATTCTCAGAGATAACGTCTGCATTTACATGGCAGTTCTGGCAAATAGTGATTGTATGCTCACCACAGATAGCGAACTGGCAATTGGAACATCTAGATGCTATCTTACGATTCTTCTTTTTTGGACAGTAACCACGCTTGACCCTTCCTTGACCTACTTGAGGTAATGGTGCTCGTTCATTTTGTGTAAGTGAAGATGCTGGTGAATTTTCATTCGAAGATCTGTGTGAATACCGCTGGTTGAAGCTCTTCTAGTCATATGATGTTGACTACATATGATTGTTGACTAGATCTAAGACTAAAGTTTTCAGGAACTTCCTTCGAGATATATTTTCTCCCGTGTTGCCTCGAAAATGATTTGGGCGTTGATTGCGCCAACATCAAGCAACGTGAAAAATATTCGAAGAGGCCACCTGTAGCAGTACCCTTGTCACAGTATATTGGGCTTTTAACTTATCTACTACGTCTACGCCACCTTTTGTAAGGTTTTAGAAGGTAATAGCACTAGTTTCCTCAAGTCAGCAGTGGTTTCATCAATGTCATCGGAATCGTGCATCGTTGAAATGAGTATTACATCTCTGTACCTTTTTGGTACATAAGACACTAATAAGGCATCTTCACCAAAAGCAAACAAACTTGAATTTTCTGATCTTCCTTGAGAGTTCACAATTTCAGGTGGAATTTCTCGTTTATTTTTTCTTATTGTTCCCACCACGGTTAGATTTTGTTGTCTAACAAGTTCGTTCACAAGACCGACCGAAATGAACCCGTTATCATGTTACGCCCACTGAATCCAATTGGTTCTATCAACCTTTTTACAACACTAGTTGGTTTATTATCAGAGATAAATGGACCATCTGGTTGAATACCAACATATGCTTTCATTTTCAATGTGTAAAACATCCGTGAATCTACCAATGAAAATATCATGAGCCCATATTTTGCCGGATTTTTAGGCATGTACTCCCTAAAACTACACCACCCACGAAATGACTCTAAAATCTCATCATTTGTGACATATTCTCCAATTGAATAATAGTCTTGACAGCGCTGAATGAAACTCTCGAATAATTCCCTGATAAGAGCTAATTTATCGATGGCTTTTCTTGCGGCTCTTGTTTCCGCATCATCAAAACGAAGAGCCCTTAGCAACATGTACGACATCACAAGACGAAAAATTTCAGGGGTTGTTGGGTCATTCGCTCATAAATCTTGTACAATACGATGAGATGATTTCATATTCCTAGCCAAGTACAACAAAACCATTAGAGCTTTAATTTCGTCATTGTTGCTGTTGACATCACTTTCTCACGTATAGTTCTTAATTTACGTAGACGATCATTTCTGTAACGTATTATCTAACACATTATCTGGAGAGAAAAAAAGACACCAAGATTCATAAACATTTTAGCATGTTGGGCAGTTCTCTTAACTCCAGGAGGTTGTATGACTATGTTTCTTTGTCTCCGGCGTCTGCTGGGACGAGGAGGATGAACGTTCCACAAAGTGACATTATCACGTCCAATATAATGTGGCCCAGAACTTTTGGTTTGATCTTGACCTATGTCATCCCTTAATACTTCAGAATTACTGTCGTGTTCACTGTTGGCTGGTTGCTCTATTTCTGAATCATCGGAATCATCTTCATCAAGTGAAATATTGAGGTCTTCGTCAGAGTCATCAAACAGCCATTGATTAATTTGACCTTCCTGATCCATTTTCAATCAAAATATCACTGTAAATAATAAAAAAAAATTAAAATATATTACAGTAAGATTTTAAGATTAAATAATAACACGATTGGTCGAGGGTGTCGAGGGTGAGCGCCGCGCTCCCTAATACAACGTTCACAGAATGGCATACTGTCAAAGACTGTAGGTCTCGCGTAATCTTATCTTAACCATGCCCCCACCCTTAACATTCCAACGGGCAACTGTACTGGGATTCATTGTTCCTACGCTGTTTCAGCACAAATGCCAGACGAATAAAAAAAGTAGTGAGCTCTGCGCTCACCCCTCGACCAACAAAGGGTTAAGGAAACGTTTAAATGGCAGGCCTCTTCGCCATCTCCCTCCAGTGATTGATATAATATAATGGCTGTCCGCAAAAATGCCAAGGAAAAAAAAATCTATCGCTCTATCCAAGACACAATTTGTTACCGAGACTCTTAAAAATGGAAGAAGGGGATTTAAAGATCTGATAGTGACACCTATTCTGTCCGTGGGAAATATCGATTTAACATACGTGTTTGTTTTCCGGACGGATTCGTTCCGCCATCATTCTTGCGGTTAGTGCGTTAAAATTATTCACATTCTCATTGCGGGCGTTTACTGGGTACGCCTCTACTGATCTAACTGGGTTCAAAAATGGGTTAGGCTACGTATACTAATTAATTGATTTGTATTACTTATAGGTTGGCACGCCGACTAAACGTTAAACTCATATAATCTGTCTTACCGGTGATGAGAATATCGAGGCTTGAATTCTGGGTGGGTGTAGTGAGGGCGAATCTTTCTAGATGGTTTCCCATTCACCTTACACGCAAATGTAAATAAATTTACTTTAAATTTTAACTTCTCATCTGGCTCATTAGTATAATAAAGCGTATATCCCATACAGCTAGGTAGCAACACGCAATACAAAAGGGCGAAGGAAATTTGTGTGCGTGCGCTTAATTCAAAAACGTTACACAAGATACAAATCTATGGGGTTTTATTTTGGTCAAACTTGCAAAATTTCCATATGAACAGACTTTTCGAAATCTGCATACACTTTGAGAGGACACAACGTCACTCCCAGTTTACCACATTCATATATCACAACCTCGAGTGTTTTGGGTAGACGTGCCAGGTGGTAAACAAAAATGACACGGAATACAATAGCCCTTCATCATTCCATGAATTGTTAGAAATATTTTTGGAACAATTTAGGCTCGCCCTTAGAGGTCCCATTAACAAAACACACATTGTGATAAGAACTTTAAAGTAATTTAACAAGAAAATATCATAATAATTAACTAGCAAAAACATGTATTCTTTATTTGTTTTTACAATTAGTTTCCCTTAACTTTCGTGTACTTATGTAAAAGCTTTGGGTAATTTAGACAGCTCGATGGTTATTTCTTACAAATCAATTGAAGATCATAACTCGTTAATGTTTCATTTCGATGATTTCTTTGGAGTTCACGGTGTAAAGGTTTATAAAGTCCTCTGCTGAATTTTCCATTGATTTACATTTCAATTTATTGTTTTATTTCTGTCGATTTAGTTCACTTTCTGATTATGGTTCATGGTCATGAACTATCACCATTTCAACATTTTCTTTTTCATCCTTAACTTAAAAAAAAAACACAGTTCGCTTTGACACATTTACAACGTTCAGTTACATCAGTTAAACTCTTTATGGTAACTATATTTGTGTCCATTAGTAACTATTTTCCTCTTTAACTCTTCATTATTTCAAACTCCATGTTGACATTGGTGATAACACATGTTTCAAACACAAGGAAATCTATTATCAAAGGTAATTACGTCATTGCTAGTTACTGATAGAGCCATCTAAAGGTTTCATGAACGGTATAGCTAACGCCTATAGTTCACGCAAACTTTGGGACCTAGCTTGTATGTGCTTAAGACACACTTGGTATGTTTACATTTTGCCTCAGTAAGACTCAACCTTTAATCGGGTCCCAGTTGGTTTTGAAGCCATCCTAAGTATCTCCATTTGGTTAAAACTGATTTTTAATGAAATATTGACGCGAGCATCCCGTTTACTCTGACTTACCTCACTTGGTTCTGCTATGGTGTAGCTTGTAAAATAGTGCCATAGTGTAATCAACCAAGGTAATAATACTACCCTTCAGGTAAAACGGAGAGTAGTTTATTATAGGTTTTCCCAATATTCACATCAGACAGAACTACGTTGTAGTGAACAGATTTTAATCATGGCAACCATTTTTGTCAGGAAGTTATTAACACCCATTAATATGACTGCCATTTTATTTCCTGTCTTTTAGCACATTTTTACGTGAACTATTTGTTTGATTAATGTGATATGTAAAGGTTATTTTCACTTTAGTCCTTACTCGCTACCAGCGTTTGTTCGGTACCCTTACTGGTGGGCACGCAGACTAAGTCATCAGTCTGGTCTTATTTGGTTTGTAGTTAATTGGGAGATTCGGGGTTAGAATCCTGGTTGGGTGATCTAAGAATTTTTATATAAAATGGCTTTCCACTTTCTTTCCACGCAAATTCGGAAACATTTCCTTTAAATTCTACCATTCCCATTCTTATCAAATTAGTGTGAATATTATGTGGGTACCCAGATAGGTAGTAAAACAGTGCGCGCGCGCACGCACACACACAAAACAAAATACCTACGTAGTTTAAAAACTATTTTGGCCTGAAAACTCAAAACTTTGCTTTTTAAATAAATTAACTAAGCTAGTATACATTAAAAAAAATTGTAATTGTATTTTTTTTATAAATTATAACGTTGGTAAAATATAGAAATATAAAATATTTTATCACCGCGTCTTACTTCCTGTTCAGGCTATAAGCATTTATGATATTACTCTAATGGGGTAGGGATGAGGAAGGAAGCATTTTTTAGGTAATCCACCCTCATTTGCGTGGAAAAAGAGTGGGGAACCATTTTAGGAAAAAACACCCTTAGTAAACCCGACCAAGACTCGAACCCTGATACCCGTCGCTGACAAGCCAACTAAGAATGAATGATGTAGATGTTTGTGACGTGTTTTTTTAAGTTAATCTTTAGTTCATTCGAGCTCCACCCTCTTTTTCTCAATCGGTACTTCTTGGTTCCATGTAGGTTAAAGACGTAGTCCGATCAGTTATTATTTCTTTCGTCTTTTGGGTGTGCTATCTGACAACAACATTTGTAAAACGGTCGCTCTTGTTGACAAGTACCCCGGCCTCTGGACGTGACGAACGTGTGTGTTGTACGCTACTAGCAGGTGTGTTGTCCATATGTGACTCACCTGCCACATCAAGAGGCGATTGTAGAGGTTGTGTCACGCGACCAAGGTCTAAAGATACACGTCACGACCGGGGAATGTCGAGACTGTCAGCTTCCCCTACAACACAACTTGACATCCAGTTGTAAATCATGGTCTAACTAGGGGTTCCTTAACCTTTTACGATTACAGACCCCTAATAGATTGTCCAATATACCCCATACCGCCAGACTATCGTAAGCATCATCATCATCATCACCAGTCCTAATAGGCACGAGTATGACCTCTAAATATATCAATCAATAGTTTGGTTTGACTTTAGATATGCTTTAGATATACTTTAGATACCCAGGAACAAAACAGCTTAGAGAAATAATAATGATTTATTTATAGAGAAATGATTGTCCCGGGTTCGATTCCCGCTGTATAGTTAAGTTTCGGCCTAATCTTGAAATCGTGTGAAATTGCTGCACACTCGAGAGAGAGATATGAATTTCGTCCACCTAATTAGTGGTGTGCTTTTGTACCCTCCCTTGGGTAAATTGACATATGATTGAAAGAACAAGTATATGGCAAACAATAATATATTAATAGTCAATTGGTTACATATAATTATAGATACCCATTAGTGGGTGTCGTGGTGTATTCTCTGATTATATGACAAAATACAATAAATATATTAAGTAGTTGAGAAGGTAAGTTTTGATTTACCATATATCCGGCTGGTGACTAACAGCTTTGCTAAGTTAATACATGTAAATAGAGCTTTATGAGGTAAAATCAGAATCAATATAATAATCATTAGTAGGAGTTCAACAAGGAGTAGAGAAAAGCTACAACAGGGAAACTAGGTAGCTTGCATAGTTTGAAAAGCTTTCAATCTGGCAGCTATAACTCAACTTCTTTAGCTTAATATTTATTAAAGACAAAGGTTGGGAAATATACGGTTATCTTCGTAAGGTTACTAGCCCCTATGAGTTTGTATACTGCGTGAACGTCAAGACCACAGGTAGGGGCAGCTAACATATCGTATTATTCAAACCTCCTCAGTTCTTGTCGTTCAATGGTTTTGACAAAAATTTGAAGTTTGGTTAGGTTAGGCTATGTTGGGTCAACAGCCCGGGCCGTAATTCAACTTTCTCTTTAGAGGTAAACAACTCGTGCGGCCTCAACTAACTTGCGGCCGATACCCGGCATGGCTGAATATTTATCATTGGTATTATTATTATTATATTTATTAGCACCGCGTCTTACTACCCGTTCGTTTTATACGCACTTACGCTAATGTGTAATGGTGGGGTGATTGTGAGATGAAATGGAGGACCTACATTTATCGTGGAATCCGAACCATGGTGGAGGCCTGGCATTCCCCACATTCACAAGATGTCTTGTCAGAAGTGAAGGAAGGGTTTGGTAATCAGATAAATTTGTGCCGGGACCGAGGATTGAACCCCGGTCCTCTAGTACCTTACCCCTAGACCACGAGGTCACCCTTTATAATTGGTGAAAATATGGGTCTACCCTTTCACATTGATAAGTTAACGGCCGGGGACTGGATGTTGTGCCTCTCCTAGTCTTTAGTCATATTATAAGATGTATGAAGCTACGACAGGCCTAGCCATCCGGTAGTGGAAAATATATGGCTTGAATAAAAAACTGACCCCAGGACACAGGCCGGAAACAGTGATGGGTGGATGTATTTATAGAGGAATGGCAAATCACAAATACACAATCAGTATTGATAGAGGTGATAGTTTATTCTAATTTAAAATTGTTCAAAGATGAGTCATATACCCCCCATAATTTGGTTCCCATACTCCCGGCTAAGATCCCTCCGGTCTAACGCGTCCCACTTACTGGAGAAGAGTTCGAACTCCAGTTAGGTGTACTGAGGATGATTTTAACTAAATAGTTTCACACGCAAATGCGAGTATATTTCTGATTAACTTATTCCCTACCCTAATAATGAATCAATAAATCAAATCAAGAGCTGAAATTGTCGGAAGACAAGTTTTTACAGTGCAATCCACGACTGAATTAACAAACTTAAGACGGCAGGACGAGTAGGGTGAATTTAAAGCAAATATACCAGCATTCACCTGAAAGAAGAATGTAAAACCCTATGGGGGAGAAAAAAACTGTTCACTCTGGTGTAGTTAAACACAAACACCCCTGGTGCACGCGTCGATGAGCTTGTGGTCTAAGGCGTCACTCAGGCAATAGATTAGATTGCCGGTAACTGGGAGTTCGGTGTTTGAATCCCGACCGAGTAAATTGAAGGGGTTTATTTAGACTGGTTTCTGCCCCGACTCGAACGCTAATTCAGGTACTTTTTTCTAAATTTTACCTTACCCAGCCCTAACCAATTGGTGTAACTAAATGCGGATAGTCCTAATGCGTAGTAAGACGCGGTGTGTACATACACTAAAACTATTCCAAGTCAAACACACAGTATAGTTTTCTAGGTTAGATACACACACCAAAGATATTCGAGGTCTGATATAAACATTAAAGCTATTCCAGGTCAAACTCAACACTAACTCTAAAGCTATTCTAGATCAGACACATATATATTCCAGGTCAGACATCTACACTAAAGCTATTCCATGTCAGATACACAAACGCTAAAGCTATTCCATGCCAGACACACACAAGCATTATGGGTCAGATATATACAATCAAGCTATTCCATGTCAGACATACACATACTAAAGCTTTTCATATCAGACACATACAACCACTAAATCTATTCCATGTCAGACACACACAAACACTAAATATATTCCATGTCAGACACACACACACTAAATCTATTCCAGATCAGACACACAAACACTAAATCTATTCCAGATCAGACACACAAACACTAAAGATATTCCATGTCAGACACACCCAAACACTAAATATTCCATGTCAGACACACCCAAACACTAAATATTCCATGTCAGACACACACAACACACTAAATCTATTCCATGTCAGACACACCCACTAAATCTATTCCATGTCAGACACACACACTAAATCTATTCCATGTCAGACACACATACAAACACTAAATATATTCCATGTCAGACACACACACACTAAATATATTCCAGATCAGACACACAAACACTAAATCTATTCCAGATCAGACACACAAACACTAAAGATATTCCATGTCAGACACACCCAAACACTAAATATTCCATGTCAGACACACCCAAACACTAAATATTCCATGTCAGACACACACACACTAAATCTATTCCATGTCAGACACACACACACTAAAGATATCCATGTCAGACACACATACAAACACTAAATATATTCCATGTCAGACACACACACACACACTAAATCTATTCCAGATCAGACACACAAACACTAATCTATTCCAGATCAGACACACAAACACTAAAGATATTCCATGTCAGACAACCCAAACACTAAATATTCCATGTCAGACACACCCAAACACTAAATAATTCCATGTCAGACACACACAAACACTAAAGCTCTTCCAGGTCAGGCACACAATCTGGGTGGTCAGCCCTGCCTCTGCTTATCCTAAGCTAGGCCATTATGATCGGTTAAAAGAGTGTTTGTTCGCACGTCTTGGCGGCCCCACCGATTGTTTTGTTTGTCTCACTTGCGGAAGAAATCCAAATTAGCGAGATAGCGACCGCACCCTGGATCTGACGTCGGCTCGGTTACGTACACACTGTGGCAACACTCACGAATGTCGCTTCCGTCATTGCTAGAGTGTACCGGTTTTCCGTTTCCTACTTATTAATCACACAAACAAAACAAGTCGACTTTAATAAACTGTCTGATACGTTTTTGTTACATGTTATAAGCTCTAACCCGCATCGGTGATCGAATGGTCTAACGCGTCACTCTCGTGTTTGGATTGGCTCGCCGGTGACGGGAAGATCAAGGTTTGAATCCGGCCGGATATACTGTGGATGTTTTTCAAGAAACTATCCAATCTTTCTCCACGCAAAAATTGATACATTTCCTTTAAAATTCTAACTTTCTCATTCTTATTCCAATATGTAATAATTAATGTAGTTATACTTATAAGGGTTCGACCAGACTGACAAGCGCGTGTGAGCGAGTGCATGATTAGTTGACTGATCCTAGTTTATTCATGAAAATGTCTCATACAAAGACACTTTGCGCATCTCTGCGCCTCAAAATTCTTACAAAAATATTGCATCTATATAAAAAAGAAAAAGTAGAATTGGTGATTCTTATTTGTAAAGGCATACTCTAATTATAATATATTGAAGTATTAACATACCGGGACAAACAATCACGTATATGTATATATATAGTTTATGGTCTTACTAATTAAACTAGGCCGTTAGTAGCAAGTGTACTAAACCTATCGGCGGTAATAGAAAAAAAGTCAAATATCATGTCAATTTGAGAAGTTTTCCTAGAACAGAATGGACCAATATTCAATAATATTGCCTAGCGCCTGTAAACTAGACTGTTCCGGCTCGAGCGCGCGCACTTGAGTTTGGCCACCTCTCATTACAAGCAATGTTTTAAATTTGATTTTTTTAGTCGCTCGTTCGTCCAGTTTGACCGTACACTAGCCCGAACAGGCACTAAGATACCCCCCTGCGGGACGGTGTTTAGAATAGTCCCGCAGTAACCCCTGCTTGTCGTAAGGGGTGAATTAAAGGGGAGGCTTCCGTGCAGGACGTACCTCGTGTAGGACAAACCTATCCTATAACTTTCATTTCGCCTCCTTTTCTTATTCCTTCTCACTTTTCCGTCTCTCTCCTTCGTTCTTCTTCCTTCTCTTTCGCTTTCTTTACCTCTTTCTTCCCTTCCCCTGCCGTTTAGTCCTGCACAGAGGTTTTTGGCTCCACCGTTGACGACCTTGGCAGCTAACACGGCTCTCCTTGGACAATTATTGGATACCACTGCCACGGTGGCGCCGAAATTTGTACAAGAGGTGAAACAGCCACAAAGGTCGTCTCCCCCACCTGTACTACCGAGGATCCCGGGGGGGGGGGGACTCTGGACTCTCCTCGGGGAATACCCCCTAGCCCTCCTCGGGGGAATAAATTAGGTGCGACTGTTGTCGAGCCGCTCAATTCCGTCTCTAGGACTCTGGAGGTTGGAATGAGTGGTGGAACAGGTGAGGCCGCAAAGGTGAGTCCAACTGATGCCTTGAGAAAGGACCAGCGAGGGATCTCCGAGAAAAATACTTTAAAAAAATCATCTAGGGCCTTAACAAAGCCTTCGCGCAAGGATCCAACGGCCCAATCTTTCCAGGATAAACCAAAGCCTCTCCTGAAGGGGGAGGTCCAGGAGAGACTGGGGAAGGCAAGAGGACCTAAAAAGGTTCTCAATCAAATTTTTATTCCTAAGAGATAGTGTCATGGATTGCGAGAATAATTAAATTTTATATTAATAAATATCACTACTACAGTGGAATTGTAGTACTTTCTATGCCCGTATAGAGGAAATTAAACTACTAATTTCTTACCTGCATCCTTCAATCTTATGTTTGCATGAGACTCATTTCCACCCTGCTGACAACTCGATGCTTCGTGGGTACGATGTATATCGTACCGACAAGCCATTATTTGATTGGGCTAGCGGAGGTGTGGCTATATTCGCACGAAGCAATATATACAATGCACATATTAATATCTTGTCTGATCTCCAAGTGATCGCTGTCCGAGTCTCCCTTTTTTATGGAAGTGACAGTACGCTGCATCTACTTCCCACCAGGTGAACGTGTTTCAAAGAGGAGACTAGAGGGCCTCTTTATACAACTTCCCTCCCCCTATATCATCTTGGGGACTTAAAGCACATAACCTGATGTGGGGATCTAATTTTACAGATGCCCGCGGGAGGATGGTAGAGGATATACTTGTCTACGGGAAACCTGGTGTTAATGAACACCGGGACCCAGACACACTTCTCCACCTTTTATGGTGTATCCTCTGCCATCGACCTAACTTTATGTAGCCCCGGGATCGCTGCTCATTTCCTTTGGG
The DNA here is from genome assembly GCA_039000515.1 of Timema cristinae. Taxonomy (NCBI): domain Eukaryota; kingdom Metazoa; phylum Arthropoda; class Insecta; order Phasmatodea; family Timematidae; genus Timema; species Timema cristinae. The sequence goes on from JBCFYV010002255.1 coordinate 29,617,413, forward strand.
AGGTTCACTGGGACCTATGTGGCCGCGATCATTTCCCCATTCTGCTTTCTGCACTTCAAGATCCTCCCAGTACACTACGGCTACCCTAGTGGGTAATTAAACGAGCTGACTGGGATAAATTCCGCGAGCTCGCCGTATTTAACGAGTGCAATTCTCCTGTCGTCGATGTTAAAGCTGGGCATTTTACTTCGACGGTCATCACGGCGGCGAGTGCTTCCATCCCTAAATCCTCGCCAAATCCGTGCCACCATCCTGTTCCCTGGTTAAACTAGGAGTGTCGGTTGGCTATTTAAGACCGTCAAAGGGCCCTACTTCTCTTCCATCGGCGTCCTACTTTGGATAATCTGAAGTCATTCCGCTTTCTACGTGCTCGAGCTCGCCGTGTTATTCGAGAAAGCAGAAGAAAGTCTTGGATACAGTTTATTTCTACCCTTACAATTTCCACTACCACTATTCTTAAATTACGTATTAGCAAAAATTCTATTAATAATATATTTGCCCTCGTGTCTAACGGTTTCCTGGTCTCATGCCCTGTGGAAGTCGTTAATGTGTTGGGCTCAATATTCTTCGCAATCTCTTGCACTGCGATCTACTCTATTAAGTTCGCAGTTCATAAGAGGAACATCGATCTCCATAATATTGATTATGATCAAAGTCAGGAGAAGAATTAAAAATCCCCCTTTACTATAGATGAATTGACCTATGCCCTGTTCCAGGCGGGAAACACAGCTTCCGGTCCAGATAATATTCACTACGAAATGTTGCGACAGTTGCCCCTGCCGGACAGGCATTTCTGTTGGACCTCTACATTTGTGTTTGGGAATCTCGTCAGTTCCCAACACTATGGAGGCAAGCAACCGTTATACCGATTCATAAAAGTGGCAAGTATAAATTAGAGCCAACTAGTTATAGACCGATAGCCTTAACTAGTTGTGTGTGCAAAGTATTGGGGAAAAAATGATCAATAAATGATTTATATGGTATTTAGAATCCCGCAATCTGCTATCTAATATTCAATGTGGTTTTCGCCGTAACCGAGCCACGGTGGAATACCTTGTCTGTCTCGGGACGGCTGTTCGTGATGCCTTTCTCCATAAGCCGCGTCTTCTGGCTGTTTCACGTACCACGCTGTGGTACGGCATATTGAAAACACTTTTTAATTGGGGGTTCAGAGGGAACCTCCTTGTTTTTATATCTAATTTCAAGTCGGATAGACACTTCCGGGTAAGCTTGAATAACACTATCTGATAATTTTATTCAAGAAAATGGGGTGCCTCAGGGTAGTATTTTTAGCTGTATGTTGTTCGCTATCGCGATAAATTGCATTGTGGACAACGTGCGCTTACCTGTTCGTTCATGCCTCTTTGTGGATGACTACGCAATTTATTGCAGTTCGTCAAGTCTCCACAGGGTTGGACTACCGTCCAACTCTCTGTCAACAATCTGTTGTCGTAGGCATCGCGTAATGGATTTCGCTTCTTCGCAGCCAAGACGACGATCGTCTACTTCCATAGATTACGCGGAATACATCCAGTCGCCAATATTTTAATTAATCACGTCGTTTTACCAGTCTCATAAACAGTAAGGTTCCTGGGATTTTTATTTGATTTTAAATTAACTTGTATCCCCCACACCTTCTGATGGATTCCTGGTCTTTCAGGAAAACTGGTGGACCAGGCAGCCAGGTAGGAGGTCCATCTCCTTCCTGAGGCGAGTTTGGATGTTATGTTTTTAGATTTAAATTGTTATCTTTGGTGTGGGGTGGCACGAGCAATGGGTTTCGACCCCTGCTCAGAACAAGCTGCGGTCCATCAGGGACGGTGTTTTGTGGTGGCCCTCTTCTATACGAAAGACAAAAGACAGGAGGTCATCATAACAAGACTTTGCTTCGGAGATACGACCCACCTCCAGTGTGTGAGCTTTGTGATGCTCCCCTTAGTGTGTATCACATTCTGGTGGAGTGCCGCAAGTATTCTTCTATCCGCCTGGATCTTAATTTTAATGATGACCTTCGTTTTTAACTATGCGACAGTGCGGATGGAGTCATATGTTTACTCCTTAGTATGCGCCAGTTGAATCGTTTGAATGCTATTTGAGTCACTTCTATAAAGTGGCTCATTTGGATTTTATCTCATATTGATATTATTTTTAACTTTTTTAGTATCTTTTAATATGATCGTTTTGTCTTTTTAACAAATTGTATTTTAGTATGCTTGTTTTGTCTTTTTAGCGTATTTTTATTTCAATATTTTTTGTTCTGTACTTTTAATGTAGTGTATACACCTTTGGTCTTTTTTTAACAGATGTATCATTCAATTTCTACTAATAGCCAATTTGAACACTTCTATGGAGTGTCTAAAATGGGTATTTTATCATATTGAGATATATTCTTTCTTTAGATATATTTATATAAAAAGAATAGATCTCAATGCATGCAAGGCATGACCCATCGTGAGTCTGGTGACGCGATACAGGACGCAGCAGAACTTGCGAGTGTCATCAAAGAAACCCCGCCCCTTGTTGATTCCCAAATCACGCTATTTTAATCCATTTTATTATTTTTCTCTTGTCTATGGTTATCTTTATAAGTATTTATGTTTCAGTTTGTATGTGGGTTTGTGTTGCTGTGGACTCTGACTCTCATCAGCATGGACCGCCATCGTTGCATTGTGGTACCCCCCTACCGGTCGCGCCTCACTCCCACCCTCGCCGCGACGCTCACCGTCGCTACATGGCTTGTGGGTGCTGTGCTCTTCCTGCCAGTCGCCTTTTGGTTTAGACAACAGGTATACTAGCGGTTCTTAATCAAACTATCAAAGTAACCGCTGAATATGATTCCATTGATCTTCTGTCATATTGAATGGCAGGAATACGCTTTAATAATATTATTGGGTCACCGTAGAAAGAATAATATTTAGCACCGCGTCTTACTACCCGTTCGGGTTATACGCTTTAAGTACTAATCACGTTAATGGATTTAGGAATTGGGAAGGTTGAATTAGAGGAAGTGCACTCACATTTGCGTGGAGGGAGAGTGGAAAACCATTTAGGAAAAACCACCCCCAGTTCACCCGACCGAGATTCGAACCTCAATCTCTCCGTCCTCAGCAGTCAAGCTCAACATGACAAGCGCGTTAGCCAACTACGCCACCGAGGTGGGTCGTAGAAAGAACCATTTATAGTCTGATATGGAAAGGAAGGAAATTTTTTGACAGTTATTTAAGTTACTCAAAATAATTTTCAGATATGTACAGGTCAAGGTATGTTTTTTAAAGCTTGCAATTTTAATAAATAAAATCATTGCCCATAAAATAACACTAATATTATATTATGTTATGTTAATATTTAGTAAAATATTACCAATTCTTATCTAAAAAAAGTTTTTATTACTTTTAAAAGTTCGTTCCTACCTGAATCTTACTCTGGATTAAATTAAAAATAAATTTGCATGTGCCAACATCGCCCAAAAGTCTTCTATTTGTGCATCATCTGTCAAAACTCATCCCATCAATCAAAAGTGACAGTTTCTGAGTATGTTACTCTTGGCGTAAGAATATATTAAAGTAGTTCTATCTACTTTTTGAACCGTCATATACTTTACTTCCTATGGTGATTTGAATCTAAGTTTTGTCAATTTATGTCATAGACATGCAAGTGACCCCACGCTCCAAGATGCCAGTTTCTTGATATTGAATTATAACAAGATAAAATTTATGTTCAGGGGTTGTAGACCAATTGAGAATAACTAATTAGGAGTTTGATATGTTATTAATAATCAAAAATAAACATTAATACATATTACAAACAAGAAACTATACCTGTACAAGAGACAACGAAAGCATACGTGTGCAGCAAAAATCATGTTACTACTGTCTCTTCTCAGTCCAACGCAGACACATTATTACTTCCATTGCTCAAACACCTGTGCAGCACAGATGTCACTACATTTTTATTCGCTGTAATATAAATTTACCTCTACTTCAACACTTGATGGATTGATTTACCTCTTGATAGGAGAGCTGAGATTCAAATCTCGACCTAGTGGTTTCTCACAAGTGATTTATTACTTTGGTTTTCCCACTTCTTCTCCATAATAAGAAGGGTGGGTGCATGCTTTTTAGTCAATTCAAATGAAATGGTACTTGTAAAGATGGCCCATGTATCTAAACCACATCGTTAGCATGGCTTGTCCTGAAGGTTTATTTACAGCTTGTACACAATTACCGTGAAATATCTTACCTTGAGCGATCGAAGTATTGCCTTATCTTATAAGCTATACCATAGTGTAACTCGTCAAGATAAGATTGCTACCTTTTAGGGTAAATGAAATGTACATTATACGAATAATAAAAAGTAATGAATGATTATTGATGTACAAAAATAAAAATGATAAATAAATTGGTGTTAGGCACTTGTGGCCTTATTTTTAAAATACTTAAGGCTTCATTGTTTTTGTATAAAATATTGTTATCAGTATCACTCTCTTGATGCTGTATTTCTAATATAATTATATAAATACCCCACTCACCATAGCACCTATCCTACTATATGGCCATTAAAAAACTGAGTTTGATGGTACCGACATCTTTGCTCTCAGGAAAACATGCATTTAGCAGGTTTTGTAACTGGCCAACTCATATATATTTTTTTTAAATTCCAGTACTTTATATTTGGTCTGTAAAAACTCATAAAGTCGGAGAATTTCAAAACCTAGAAACTGTACCAATCCTGTGCAAGTTTCTGGCCGATTTTAACACAAATGTCACGCAGACCTTCATAGGGTGTATACCAACACATTAAAATGAATCCTTAGCGCTCTTGTCCACCAAAGAAACAAAATTTTAAATACAGACACATGAATCCTTAGTGCTCTTGTCCACCGCAAAAACTTGGTGGCCAAATGGTCTAAGACATCACTCTCGTGTTGATAATTGTGCTGGTTGGGTCTATCAAGATGGTTTTTCATTATCCTTCCTCGCAAATATGGGTATATTACCTCTAAAATGCTTCTTTCCTCACCCTTACTCCATTATAGTACCTAATTCGGAGTATATCATTTCCAGCGCACTGACAACCACCAGACAATCTGCACCTTGGTGTTCCCCAAGTCAGACAAGGTGAATCTCTCCCTGTGCTTCACCATCCCTTTGTTGCTGTTTGCCTGTCTTTTGCCCATGGGCCTGCTGGTGTACCACTACCAGAGAATCTTCCAGAAGTTGCTCTCTACTAGGAACAGGTTAGTACTGCCTGCATAGGACTACACCTGCCTTCTTAAGATTAGTGTTTTTACAGGGGATTGATGTTGTTTTTTTCTCCTGATGAAAACTGTAAGAAATTTCCATGCCTATATTAAGTTTTTATTTATTCAACTTTGTACCAGTACAAAGAACTAGATTAAGATTAGGATACATAACTTGTTATTGCGTTAAACCATTGAAATAGCTTAGCAGGTCATGTCGAGGTGGCAGCACCAATAAGATGCTGAGAAAATATAGTTATATTATACATATTCCACATAGATTGCGTGTTTTTTTTAAATGTATATAACTTATGTAAACGATTTACATACCCATGAAACAAAAAGCTCTTTGAACAAGCCACTCTCTAATGACACAGGAAATTAGAAAGGTTTTTAGATGAAAATAAAAAAGAAAATTAGTGGTGTGAAAGTATAAATGAAAAGGATTTTAACTGTGAGGAAGGTAATGGTGCTGTAAAAAATTCAGATAGTGATTTGAATAATGATGTGGAGATAACATTTCAAAATACTATTAAATGTTTTCTAAATTTGTTTAAATTTCAATATTTAAAATCTGACTACTATAACTAGATTTACAGGTAACTAAATATGCAGTGCCACATTTAATAAAATGGCAATGTGTGCTACATTTAATGAAATACAAGTAAGATAACACTACAGATTCTATAAAGTCCGCACAAATATAGTGTACATTCCACGTGAATAAAAAAGGAAGAAAGCAACCGCATTCAATTAAGTATATATGAAAGTTGAAGCTTAGGGAATAAATGATTATAGCTAAGGACATCAACCATATCTGAATCATATTAAAATAAATCGGAAAATGACACATGGACACGGGAATTGAACCTGAGACCTTTGATTTAGCGCGCCAACATTTTATTTGTTTGGAGCCCTTTTAAAATGCGACACCCCTTGTATTGTTAACCTTGCAGGTGGGCGGTTCCATGTGTGGTGGTGAGCAGTCCAATAGGCACCAACTGCAGCGACAACACTCGTCGGGACAGCGAATTGAGTTTTGTTGGTAGCCTTGTGATGCCTTGGTCCAGGAAAGCGTCAAACTCGTCCACTCAGCAATATATCCGTAATGGGTCCATGTCACAGCATGAAGAGCTCAGGCTCAATAAGGTACAAAAAGCTCGTGTATAAGTTCCAAAATGACTTGATCCCAGTTCTTTAGTGGTTTATAATCTAAAAATTCTTGGTTCACTCTCAGCTTTCCCCAATTAGATGTAATTTTGTGTACAAATGCTGATGAGTGCATATTACATTTTATGATAGTAGAGTTTGATACTACTCTTAAGGTGCGGCAGAAGGGCGCACAAGTAATTTTACAGTTTTTATGGCATTACAATTTTTTGACCAAAATAAATCAAGTATTTCTCCCGTAGCAACATAGAGTTTAGATTTCTGCACATTCTAATAATAACAGATCTTGAATATCTGTCAAGAATGTCCTGGAAAGTTGTCAAAACATTTTAAAAAAAGAGAAAAAGTTTTGACAACATTTCAGGACATCCTTGACAGATATTCAAGATCTGTTGATATTAGCATGTGCAGAAAACTAAACTCTATGTTGCTACTGGAGGGATATTTGATTAATTTTTGCCCAAAAATTTATACTCTATAAAAACTGAAAAATACTTGCACTCCCTTCTGCCGCACCTGGTGAGGATGAAAGGGATGTGAGAAAAGGTCCATGTTTTTCAGTTTTTCTAGAAAAACTTTTTTTTTTTTTTTTGCCAAAATAAATAAAGTATTGCTTCATTACAACCATAGAGTTTAATTTTATTCACATGGTAATATCAACATTTGTTGAATATATGTCATGAGCATAACGACATTAGATGGGTGAACTTTTTAAATGAAGAGAAAAGGTTGTCATAAAATTCTAGGACACCCTTGACAGATATTCAGGAAATGTTGATACCCCCAGGTAAAGAAAATCAAACTCTTGTGTTTGTACTGAAGCAATATTTTATTTCTTTTGGCGTAAAAACTGCAAAAGCACTGACCTTTTCTTGCCTTCTCTGCATCCACATCTTAATATCCCCTTCCAGGGTAAGATTGGTTTTCATGGTGTGAGTAATATACAACATGATAGAAAAACATGTGTTTTCAGAAGCAACACTCATATACGAAGGGTACCGATTAGGGTTATATTTTTAATACTAGATAAAAATAGAGACACCAGTTTTTAGCCAAGTTTCTAACTTTTACTTTACATCCATTACTGTTTCCAGCCTGTGGCTTGAGTTGATTTTTTATTCAAGCCATATATTTTCCACTACTGGCTTGCTGTTGTATCTTCATATGCCCTATAATTTAATTTGGGACTAGGACAGGCACAACATCCAGTCCTCGGCCATTAATTTATCAATGTGAAAGGGTAAACCCACATTTCACCAATGAAAAAATTTCCGCCCATTCTAGGAATCAAATCTGGGACCCTTAGCTCAGTTGACATATGTGCTACCGACAGAGCTAAGGTGTCAGATTAATATATGATAACTATGGGTTTATATATTAAATACTCCATAAAGTTTTAGAAAAAATGTAACCAATTGAGTACATAACAATAATTTGTTGGCGAAATTTTAGAACTTTTTTTCTTGGCAAATTTGTCATTTGGGGGATTTGATTAATTGCATAACATTTATGAAGGAATAAAAAATGTGGAAGTAGGGGATCAAAGCTAATGGGTAGATTTCAACAAAAGTATGTCATACACAGTTTTGATATGGTATTAGGTAAGCTGAAGAAAAGCACTGTACAGTGCAATTAGTTGTTTGTGTGTTTTATACATACTACCCATACGATATATCCGCATATTTCACTAATATGTTAAAGATCAAGAAGTTAGAATCCATTGAAAATGAACTAGAATTTTTGTGGAGGGAGAGTGGGAATCTATTTAAAAATATATATATTATGTACACAGGGCCAGGATTATAACCTCAAATTCTCCATTATCAGCAAAGTAGATAAGATGAAACTGAAGCCTTTGGTCACGTGTGTGCTAATATTAAAATGAGGGAAATAATAACAAGTATATTAAACAGATGCTAGGACGAATCCTCAACAGGGACTGCAGATAACTGAAACGTGATGTTTTTGGTCACCTGAGTTATGTGAAATGTTAGCAAACCTTGAATATCAAGCTTTGGCCCTTTAGCTTCTATTGAGGTTTCATCCATAAAAATAGTTCTTTAGATAAGTTGTTATTTTGTCCCTACTACTCATAGGAGGGATTTGCTGCCATCAACACTCAGTAGTTAGAGAGTGAGAATGCAACAAGTTTTGATCTTTCTACAAATTTCCTATTTATTCTCAAATATAAAAGCCGCAAAGCAAGTTGGTGATTCCATTACATTGTTAGCTATAGGCTAAAAACACACAGCTCTCTTTAAAAGCTAAATGAGTATTTATTTCGTATCTGCCGGCAAACTTAGGATATTGTTTGTAAAAGGCCACAATTTTAGTTGGAAGGGCTTTCTCAAGTGGCGTAGCATGGAGAGGGGGTGTAGGAGCGGTTGCCCCGGGTGCAAAATTCTTAGGGGCACAAAATTTCAAAAGAAAGGGTATTGGCTATTTCACGTACAACCTGTAGAAACAGTGTGTCTTGGTTCATGATAGTAGGCTCGTGGCTGCGGTGGCAGATATTAGCGATAGCAAATTTTGAATGTCAATAATTTTTTTTCAATTTGATGGCTTCAATTGTTGAAGTTCAATGTATGTGTGATCGTTGTGATTTTCTGGTTTTTTTTCGTGCAATGATTAATCAAAACGTATCAGAGATCTACAATGAGTCAAGGAAGACCGAGTAACCAGCAATGCTGTCAATTGAGAGAGATTTCAATACTGTTATTGAAAAATTTTCCCAAATTAAAACCAGGAGGTTCTAAATAAATTTAAGTATACTAGCTTTAAATTAATTTCACTTTAATAAGTCTGTATTTTCTAAAGTACAATACATGTGCATAGAGGCCAAGGGATTTAATCGTGAATTGGTAGGGACTAAGGGAGTGCTAAAGGGCCACAGATTAGGGGATGCAATATTTGCCTTGCCCCGGGCGCTAGCAAACCCACACTATGCCACTGGCCTTCTCAAAGGCTTTTTTTTCTCTCCTGAACCCAACCTAAATCAGGATAAACAAAGAAAATAGTTGATCATATTAATTGTATAATATTTATTTTATATATTCAATCATTAGGAGGATCATTGAATAAATATTGTTCAGTTATAAATGTCATAATTGTCCTCAACAGCATATTTTACCTGCTTAAGTAGCTGAACAGTCCAAGGCTTCACTCTTGTGTTAGACTGGCGAGCTAATGGTGGGGTTTGAATCCCGGCCAGGTCTACTGATGCTGGTTTTCCCTAAATGATTTTCCACTCTCCTTCCACGCAAAGTGGCTATATTACCTCTATCATTCCTTCCTTATCCCTAACTAATTAGAGTAATTATCATATATATATGCATATAACCTGAACAATTAACAAGACGCGTAAAAAAGGGCATATTTTAGTCGATTTTAACCATTAGCTCAAATGCAGCTTATTTTTTTTACTTATTAAACTTTTTTTCTAAGTTTTGACAACATGTTACTTTGCCCTTTTAGCACCTGCGTGTGGTGAGAGTGCTGTTGCTTAACGTGGTGGTGGTTCTCCTCATGTGGCTACCAATCACCGTCGTCATGTTCCTGATATATGTGGACGGTCGCCGTCCCAATGAAGACACATCCTTCTTCCTGAGATCATGTCACTTCCTGTGGTCTCTGGTAGTGGCTCTGTTGAACACAGTGGTGAACCCCCTTTTGTACGGGATACTCTCGGAGAACTTCCGAGCCTGCTTCTCTCGCTGGTGGTTTGGGTCGAAGCAGGCTACAAAGCTGAGCGGAGAGAAACACGATGTCATGAGGGAGTGCGGGAAGAATAAGAGTGTAGGTAGTAGGACTCCGAGCAGTGGGAGGGTTAGCGGATTGCCACATCCCTTGGCAGGAAGACAGCAGAAGAAGAACAGTACCTGTAGTGTTGCCTCTATACTAGAAACACCAGAATGTTTTGGTAGATAAAACTTTAATTTATGTCCAACATGTTATGACATTCAAGAATTAAATGATCAAAAAGTGATTTTAATGAGCTGCCAAAAAATAAGTACTTTAATGCAGTTACTTGAATAAATAAATTCCAACAAAACATTACAGTGGTTAGTTTGTGCTGCAATAGAAACGTTTAGAGAAAGTTGAAGTGTCAATACAATGCAACATAATGGACTGCATTAATAAATAGCCTTATGAAGATTAGATTTTCTACCAATTCTTGAAAATAATTTTCTAACCAGACATTGACTGTCACATAATTTATCTATAACATTCATAAGTAAATAAAACATCCAAGCAGTTGACAATAGTGTTTTAAGGGAGTGTTATTATTCCTATGGAACATCAAAGGAAATGTTAGCATTATGTGGATGGTTTCATATTGTTCCATTAATTTAGATTCCATACTACACAGCCAATGTTGCCAGAGTCTTTCAATACATTCAAGAGTATAACTAGTAAAATATATGAAGGAAGATATGGTACAAATAAAGAGGGATATGAACAAATAGGAACAGACACAATATTACTTTTACAATGAAAAGAGAAACAAGAGTTCTGACTGGACAAAGAAAGTAAAGACTGCTTCTGGAAGAAAATTTGTCAGTTTTTGTTCCTAGACATCTTGTCTATGCCTTTCTTCATCTTTGCTATCTCAAAGATTGTAACGAGTTATTTAAAAAAATATATTTATTAAGTTATTATCTTAATATTGATATTGGCCAAAAATAAAATAATATACAACCCATGTTATAATTTTAAATGCCATATGATACCTCTTAAAACACTTATCTTACATACATACATATTTTATGAAAATGAAAAAAGGGTTATTTAAACACTTGTTCAATTGTGTTAGTAGTAATAAAATTGGTTTGACAAAAACATTCACAGTTTGAAACGTAGCCTCCGTTATCCACCTTATAACAAATTACTGTCCAGCAAGGACATACTGTTAATGTTTTACCGTGATGAACAAACAATGTAAACCTAATTCAAGTATTAATTTTATTCTGAGAACTGTAACACTTTACTCAATGGCACTCCTAATAGAATAAAACAAAGACAATTCAAGCTAAAGAAAATGTGTTAAAAAGTAAAATTTTGTGTATAGATATTATGCTATATTTCTATGGTAATTATGTCAAAGTTTATGTACCAGATTATTTTTATATGAGGGCTGAAGATTCAGTGGCGTAACTAGAGTGAGGCAGGTTGGGCACACTACCTGGGCGCCAACTTTATCAGCAATAATATAAGTTTCAATTTTTTTATCAATTAAAAAATATTTTATTATTTTTGTAAACTGTATTGAAACGAGCAATCAATATGAGTATCAATATAAAAATTCAGCCAAATTTTAAAGAACAATTTTCAAAGAGTGCCATTCCATTTATTTTTTTTATTTGCCTTGGGTCCCACCAACTCTAGTTACGCCTCTGTGGAGATTGTATAAATATTATATATAATTTAACTCTCTAAGTTAACTATACCAAATAAGGCCTAAACATTTAGTTTGATGAAACATCGTGATAAAATATTTTAGTGACAATGGCTGATTTATCTGCCACATAGCATACATAAGTTATTCTTATCATCATCTTACTAATGTGTCTAATGAACTATTTACTACCTCATGCACAAATCCTTCAAAGTTAATATTTTTTTTTTTTAGAAATCCACTTGATGATTTGTTGTAATCTTACATTTTAAACCTGGTACTTTAAGTATTTACATTATGCCTTCCTTCTTGCTCCTAGTTGGTAGAGTTTTAATTTTGATTACAGCATTTTGTTTTTTGGATAAATAACATTTCATTGACTTAAACAATCTTTATTTATTTTTGATTTATTTTCTTATTAATTGATTATTACACATTATAGTTTATGACTGAGCCACCATAAAGTTATTTGATTTAAATTTCAAAACAAAATTTATCAATACTCAATTCAATATTTATGGAGTTACCAGCACATAATTATATCAGTTACAATTTATTAACGTCAAATTAACCGTATACAAATCAAGGATTCCATGGTGTAGGCTAATCTTTGTGGCAAAACTACAAAATGAAATTTTACTTTTTTAAAGTAATTTGAACCTTTATTTTCTTATATGCTTCAAGCTATGTAAACTCTGTGTACTTCTCATGACAAAACAAAGATATAAGCATTTTCTTACCTCCAAACCTTGACTCATTGATTGGCTCATTGTCAATATTTGAAATACAGTACATAAAAAACTATACATAACTGATCCAATAGAATGATATTTAACTTAAGTTTCCTACACAATAATTAATATAATTCTAAAAGTAACTTACTAGGCTGGGACACTCAAATGTTAAACAATTAGGAAACCCATTGGATAAATAATTTTTATAATTATGAAAATCGATAAAAAATTATAAGTGAAAATTAGATTAATAAAGTACACTTAGGGAAAGAGGAAAAAATGTGAGTAGAATCCAAAGCACAATGTATCATCTTCTCTCTTCTATTAGTAAAAGTAGTCACACATACATTGAAACACAAAGTTACATTTTACTATTGTTGGGACTTCATAAAACAAAGAGAAGAAAAATACTTTCAACAAACACTAAACTAATCTATTTACTACACAACCAGGATTACCAGTGTTTACAATGTATTCAAAATTATTAATAGTGTTACAAATAAAGGAAGGTACAAATTAAAGAAACAATAATTTAGAATGAAAAGAGGAACAAAATTTGCACTGAACAAGGAGGTAATGGCTGTAACTAGAAGATAATTGCTTGATTTTTGTTCCTACCCATTCTTCCTGTACTTTCCTTCATGTATTTATTATTATAGTATATCTCAAAGAATGATAAAAGGTTTTAATCAAAAGGTCTATCAATTTATTCCTTAGTATTTTATTTTATTTTTATTTTCAAAATTAAATACTTTACATTAGGTCATACATGTTATGATTTTAACTTAAGTGCCAAAAATACTTAGGCGTAAATCATCTCACTTTCCATACGTTAATATTTTCTGATATATAAAATTAATAATAGGACAGTGCATCACACAGACGTTCTCTACTTTATCTTAAATTAGAGACATTTACTAAAAACTAAAAGATTTGTGAAACCAAATAAAATACATTGTTGCAGAAACACAACCGGGGAAAAAATAGCATCACATTTCACCAAAAAGCATAAAAGAAATAATATATATCATTGTACAATCGAGGAAAGAGTGACATCTCTGTCCACCAAATAGAACAATATTTAAATTTAATTTTCAAAGACCCACATAGTGTGTGTGTGGTGGTGTGGTGTGGTTGTGTGGTGCGTGCGGGCGTGCGTGGTGTGTGTGTGTGTTCGGAAATGATTGGTTTTATAAAAATATGTTTCAAATAGTATATTTTTTTAATTTTAATTTTTAATGGTACTACAACTTTATAATAAGTTATTTTGTATCTTTAAGAAGTTAAAAATCTGAAATTTGTGCAAATGTAAGGTACCCTCGAATTCATTTTATGGTAAATGGGAGTTGCCATTTTGTTTTTAATGTTAAACAATGCTTATAATCCATATGTAATCAAAATCGTTAGGGCGGATCTTGATAAAAATCCATTTTTCTTCTTTCTTTTACTTTTTTTTTTTTGCCCTTCAGTAAATTACCCTTAATTTTTGTGTTGGATATCTAATTCCAAAAACACATCAGGGAAACATTTAAAAAAACATTTTAGATAACAAGTTTTAGCTCAATCAGTAAAATAATACGATCTTTATTGACCCAAGATACAGGCGGGAATGCGAAAACCACCGTTTTTGTTTTAGTGAGTGATGGAACATAGACATTTAGCAAAATCTCGAGTTTGATTTTTTTATAATCACATTACTTTTCTCACCGAGGTGTAGAGAGAAAGTGGTTTTAAAAACCCTATTGCAGATGTAGTTCACAAAGCCTTGGCCTGTGACATCACATCTTATTTTATTATTGGCAACAAAGCTTAATGCAAATTGTATAGTTAATCAACAGAAGCAAGAAAGAAATTAGGCTGTTAGTCCAAAAGTACAAAAAGAATGCACCACTAATTGATAAATAATTGCAAACAATTTCATTGACTCAAGTTAAATCTTATTTTTAGGTAATTTGACTTGTTTTAAATTGTTTTTTTATGAGATCTGGTTTTTACAGCCCTGTATTTTCATTTACTATATCATTATAATACTTGTTTTATTACTACTTTTATATCTGTATTTTACATTTTTTATTATAATTTTGTAACACTATGAATATAATTAACAGTGTATCATTTTAGATAAAAATAAATAAGTATTGCCAAATAAAAGAACAGTAATGTTCATATAATTGTGACCCATTGACCTCAATCATTATGTTGGTAAACCTATTCAGAAACCTATGTTTCCACCACGGATAAATAAAATTTATATTTTCAAATCAGAATTGAAAATTATAAAAAGAAAATTGATTTACTAAAATAAATTATCAATAAATCAATTCTAGATTTCTTAACTTTATAATGAGGTTTAAAATATCAATGTTAAACATTTGCATGTTCTTAGCTTGTACAGGTCTCTTAGTAGGACTGACTTAATCCACTATCTGAATCTTTGAATCTGAGTCACGATTTGTCTTTGAAAATATATTTTGTATCCTTAAATTTGTTAGGAATGATAAAAGACAAGTCAAAATTTAAATTAATATCAAAGAAAGATAAACATGTTATATGCTTGCATCAAAAATGTTTATTTTTTTACTTAGCTGTAATTTGAATTTAAACAAACTATTTTTAAATTCAATTGTCTTTATATTACAAATTAATATTAAGCCTGCTTTAAATTAACATTTGGCACAAATCAATCCAAAGGTCTCATGTTAAATTCCATTGGCTAGTTATCTTTTTTTTTTTTTTATATATTATAAGAAGTTAATCTTGTTACTTGTACAGAACAAAGACATATGTAAAAATGGAAATTAAATATACTTCACAAGTTATTCAAATTATACACTTATTGAATAAAAGTAAACACTAAAATCATTAAATTAATCATCTCTCTAAATGTGTTTTAAGGATATTAATTTTTTTTGTAAAAGTGTCAAATAGAAATTCCATCAAATTTATTAAAAATAACACTTTAATTGGGTTTTTGATGAAACATTCATTCAATAGTAGTTTATTGATGACTGATTTATGAAAATGTGAATATTTTTAAAAATGGTTAACGATTTTGCTCAGAATTGAGTGTTTTACATTATAAATAACACACTATACTTGTTTAGAAGAACAATTTTTTTTAGAGTAGTCTACTGATTACTGATTTTTGATAGTTTGAATTTTTCAAAAAATGACGCAAACAATTTTGTTCAAAATTCTTGAAGAATGTTTCATATGGTTAATAAAACAATACTAAAAGCTTACTGAGGGTTTAATCAGTGTCGGCATGGCTCAGATTCAGGCCCTCGACTAATATTTCATAGGGTCTCCCACAGCCCATATCGATCAACTGTAGTTTTATTATAAAATTTATACATAAATTACCAAAAAAATTTGTTTTTAGTATTGATTCCCATAATAATGATACACCCCCGCCAAACCAGTATGAGTATTCTTAATACGGTAATAACATCCAATCCAATATAATCAAATAAATTTTTTAATTGCACTTACACAAACTAAGCTTACGAATACCTAACTTAACTGTCATAATTAAACTAAATACAAATATTCAAATGATCAAAATACCTGTATTTATTTTTAGCTGTGTGAACTAAAAATGCACAGCTTAGTGAGATGTAAAAAAAAAAAGAATACATCCCTTTAACTATAGCAAGGATATATTTATTAATTAATAATTAAAAAGTTTATAACTGTGAATAATATTATAGAGTATACAAATGAGTATATAAAAACATGTTTTTAAAGCAGTTTCAAAATGTGGAACTGGAAGCTATACCTTTTGCGCTGTAACAATACATTCAGAAATTTTTTAGTTGATTTTCATAATCGCCGAATCTAACAGTACCAAATTAAAATGTATAGTCATTGAACAAAAGCATCCAACAATTCTGGGAACAAGCATTGAGAGAAAAAATAACTTTTTCTTGTCAAAGTAATCACTAAAGCTCTCCATTTCATATATTTTTCATATGTGTTGAGATTGTGAAAATAGTATTTTTCAAAATATATTAACAAGAGGGGAGACAAAAAAAAAATGGTTTAAGAGATATATTAATCTACTTTTGAGAAATTAAAGCTTAGAAAAAAAATCCCTCTCATACACTACTTGCGTACATAGTCATTACAAATTTGAAAGCGGCGGCATTCAGTTTAGTGAAGAATCCGGATTGCACTGATATTTCATATAAAACAGAAAATGCTTCACGTTAACACTTAGAGCATTTTTAGAGGCTGAAATGTTCTTTCATACAAAGTTCAAAATCAACATCTTGATCTTATCATCAAGCTCATCCTCATCTTCAGACTGACTATACCCAATATCATTGCTGAGGGAACTGCAGTCTGTATGTTTCTGTCAATGTAAAGTACTCTCAAAATCATTTTCATAGGAAAACGAAAGAATATAAAGTAGCCTCAAAGTAATTTTCATGGGAAAGTGAGATTTGCCATTTTTTAAATTTTTGTAATTTCAAACGGGGCCTAGGTACAATACTAATTGTTTTAGTGGATTTTAAGGAAATATATTTTTTTCTCTTTTTGCTCCTTAGTAAACTATGCTTAATTTTAAGGTTATACACCTAATTAAAAAAATCCTTGGGGTAACCTCATAAAAACCCCATATACAATATTATATCTCGATCAGTAAAATGGTTTCGGGTCTAGGCCGAGATACAGACACAGGTGGTCGGCATCGCGAAAACACTTTTGGTTTCAGGGAGTCATGAAATATTGATATAAAAACATTGAGATAGAATTTTTTTTATGATAATAATATTTCTCTTTTTGAGGGGCTGAGAGAAAGTAATAAGAAACCATTGTTACGACTCTACTGGATTCACTCTGTTTCATTAAAATCCATGATAGAGCCTTATATTTACTCCACTAACACTTGGCTCCTCTATTTTTTAAGCGATACAATTTATCACGACTGTGCAGAGTGTCGACTCTTATTATAAGATTTACATATTGTTATTTTGTATGGGTATTGCTTAATGGAGGACTCCTCGACTAATACAAACAAATTTAAGACTGTGTATATCAAGTAGATGATTTGGATGCCATTGGATGTTTCTTTCATGTTACCCACTACATCAAATGAACATGCGACAACATTTACAATTTGAATTCCTAATTTGTTAAACTCTGATTAAAGAAATTCATACAATTCGTATCGTTATAATCATCTACGTCTATTGATTACAGCAAACTTTAGTTTACTTTAACATGATTCACTAAACTAAGACAACAAGCTAACTGATCCATTATGCCTACCTCTAGTGTACCAGCTATCCACCATCAAACTATAAATGACTTATTCCCGAAGATGTTTCAAAATTAAATTGTGATCCAATAACTTTTTTATTTTAATGTTAAATTTTGTATATAAAAACATATCCAGTGAATCTCTCTTCTCGTACCTGTGTCACAATACAGCGCACATTTTTTCTCTGAGAAGGGACATCGGGGAGTGGGGGGGACACGTCTTCACCTCAAACTTGTATAGGACGAGGGAAAACATAATTGTTGCAAATTTGTGAGAGTATATTATGGTGCAAGAGATTTTATTACGTTCCCCTAAAGAAAATCACATCCCAAACTGAACACAAATTGTTAGTGTTTCTGCTGCGGGCCCCCTTTGGGAACCTGTCGGCCCATTCTGGTCGGCAATCGCCCACTAGCCGACCTGGCCAGGCTGATGCTGGGTTTAATAATAACAGATTTATGAGAATTTTGCTCCAAACTATAATAAACTATGTGAGAACATATATTCAATTGTTTCATAATAGGTATTTATTTAGTATGTGTATTCTCAAAAAATATTCTGACACATTTTATCAAAAAAAAAAGGTAATGTTTTTAAATCACAGAAAAGCAAATAGAAAGAGTGGTTAAAACCCCTAGATATGTATATTCTATTACATTTCACCCACTAAAAAAAGTCTTGTCAAAGGCTAAGTTGGAGAGCATCAAATGTGACTTTTTCTATTATTTAATTTAACTTTAGTTAAAGGTCTCAGGTTTGATTCCTGGCATGGTCGGAAATTTAATCATTTGTGAGATGTGAGGTTCCCCTTTACCCTTTCAGAGTGATGAATTGATGACCGGGGCTGTGTGATATGTCGCTTCTAGATTTGAGTCACTTTTATAAGTTGTGTGCTGATATAATCATTTGGTTTAGAAAGTTTAATACCTCAGATAAAATTAAAAGTTAATCAAATCTTTAATTATATTTTAGTATATCTTGTAGGTTCTGGTTTATATCTTTAATGTGTTTGCTTCCTCCTTTATGATGTTTTGTTAGTGATAATTTAATTGTTGGAATAGTGATCTCAGAATATTGATGTTAAAAAAAACAAAAATAATCCTAAAATACGGTGTATTAGAGATTTTATTGTTTCTCAGAAAAGCTGCAAAAATTTCACTAAATTTAAATAGCCGAATCCAGAGTAATATGTTTTGCAACCAATAACAATTTAGAACACTTTTCTAAAAAAAAACTTGCTATTATAGATGACGTCAATTCTAGAAAATAATTCTTGTTTCTCAGTTTCCTGAAGGAGAGATCAGTGTTTTCGCAGTTTTTTTTACAACAAACCTTTTTTTTTAACCAAAAATAAAATAAATATTGCTTTTGTAGCAATGTTTAGATTAGTTTAATTTTCTATGCATAGTAGTAAACTCATTACTTTTTGGATATTTGTCCTGAGAATCATGGGAGTTTAACAGAAGTTTTTTTTGAATCAGGAGAAAGGTTTCTGTAAAATTCTGTGACTATCATGACAATGAGAAAAAACTGTTAAAATTACTATTCGTAGAAAAATTAAATAAAATATTGCTACTGAATCAATATTTTATTTATTTTGGACCAAAAACATATGTTGTAAAATTTATTAAAAAAAAAATAAATCTTGGAATACCGTCCATCTCAATTTGAATTTTATCGGCATTGGTGGGCATTCTAACTAAACATCAAGTTAGTTTAGTCTGGTTTGTCGGTGACGATGAAATATGTGTTCGAGTCCCACCTGGGTGTACCGGTGTAACCCCACCCCCCTTCCAATGATTTCCCAACTCCCTTCAATATTATCAATAGCCTTTGACTCAGCTGGGTAATGCTAGGCAACCCTCTTCAGAGAATGGACAGAGGTGTTACAGTCCCTAGTCAGGCATCCTTGGTCGTATATTTAGATTATATTTTCTCTGAAATAATGATTTGGCCAATCAAAATGCGAATAGTCTCAACAAATAGTTGATATAATGTATAAAACAAACTTTTATTTTTTAGATTGTCAAAAGAATACACTGGGAAACTTATTCCAGAAGTTAAGATAACAACAGGACTAGCTCGTTGGATTACCATACTTACTTGGCAATAACCCAGCTGAATGTCAAAGAGGGAGATTCCACATTGTAATTTTCAAATGGTTTCACTTATATTGGTGCGGATGTGAACGAAAGCTTCAAGCTCATCTTCGCAAATTTGGCTACATTTCCTCTGAAATTATATAACTCTCGTTTCTACTCTATTAGTGTAATTCAAATGCAAATAGCCCGGGCAAGCAGTGAGACGTGGGGTAGTCGAAATGTATTCCTACTCTCTTCAGGTGAACGAGAAATTGAGATGCAAATTGTGTATTATAGAAAGGCGTTGACCATACTTCCGCTGGCTGCATTGTTGAGTTGTTTGTAGAGCTGGTGTTTATGCCGGTGGCTGGATGATACAATCTTGTGGCAATAAATTATCAAATGCTGCGCTGATCGTTAAACCTTGATGAGTCTCAAATGTATACACCAGGGTGGCCTCTGAATTTGTACGAAGAAAGGTAATAACTCATGAGTTGATGGTCTATGAAATATTTTTATATACATCAAAAATCTTTTTTTTTTTTTTCTTTTACTGAAAGACAATGTATTGTAGCTTGCAAACATTGCATGGACTAGGTCCCTGATGGACCGCAGCTTGTTCTGAGCAAGGGTTAAAACCCACTGCTCGTGTCAGGTGCTTAAGACCCCACGCCGAACATAACCCTTTAGATCTAAAAACATGTCACCCAGAATCGCCTCCCCTCCGGAGGGAGATGGACCACTTCTTTGGCTGCCTGGCCCGCCAGTTGATTTCCTGAAAGACCAACACGACCAGGAATCCAACAGAAGGCCAATGTTTAACAAACTATTTTTTTTTTAATTTGCTCATGTATCATCTGCACGAGGGGATTCGAGGTGTATAAAGTGGACAATGCCAACAGAGCACTCATGGAATCCGTACAAATGAGAACAGAACGGTGACAATGACAATGAATATAACGCAACGATTTAAAAATGGAATATAGTTCTCCAGCAAAAATACTGTATTCAAGCTGTAGAGGGCCGATACCAGTCATGTTCAGATATTGTCCCTGTGATTTGTTTATTGTCATGGAAAAACAAACCCTAACAAGGAAGTGGAAACGTTTGAATTCAAAATATTAATCTGATGGATTAATTGGAATTCTTGGTGACCTGGCGGTCTAGGGGTAAGGTGTCGGACTTCTATGCTGGGGTCCGGGGTTCAATCCTCGGTCCCGGCACAGATTTATCTGATTACCAAACCCTTCCTTCACCTCTGACAAGACATCTTGTGAATGTGGGGAATGCCAGGCCTCCACCGTGGTTCGGATTCCACGTTAAACTGTAGGTCCTCCATTTCATCTCACAATCACCCTTCCATTACACATTAGCGTAAGTGCGTATAACCCGAACGGTTAGTAAGACGTGGTAATAATAATAATAATAATAATAATAATAATAATAATAATTGGAATTCGTGGTATAAACACGGTCTCATTCACTGCAGTCCCTGTTAAAATTGTGACCTCATTGACGTTCGGTTGCAAAGACTTTACGTGAAGCCGTGTTTCGTTGCAAAGCTTTGGTGGATCCAATTGGTTTGTACTTAACCCCAACACCCTCAATTCTTTGCAACAGAAGGTCATTGAGTTCTGAAGCTGATGCATTTGTGGGGGTCAGTAAAGCTCTTTCCCAAAGCCAAGACGATGATTTTGGGTCAATGCGTTGAATGTCGGGGTGTATATGGCTTAACTTATCTGAGAAATCTCTGAACATAGCATTTGTGTAGTCAGATATAGCAGCAGCATTTCACTCTACCGTCTGGCCATGTGCTGCGACATTTGAAATTAGCGTTATTTGTAGTTCAAATTCGAGCAACATTTGCTGCTCGTCTGGCCGTAGGCTTACGACAATCAGGGGATACTGCGACACTATTCTGAGCCCGACCCAGCAGGGGAATAAGTTTCTTTTAAAGTTAGTGCTAACATCTGCTGTTTACTGCGTGTTTATTATGATATTTTTTCTTTCCCTGTGGGGATTTTACTGTGTTTTTAATAACAAAAATAATACTCCGAATTGTTGGTTTTGAATGGGTACTTCGAAGGGTTTCTCAAATGATTTACAATAAAAACCACTGTTAATGTTTTAGGTGTTTTTACTATGAATAATATGATTTTAAGGGTGTTTTTGTCACGAATGCTTTGTTGTTAAAGGTTGTTTCCTACGAATGATTTTTGAAAATGGTACTCTGTTTGTAAGGATAATTTACTATGAATCATTTATTACAAATAGTTTAATATAATTGGTTTGTTAAGGGTGGTTAGCTACGAATTGTTTGTTAAGAATAGCTTATTTTGATTTCCGGAAGTGGTGAACTTTTTCAATGTTGAGGATAATCATTTCGTAATAATTTTCTTAAAAATTCTCTATTTAATCTTAATCATATAATGTGCTCCATGATTACATCACACAATTAACCTAGTTCTTCCTTACTTTACTATTCTCTTCGACTGCATTTGAATCCAAGGTGAAATGGTTACCTCTTCTAGGATAATTTCAGGAACTTAGGGCGTGCTTGAATTTTCTTTTTGGACTCTGGCCAGCGATCAACAGACCTCACTCACTCTGAACAACGCCGCTTTAACTTCTTTCCTAAATGGCTTATAAAAGTCGACTTGATTTATAGGTTTACGTGTTCAGACTTTTCTCTAAATCGAGGCGATGAAGTCAATGAAGTCATCATATACAAGATAGTCCCGATAAAACGTCGTTTCCGTCTGTGCTCTGACGCAACTTGTTCCAAACTAATGAAATTAATAGCTATGCCTCTGTGGTGTTTTATTCTTGAGGATGAATAATTTTGCTAGGTAAAATGATATTGTTGTTTATCTATACTAATATTATAAAGAGGAAAGATTTGATTTTTTGTTTTTTTGTTAGAAATGGATAAACTCAAAAACTACTGGACCTATTTTAAAAATTCTTTCACCAATATATATAGCTACATTATTAGCGAGTAACATAGGCTATATTTTATTTTGAAAATTTAATTTATTCCTCATAAAAATATCGATAGTATATTATATAGTCGTTGGGAAAAAAAAAGTTGTTGAAGGGAAAGTTGGGTTGATGAAGGTGGCGATGGGTAGGGGTGAGGAAAGAGAAATAGATGTAGTGACAAGGAACGCAAAAAAAAAAAAAGATTAAAATAACATCTGGGGAAACGAGGGAAGTAAATGAAAGTGGAGGAAGCTGAAAAATTAAATTGAATTTAACATTTTGTTTGATTGGTGTGTACACAATTCCTTTCGCGCCTAGAGCAAACAAAATTATAGAGGAATGAGATGAAAATAGGTGTGAGGATAAAAAGAGGGAGGGGGCTATACAGTGATGTTAGGACTGTATTTTCAAAAAAAAAAAAGTAAAAGAAAAGTTTTGTTTTTATATTGACATGATGAATGATTTGAAGCTTTGTTTTACAGGATTCTTTACAATATATTTTTACGGGGAAGGGGGCTAGTAGGTTATAAAATTATAACTTAACTGCCGTGCTCTAATGGTACCAGTCAAACTCAATGCTTGTGCGTATTAGATACACTTTGAACCGAAGTCCCTTACATACACTTGCATGCAGGGACGTACGCCCCCCTCATTACATTTTTAGTCACGTAATATCTCACTGGTCAGTGTCTTTGCGTGATCACTGTCAAAAATTGATTTACATTATTAACAAACGATTTCATTCCCCACCAAAAATGATCAAAAACAATAATTTACAATAAACTTGTATGCGGTTTTTTTATTTCTAATTAATTTGTTATTAGGCTCGAATTTTTAAGAATTTTTCCTACATAATTTCCTGAGGGTGAACCTCCCCTGACCCAGTCCCTTTATTGCGCTCGCGCACCCCTTCTCAATCACGAAAATCCTGTATCCGCCCCTGCTGACACGTCCAGAGATTTTCATTAGTAGGTGCGAATGGAATTTTACTAAGCTTCCTCCCTTTGTCTACCTTAACACCAGTAAGCTTATTTTCATAATGTAAGAACCATACCACCGCTTCTTAAAGCTATTATAAATTGTTTTAAACACCTTAGATAACAGTACACCTTTTGTTCAGTGAAATATTGTATTACAAATAGCTAATATATATTTATAATTCACTAAATATTTGGGATGACTGACATAATATACAAACCATTAAGACAAATACGATTAATATATTATTATTATTATAATATAATTTATTTACATAGTAGATAGTTTACTTGTTATGGTTACTCTTATTGTTGATTCTCTTTTGCAACATGTTGATCTATACTTTAAAATAACATGTCCTGACTGACTGACTGACTGACTGACTGACTGACTGATTCATCATCGCCGAGCGCAAACTATCAAGGCTACAAGCATGAAATTCGGACTGTATATTCATTTTGTTATGTAGGCACCCACTAAGAAAGGATTTTAGAAAATTCCACCCCAAAGGGGTCAAAATAGAGGATGATAATATGTATGATAATATGTATGAAAGTCCGTCATTTTGAAAGTTACATAAACAAAATTTTGTATTTCGGTTATTGACGTAAAACAAATAAATACGTGTTTCAGGAATTCTGGAAATTTTATTTAATAAGGGATGAAAAAGGGGGTGAAAGTTTGTATCGGAGTTGCATTATTTTTGATCTGAGGTCAAATTATGGTCATCAACGTAACGTAATATTTTAAATTAATCTGTAAATACATATGTATATTTTCGTATTTGTATATAATCAACTTCCACGCGAGCAAAGCCGCGGGCAACAGCTATCTAGTTATGTATATGGCAAGGAAAGAGGACAGAAAAAAGATTTCGCAACACAAAAAGATTGATATAATTATTAAATTAAGAAGAAATAAAACTAATAAAGTGTATATTAGAATATAATATACAATTCATGTTTAAATAAATAACAACACAATCACTAACTATGAGGAACATAAATGTTGTTAACAGACACAAACGACACCTTTTGAACTTTTTAATTGTTATATTAACATACAAATGTGTCGCGGGTGTTCTGACTATGACAGCAACAAATTATCCATCGGTCCTGGAATCATTATAGACCTAAGAGCCTAGCAGCGCTGCAATTAGCTATTTTTGTTTTAAATGTTCGCGTTTTCGTGAGCGTGCGCGGATGGATTAGCAGCCGCGCTCGATCACCCAGGGCTCCGCAGCCGGCTAAAGTTTTTTTGTTTGTTTTTTTGCCCGCTGGTGGCTCATGAGACATATAAAATTATTTCAAGAGAAAAAAAAATGACAAATACAGATTAATATTTAACATAATTAAATAAATTACGTATTTTAAGTTATTTTATAAACTATTTTACATGAAGAAAAATATTTCGTTTTTATTCAAATTTACCTTGAACCGTCAGATGACTACTCTAGTAGACAAAGAGAGAGTACTATTTCTGGTGCGTTCGAACATAGTCGGAAGCGTTCACGTTCGTTAATTACCAATGAGACACTTGGGACTATTAAATAAAAATGTTCGATCCTAATATTGTCGTTACAGTATTGCGACCCGCTAGCCAACAAGAGATCAAAACTTAGTCTCTTAGACCTTATAAGGTTGAAGACCCTTCTTTTAATTGGTTATTTTCTCGGGAGGCAGAAATACGTGCGACTCTTTCGAAAAAGATACACGTGTTAATGTGCTAGGCTAGCCATTGTAGGTGACCTGGCGGTCTAGGGGTAAGGTGTCGGACTTCTATGCTGGGGTCTGGGGTTCAATCCTCAGTCCCGGCACAGATTTATCTGATTACCAAACCCTTCCTTCACCTCTGACAAGACCTCTTGTGAATGTGGGGAATTCCAGGCCTCCACCGTGGTTTGGATTCCACGTTAAACTGTAGGTCCTTCATTTCATCTCATAATCATCCTACCATTACACATTAGTGTAAGTGCTTACAACCCGAACGGGTAGTAAGACGTGGTGTAATAATAATAATAATAATAATAATAATAATAATAATAATAATAATAATAATAATAATAATAATAATAATAGCCATTGCATGATATGCCGGCAATCCTTTGAGAGTTTAGATGTGGAGATGTTTATTAGCAATATAGAAGCCAGCTCCTGTTAAGTGTGCATTTTTATGTGCCCTCATTTAGTAGAATTTTCTATCCATGATGTTCTAGTGAAGAGGTGTCTCTCAAATCACTCAACGGTTGTTCAAATCATGAAGGATAGCGTAGTTTGAGTAGGCTACCTTCAAAATCTAAAAACAAGAAAATAACAAATATAATTTAAGAGCATACGAAATAGGCCAAAGATGTTATCATTTAATATATAAAAGCATCAATTTGAGGTATTTCAGCTACAAAATTATTTTACAAAATAGTAGAAGATTTTATTTTAAATTTTAGGTAAATCTTAACTCGTAAACATGTATGTATACATTTAAACTTGTTTTTTTACAATGCATAGAAAGTTTATAATACATCAACAAATGGCCGCTAAATAATGTGGCCTACCTAATATATTGTGCTAATAATGACGTTCTATAGTGCCATTTAAGAGTGGAATGGCCTATAATATAGGCTGTTCCACTCTTAAATTGCAGTATAGGTCTTATGGAGTGCGCAGCAGCTGGAATATTTTATACGCTTGAGACCGAATTACCATTTTTATATCATAAACTTATCAAACTGTATAAAATGTATACACTTGATGGTAATAAATCTAAGTTTGGTTTATGTCGATAATATTGTGTATTATTGTGTTTATTATTATCGCTACATTAATCCGTTTTAAATATACACTGTACAAAATAACTTCAGATAAATAGGCATGTTGAACTGAAGATGGTTTTTATGAATAAGCTGAGACTTATTTTTTTCGCCTATAAGAGAGGAGGTCATCGTGACGAGACTCCGCGTCGGGCATATATTTCTAACCCACGGATTTTTACTAAGAGGGGATCCACCTCCAGTGTGTGAATTTTGTGATGCTCCCCTTAGTGTGTACCACATTTTGGTGGAGTGTCGTAAATATGCCCCTAATGCTCTTAATTTTAAAGGTGACCTTCGGTTTTCTATTACGCGACAGCGCTGATGGAGTCATTTGCTTAGTCAATTTTATACCCCAGGCGAATCTTTTAAATTCAATTTGAGTCGCTTTTATAAAGTGACTCACTTAGTTATTATCTTATATTGAGATTATTTTTAACATCTTTAGTAAACTTTAATGTGTTTGTTTTTGTCTGTCTTGTCCCTTTAACGTGTTACATTTTGATATATTTGTTTTGTCTTTTTAACCTAATGAATACAACTTCGATTTATTTTTAAGCAGGTATATCACTTCTCTTGTTTTCCAAACAAGAATTTTATTATGTTTTTTATGGCGCTAATGACCTTTATGTGTCGACGATTCCCGAAACCCTAATAATAATATCCCTCCACCCCCCACCCCTGCTTTCCTCTAGTCATGCAAATGTTTGTGCAGTTTCTTAAACAATTAGTTAACATGTCCATCGATTATTAGATTGACTATAATATAATAAGGAGTTTATAAGCTTAGATTTACGTTCTATAACAATTACGATTAAATCACCGAACCCTATGTAGGCCTGCACCACAAATAAAGACCGAAACACAACACCAATAACTAATTACTGGTAAACATATCTCTTAGATTTCAAATAGCTGAATTTTGCCTTTCCAAAGACATTAGTTCACGTTGTTGACTGTTATAAGTAGGGGTAGTCATTGATGCTAATATCAGCTGGGCTATATTTATATTTTCCACTGTGAGATGTGGCTTATGAATAATCTTATTTATAATATCCCCTTTTGTCGTATGAGGTTACTTAAAGGTGACGCTTCTGCACAGGACGGATGTGTCTCTTGCTAAACAAATCTTTCCTATATATCTCCTGTTCTCTTTGCTTTCACCTTATTTTCTTAACTCCTCTTCATTTTCACTCTATTTCATTCCTTCTTTCTTTTCTTTCCCTGACGTTCAGTCTTGTGCACAAGTTTTTAGGCGCTCTTGTTGACGAACTTGGCCATATAGTCCTACATGGCTCACAATGGACGACTTTTATTGGATCCCATTGCATACATATTTTTTCTTTTCTTTTTAACACCGAATCTTAGTACCCCATTCGGTTTATACGCTTATGTAATAATTACGCTAAAGTGTTAGGGATGGAAGCTGTTAAATTTAGAGGAAGTATACCCGCATTTGTGCAGAGAGGGGGGGAAACCATTTAGGGAATGCACCCTCAATTCACCTGACCGTCATTGAACCACGATCTCCCCATTATCGACAGTCTAGTCTATTGCTATAGTAGCGCTTTAGACCATGTGTTCAATGCAGCGGAAACCATTACACTTGAGCTCCGTAATGTAAGTGCGCCGGTTACAATATCTTAGTAGGAGGGACATAAGTCTGACAATAACCGGTTACCATAGGGAGTAAAAATCGGTTGCGTTCATGAGAATTCTGGACGTAAAATTGGCACTTTACTGCATCCACTTGCTGCGATTACTTATTTCCTAGCGATCTCCATATGAAGGTTGTCATGGAGTATGTTATTTTAGCAGTGTCTGGAACCGTAACGTTCTTGAGATTTTTATTTGATTTTAAATTATTGTGGATTCCGCAAATCAAAGACCTGGAAGCGAGGTGTGTCAAAGCCCTCAATTTGCTTAAAGTAATTATTGGTCGCTCTTGGGGTACTGGCAGGGAAAAATTGATGCTGCTCTATAAGGAATTGGTAAAATCAAAATTGGACTATCGACGCTTTGTATATTGCTCCGCTAAGCCTTCGGTGTTAAAGATAATATATACTGTCCACCATGCTGTTATCCTACTGGCTAATAATAATTTTCGTATCAGTACAGTCGTCAGCATCTGTGCCGACGCCGGTGATTCCCCTCTTTCTTACTGGCGGTCCTATCTTATAGCATTATACGTTTCAAAGCGCCAGTGCATACTAAGATATATTGCGTACCGTCCTGTTCTCAAGCCCCTCAACCACGTCTTATATTAATCCAATTTGCGTAGTATGAGGTCGGTTGGGGTCCGGATGCAATCTTTCTTCGACACGTGTGGAATAGTCATGACAAAGGCTATCCTCGCTTTATTATTCGAGTTTCTCCTTGGAAGATACGCTTGTCTCAATTCCCTTTTGTTCTTTCCAAATTCCCTAAAGAGATAACCCCACATATTATATAATTAGAGGACCTTCAACGAGCTGCTCTCCACTAGCTTTCAAGAATTCCAGGGCATCTACACTGATGGTTCGAAATCTGGGCCGCTAGGGATGTGCCCTTCTTTTTTTTTTATGTATGGAAGGATTTAATCTTAAATTTGGTTTACCTGGTGAACCTAGTGATACTATACCCCATTTTTAAATCTTTGTGTTTCTTATATTGTAACTGTCACCATTATGTTCTCATCTGCACGATTCCATGAGTGCTTTGTTGGTAGTGTTCTCTAGTGCAGATGATACATGAGCGAATTTTAAAAATTGATTTGTTAAACACCCAGCTCGCCTTCTGCTGGATTCCTGGTTTCTCAGGAAATGAACTGGCGGAATAGGCATCCAAGGTGCCAGTCCATCTGCCTCCTGAGGCAAGTTTGGCTAAATATATATATTTTTACCTTAATGATTAAGTTTGACGTGGAGTCTACGCACCTGGCATGAAACAGTTGGTTTTGACCCCTACTCAGAACAAGCTGTTTTCCATTAGGGAAGGTGCGTTGCGATGTCCCTCTTCTATATAAAAGTTAAAGAGGAGGTCATCATGAGAAGAGACTGCGTCAAGGAATACTTACTGACCATGGATTTTTATTGAGAGGAGATCCACCTTCAATGTGTTATTTTAGCAATGTTCCTCTTAATGTTTACCACATTTTGGTGGATTGTTGCAAATACGGGGATGTTGAATAGTGTTGTTGCAAATAGTATCCGCCGCTTTTCTTCCGCCTCTTGATTTTAACGGTATATTTTGATGTGATGTATTGTCCTTTAATTCTAGTGCATTCACTTTTGTTTTTAGTAGGTGTTTTTATCTCTTGTTTGTTACCTATGGAGATTTTGTATTATGGTTTTAACTTGGTAAACGGTGCTAATTACTTCATTGTGTCGAGTCGCTGTTAAACTTAACTAGTGATAATATTAATTTATAAATATGATCACCGCTTGCTTTCAAGTATTTCTCTACATCTATATGAATGTTTCCAATTTGGGATATCCTTGAAACGTGTTTTTTATGGATAATAATAGCTTTTGTGTTTGGCTTACCAGGTCAAATCAGGGCTTTCACAGTGGAACCACACGCCATTATTAAATAGTTGTTTATGACCATTCTTACTGTTTTCTATTTGTTCGTTCGGTTTCCTTGAGTGCTCTTATGGTAGTTGTGCACCTTGTAATCTAGGACTACTCCTGTTAAAATTATTCAGCAACTTATTTTAGTGTCAGTGTTTTAAACTCCCGGCTCTTCTTCTGTCTGATTCCTGGTCACCCCTGTTTCTCAGGTAATAAACTATTATTAGCACCTGCGTCTTACTACCCGTTCGGGTTTATACGCACTTACGCTAATGTGTAATGTAGGGTGATTGGAAATGAAATGAAGGACCTACAGTTTAACGTGGAATCCGAACCACGGTGGAGGCCTGGCATTCCCCACATTCGCAAGATGTCTTGTCAGAGGTGAAGGAAGGGTTTGGTAATCAGATAAATCTGTGCCGGGACCGAGGATTGAACCCCGGCCGCCAGCATAGGTAAAAACTGTTAAAGTGAGTGGCCAAGAAGGCAGTTCATATCACTCCTGAGGCTGATTTAGGTTATTTTTTCTAAGTCTGAAGACTGTGGTGTCTTACGCATCTGGCATGAACATTGGGTTTTTACTTCTCGATCAGAACAGTTATTTAAGGGATGATTTGTCTCAATGGCTATCATCTATACTTACATTTAAAAGAGAGGAGGTCGTTGTGGTATAACTCCACGTCGGCATACATCTTTGAACCATGGATTTTCATTAAGAGAAGATCCATCGTCAGTGGGTGAGATTTTTTATGCTCCTCTTTATTGTGAACCACACTTTTGTTAAGTGTTGGGGTTTTTGATTTTAATGCTGACCTTCGTTATTCGTTAAGGGATAATGTGGAATGTGTGATTTTTTTACTTTGTTTTATACGTCGGGTACACCTTTGGGTTCCCTTAGATTTCACTTATATAGTGACGAATTTGGATACTGTCTCAGTGAAATTTAATTTTAAAAATGTACTACTTTTATGATATATCTATTTTATATTTTACTTAGTGTATTCATTTAATGTTTACAACTGGTGTATCCCTTGATTTATTTTCCATGATGATGATTTTACTGTGTTTTTTTCTTAATGCGTTCTAAGGTGCTAAAATATTACATGTTTTGGTCCCCATCCAAAATGTAATGTTGCCCCTCCACGAAATTGTCAGTACACTTCCTCTAAATTCAACCTTCCTCATCCCTAACTAATAATAATACATATTATTAAATATATTAATCTGCTAAGCAGTAGAATATTTTGTATTTATTTTACTCATTCACGGTTTTTCGACGCACCTCAAAACTAAAGGTACTCTTATTGTTAACATTATTATTATAATATCATATAGATGTAAAACATATATTTACAATTGGAACCAAGTAACCAAATTTAATTAATACAATAATGACATTTAATGTGAATACTCACTGAAACAAAAGTCCCTAAGTTAACAGGCCCACATTTACCCATGGAGAGGGTGACTGGTTTCTGAGCCCTAATCATGATCGTCAGTAGTGATGTCTTGAAACTGTGAGGCGCGTTCAGCCAGTTGCACTCGAACACAGATCCTACCAACAAGCGGCTCTGTAAACAAACCCGAGGACATATTTTTTTAAAACCCTCTTATTATAATCACTTGGTATGCATCGTTCCTCAAATCTGAAACCGACTCTTTTAATTACTTCTGCTAAAATAAACCTAGAGAGCTGAAGCTTGTCTCGCTGACCTAACTCCGTTGACAATATCTTATCGCCTCTGCAAAAGAAAAGTGACACAACTCAAAAATGGTCATTTTACAGGAGAGCGATTTTAAATTTTAAACTCGCTCAAATGCCAAGATTTTAATGTATTTTTATAATCCAAGAAGAAACATGTACGTTTTTTTTCCTTACTCAAACAAATAGTGCTCTAAGTACCACTTTATAACTCTAAGGGGTTGAAATTTTAACCCCTATTTTGAATTATGATATTTTTCTTGAAAATTATTTGTGAGTATTATTAAATAAATTCTGAAGAATGAAAAGCATGTTGTTGGTTAAGAAACAATATCGCGTAGTTAATAAATTAGAATTTTATGCTAGAAAGGTAAACTGTTAGAATGAACAAAAACAATTGTAATATAAATTCATTTTATTGAAAACTAGGTAGCTGTTGCCCGCGGCTTTGCTTGCGTGGAAGTTGATTATATACAAATACGAAAATATACATATGTATTTACAGATTAATTTAAAATATTACGTTACGTTGATGACCATAACTTGACCTCAGATCAAAAATAATGCAAGTCCGATACAAACTTTCATCCCTTATTAAATAAAATTTCCAAAATTCCTGAAACACATATTTATTTGTTTTACGTCAATAACCGAAATACAAAATTTTGTTTATGTAACTTTCAAAATGACGGACTTTCATACATATTATCTTACATATTATCATCCCCTATTTTGACCCCTTTGGGGTGGAATTTTCTAAAATCCTTTCTTAGTGGGTGCCTACATAACAGAATGAATATACAGTCCGAATTTCATGCTTGTAGCCTTGATAGTTTGCGCTCGGCGATGATGAATCAGTCAGTCAGGACATGTTATTTTATAAGTATAGATTAGTTAAAACTAGGTTATGATATATCCAGTAAATAGTGTTGCTTTATTCATTACAGTTCTTAATGGACGATCCGAAATAGCCAAAGTGGATTTATAAAAAGCCTAATAAACTCTAATTTTCTGATCTTGTATTGTAAAATAAAATGCATGATTATTTGCACGTTTGCTTCCTTCCCTCAAATATCTGTATTTAGGATTCAACAGTATCTATACTTTGGATCAGAAAATCACGTTGTTGCTGTAAATTTTGTAAATGCCAATAATCTGAAAATATTAGTAATGTGAGGGCAGGTTTGTTCTGGGAATGATAATATGGGAGGGTGTAACTATGTAAGAGGTATTACGTAGAGTATGTGACGTATGATAGTGACGTCAAGGAGAGTGCCATTATTAATTGAATAAAATCAGGTTTGAATGAATTATATTATTTTGTGACGTCAAAAGAGTATGATGTTTGAGGTTTAACGTTAGAGGTATTTAAATACTGTATTACGTAGAGTATGTGACGTGTGACGTGTTTGAATGAATATTATTATATTCATCCTAAGCATGCACAAAACACCATCCACCAATACTATGGTTGTTGTATTTATTAATGACATTTTTTTTTTTTTGTATTTGGTTTATCATAAGAGTGTGATGTCATAAAACTGTGACGTTTGATTCTGACGTCGATTATTGTTGTACTATGCACGAAACAGCCTATCCATCAATACTTTAGTTATGTTTATTAATTACTTCATATTTAGATAGTATCCATCAATACTCTATTTGTCATGTTTATTAATGCCGTCATATTTATATAACTCTATAACGTGGTAAAACCTATATTTAAAAAACCATATGTTGACGAATTATTGTTTAGTTTAATTGTAGTATATAGACTACGCGAATGTCACTCTAAACTCTAGTAATATCCAGTGGACACAAATACTATAAGAGGAATTCATATTCATCAAATGTGCAGCTAGTTGCAAGAATTGCGTCATGATTTGGAAGTGGCCTAGCATTTAATTTATCAAGATGGTCACTATGAAGCTCTGAGAGAAAATGTTCCTTTACATTGAGTGTATGAGGCAAGTGATTATTTTTGGTTAAAGTTAAATTAATCACAATGTACTTTATTAAGTATAAAACTTGTTTAATCATTCTAATTCAAAAATTAAATATGAATATCATCTGCATACATTTTGTAATTTATTCCAAAGATTATTTTTCAATTTAAACACTCTTAATCTATATCTAAATGTATAGATTTGTTTATGTGTTACTCTTCGATAAATATAAATATAAATATATATATATATATATATATATATATATATATATATATATATGGTAATTAGGTCCCAGGTTCAAATCCCGGTTGAACTTATTATTCTAAAAATTTGATCATATTTTAAAAATAAGATTTTATTAAGAAAATAGGCTTATTGTAAAGTTTTACTTTGTTTTAGAAACCCTTAAACATCTTCAAGTGATCACAAAGTACCAGGTTCCAATTCTGGCTGGACCTATTCTTTACAAAGTGAAATCTGATCCTCCTTGTTTCTATTATAATTAAACAATTTTATGTTTAACACCAGTGGATTAGTAATATATCATCGTTTAGTATAGTTGTACTCTATTTTATGAATTTATAATTTTATTTGTGGATTACTAAAATCTCAATTCGTTATTTATATTTTCTAATTTAATAACTACAGTATATAGTATAAACTTATCATTATTTAAAAAAACATTAGAGAACATAAACGATTTATAAAATAAGTAGAACTAAACCAACATATATTTTACCCTTGAACTAGTTAATCAAATTAATCCAACATATATTAACAATTATTTTCTAAAAGTTAATAATAATAATAATAATAATACACATAATGTTTTAACTTGATTAAATTTACCCCTTCCCTCTTGCTGGATGGGGTTTAGAATAGTCCCGAAATAACCACTGCTTGTCGTAAAAGGCGACCTCGTGCAGGACAAATCAATCCTAAATCTTTTTCTTCGCCTCCTTTTCTTCTTCCTTTTATTTCTCTTTGTTCTTTCTTCACCCTTTTCTTTCTCTATCCTAACCTGTTTCTTCCCCTTATTCCCTTGCCGTTTAGTTCTGAACAGAGACTTTTAGCCCCTCCGTTGATGACCTTGGCTATTAACACGGCTTTCCTCGAACGATTATTGGATACCATTGCTTTTGAGCCCTTAAATGAAAATTCGCCGGTTGAAATATTTTAGTAGAAAAGCCTTAGGGATGACAATAACCGGGTACCCTACTTTGAGATAAGATCGATTACGTTCATGAGGGTCCGGATGTAAAATTAGCCCTTTCCTGCACCCACTTGCTGTGATGACCTCTCTCCTGGCGATGCCTCATGCGAAGGTTGACATGTCTAGTGACGTATGGAGCTTCTCGCCGGGGAAGTTAACAGGGCCTCATGTTGTAGAATCAACTTGGATCACCCATAATCTACGATCCGAGTATTGTGCGGGTTGTTCCCAAAAATGGCATGGCTGACACCTTACTGTCCGCTGTAACCCTTCTGGCAACGCACTGCCCGGCCCCTCACACGGCCGTAATGATGACAAGAGCCCCGCTTCTTGGTAATGTTCCGAGTAGAAGAAAACGAGAATATTAAGTGCGCAAGCACATTTATCCTTGAAAGAGTGGTAAATGGTGCAGTACAAACGAACGTATCCATAAGAAAACTGAGTGATGGCACGATCATGGTGCAGAAAATACTGACATTCAGTCTTCCAGAGTAAGGGCAATTACTGAAATACCGTTGAGCAACACGACTCGCATCTAGGTGAAGGTTGAACCATCAGGTTCCTCAATGATTGCAAGGGAGTGGTTACTTGCTATGACTTAGACTGCGTAAGCATTTAGGATATCTGTGAAGAGCCTTTCCCTCAGAATGTCGAGGTTTACTGCATTATTACAAAAAATAATGGACAAACGAAAAAGACGGATACGTATATCCTCGCCTTTGCGACTCCTACCCTTCCAAAAAAAGGTTAGAGCAAGTTTCCATTTGCTCAGGGTCCGGCCATATGTTCCTAATCCTCGGTGCTGTTTTGAGCATACTAAGCTTCGATGCCTTGGTAAGCCCGCCAACCTGTGCAGATTGTGGAAAGGAGGCTCACGATACACACTGTGTGAGTCTCCTAAGTTCTGCGTCAACTGCAAGGGTCTGCATTCTGCTTGGTCTGGGGCCTGTCCGAAATGAAAGGTAGAGAAACAAGTTCTGGAGATTCAATCGGAAAAGAAGATCTCTTATGCCCAGGTACACAAGGAATATGTATCTACTCAGGCTCTGGTATTTCATACCTCATACAATCAAATTGTTAGTCAGAACATAAACTGTCCTAAATGCCATTGCGCGGTTAGTCTATCAAAGACGCCTTCTTGACCCGTGAAACTGGTCTCTACTCGATACACTAATGACTATGCTGCGCCAGCTCTATTTGCGCATAAAACTACGAATTTTGTACGGGAGAGGTCACTACACCAAAGATTCTTTCCACCACCCGTAACCCCTAAGAGCCCTCCTCGTGGAACACCCCCGAATCCTCCAGGAGGAAATAAATTACGTGCGGCCGTTGTTGAGCCACTCACTCTCGCCTCTGGACCTCCGGAGGTCGGAATGAGTGGTGAAACAGGTGAGGCCACAAAGGCGAGTCCCACTGGTGCCTTGAGGAAGGACCAGCTAGCGACCGTCGAAAAAAAATACTTTAAAAAAGCGTTGAGGGCTTTACCGAAGACTTCATCGCGCAAGAACCTGATGTTCCAGTCTCTCAATGAAAAACCAAAGCCTCTCCTAAAGTGGGATCTCCAGAAGATACTAGTAGAAGAAAGAGAACCTAAAAAGGTCCTAAATAAATTTTTATTTTTAAGATATATTGTAATGGATTGCGTGGATGAATAAATTTATATTAATATATAATGTCGCTACTACAATGGAATTTTAGGTTTTTTTATACTTGTTTAGAGAACGGTAACTGCTAATTTATACCCTGCATCCTTCAATCTTATGTTTGCAGGAGACCCACTTCCGCCCTGCTGACAACCCGTTGCTTCGTGGGTATGATGTATATTGTTCCAACAAGCCATTCTTTGATCGGGCTAGCGGAGGTGTGGCTATACTCCCACAAAGCAATATATACCACAAACATATTAATATTGTTTCTGTTCTAGGTGACCTGGCGGTCTAGGGGTAAGGTGTCGGACTTCTCTGATGGGGTCCAGGGTTCAATCCTCGGTCCCGGCACAGATTTATCTGATTACCAAACCCTTCCTTCACCTCTGACAAGACATCTTGTGAATGTAGGGAATGCCAGGCCTCCACCGTGGTTCGGATTCCACGCTAAACTGTAGGTCCTCCATTTCATCTCACAATCAACCTACCATTACTCATCAGCGTAAGTGTGTATAACCCTAACGGGTAGTAAGACGCGGTGCTAATAATAATAATAATGTAATCCAGGCTCTAGAACTAGAGGGATTCAATACAATAAAATAAATTAACATTACAACCTTTAGATTAATAGGAGTGCGGAGTGTAACTAACATTATGTTTTGAGGTCAAAGATTAGCAGGGTATACAACCCATCTCCAACGCACGCCACTCACTCCTAGAAGCGTGAAAAAACACTGTCCAGCTTCAAAGGTCAAATTATATTTCATATGAAGAAGTCGGAGACTAAGGACTTGGAAATTACACATATCTAAAACCTAGGGATAAATGGCGTAACTAGAATAGTAAACAGCCTTAAAGAAAACTTTGTTTTTATTTCAGCCAAAATCTTATTAGAGAACAATGCCCTTCTTTCAACGAATCTTAGAAAGTTTCGTATAGATACAATATCAGCAAAAGCTAAAGTGCAACAATAACACTCTATGTTCTTCACAAAAAATATTTATGAACATACGTTAATTAAATTTAAATGCATGGCCTTATTCAAATGGCGTATGACAACATCTGACATATTTCAGTGCTAGTTGTGAAAAAGTAATACAAAATCTTAGCCAACAACTTTAAAGTTCCGTGGTTACACAACAAAGGACTAATCTAATCGTCTAGCCTAAAGATTATTAACCAACTCTGTCAACATTTGATTGACATTTAAACATAACTCATAAGTTAGATAAATAACGTTAACTAAATAGGAGTAGCTATCAACTTAATGCATAATTATATTAACCATTTAAAAAGATTATGTCCTAATGTTAGAACTACCTTTCCCTATAAATATTACTCCATTTTGCATTGCAACTCACTTTCAAAATTAACTAAATATATTTATTTTGAAACGCATAAGTTAACTAACAATTAGAGAAATTCAAATCTAACCTTTAGAAAAACTTCCCCACATTACTTTCTTTAAACAAAATTCATATTTCACTACAATCCTTTGTAAAATAAGAAAAGTTACTCTATATTCCGTAAAATGAACGAAGATTCCTATAAGATATCAACAACAATATTTAAACGTGAAAATGACCAATATGGAATTTAGAAACATTACAATATTTATTAATTTACGCCAAAAAAGAATTTCTCCTTACATAGTATAGGTATGTCCTTGAAGCCTACGCTTCGTTCTAGTGTCCGAGCCTAATCCAAGAGTGGTCCCTTTCTTGATGGATGGTCTTTTATATGGTGCACAACTCGTCGAACACTCGAGATGGGATTACACAAGGGTGGGGATCACTGAGTTCAAACACACGTGGAGAGGGGATGTGCGCGGTACTAGAAGCGTTGAGAGTCTTCTGGCAGTTTCTATCTTTTTCTACACGTCCATGTTGTTATTGAGACGGGTGGCGGTGTCTAGTGGCATGATGCGGCACTAGCCTCGGAGCTCTCAGATGTTTGGGTATTGTTCGTGCTGGCTGACGTGTGTTCTTCCCGCTTCCTAGTCTGGTCTGTGAAATTGGGTAAGTGATGTCTTGGTTGACTAGCCCAATTTTGGTTAACTTGTGGCAATAATTGCTACAAATCTCCCTCCCTTGATCTTGCGTTAGGGTGGGGGGGGGGGGGGGTTGTCGTCGGCACCGCTGACTGTTCCTGGCGCCTCGGGAAGATGTAGATGCTCGGGATTACTTTTGTTGTTCTTCCCGCATTGTCATCAGCACGGTCCAGCACTATTTTCCTTGAGATGTCTGGACCCCACATAGTTTGAGGAGCCGCATCCCCTGCCGTTAGCTGTCCCATCCAGGATAGGTCCACCATTCACCACTGCTCGGT
Source organism: Timema cristinae (assembly GCA_039000515.1). NCBI lineage: Eukaryota > Metazoa > Arthropoda > Insecta > Phasmatodea > Timematidae > Timema > Timema cristinae. The sequence continues at coordinate 29,656,456 of JBCFYV010002255.1, forward strand.
CTTGATCTCAGCCACCTAGGATAATTTCTCTTGGAATTGCCAATGACTCCTGCCATGTCTCGATGTTGTTTCTCCGCAACGTTCCATACAACCGCGCACAGACAGGGGTATTAAGGGGACGGAAGATGCGAGGTAAAGGGAGTTCTCAGAGCTGCACATAAGAGACAAGTGTTAGTGTTCACCAAAACCGATAAATTATAATACCTTTGAACAGTTCCACCGATTCATCATTCTGATTTCATCTTCTTGAAAGACACACGCTTCTACTAGCCATTTAGTTTACACCCTCGCTCTCATACGAGGACGTAATGGCTTAAATCTTCAGACGAGGTATGAGAACATATAGCACATTATATACACTGTCACTATTTATGGTTTCCTCTCGTCCATATTATCAGGTCCACAATATTGATTATATAAAAGATTATGGTCACAGTCCCATATTATGCTCACTCAACTTATTCCTTAGGAGTCCACAATTTATTTAATGTTCATTTTGCCACGGGCCCGGGATAATTTTTTTTTATCATGGTGATACTCATACTTAAAACTAACTTATCACTATCTACATATATGCAACATACTTAACCTAAGTTACACGATATACCATCAGTTATCCCTAGGGACTCTTGGATTCGCGCTCTTTATGTGACTGACGTGAGCGCGTCTCGATTCGGAAACGTCATCAACTTTCTGAAGGAGGACAGTGACAGGGGTGAGAAACTTAGTCACCTCCCATGGACCACACCACTTGGGTCACAGCTTTGCAGATCTTTTGTCGACCGAGGAGCTCAAGGGAAACTCTTTACATAAAACAAGTTCTCCAACTTTAAATGAAACGGGAATCCTACCTTTGTTATATGCATTAGCCACCCTTTTCTGTGCCTTCCTAAGATGGTCCAAGACACTCCTACATCTATCCTCCAAGGAAACCTCGTCACTATCCTCTAACAGGGGATGAATGTCCCAAATATTAAACAAAGGGTGGATCAGCTCCCGCCCAAGTAACACGGAAGCCGGCGAGCAACCAGTCGATTCGTGATAGGCGGAGTTAAAAGCCATATTCAAGAAATCTAACTCTCTATCCCACCTCTGTTGTACCTGATTATGAAAAATTGTCAGGGCTATTCCCAGGTTCTTGTTAAACCTTTCTACATGGTTGGGTCCCGGGTGATAGGGACTGGTGGTAATATGCCTAATGCTCCACCCGAAGCACATATCATGGAACGTAGTAGATCGGAAACAAGGTCCGTTATCACTCACTATGGCCTTGGGGGCCCCAAAGAATGCCCACACACGCCGACACAGGGCGTTTACAGTAGTAGTTGCTTTCATGTTCCGCAAAGGAATCAAAATAACGAATTTGGAAAATGCATCAACCAAAACAAGAATACAAGAGTTACCTAGGGATGATCGGGTGATAGGCCCCACATAATCAACGAACACCTTCTCCCAGGGGCGTTGGGCCACATCGGCCGAATGCAGCCCAACCCTGGAATTATGGGCAGGTTTGGCCATCTGACAGTCTTCACACCGACTAACCCATTCCTTAACGTCCTGATATTGCTCAGACCAAAAGAATTCTCTCGAGATTTTCTTGACAGTCTTTAACACGCCAAGGTGACCTCCAAATATCTAATTGTGAAAATATTTCATTAACATGGGGCGTACAGACGCCGGAACAACAACTTTCCTACCTTTCCCTCTAGCCAGGGTAATAACAAGGATATCCCTCAAAATAGAATACTGACCCACCTGTTCCCCTTTCCTAATCCTCTCCATAATCTCATGACACCATGGGTCACTGCCCTGGTGATCCTGGATAGAAATAAAGGACTCGGGGATCGACTTAATCACAAGCGACGTGGGCGCAACTTCCTCTCCCTCTATAGGATTACGGTCGTCCGCCATTCGTGATAGAGCATCCGCAGTAACATTAAGTTTCCCAGGGATATGATGGGTCGAAAATTTAAATCTTGATAACCTCCAAACCCATCTCCCTACTTTGCCTAATTGTTTTGGATGATTCCACATCCAAGCAAGCGCCATGTTGTCGTGTAAAATTCAAATTTTCTCTGCTCTAAATAATCCGCGAACCGTTCTATACCAGTGACACAAGCAAGGCATTCCTTTTCATAGGCACTGTACCTCCTCTCGGCCTCGGTGAGTGTCCGGCTAGCGAACGCCACCGGCCTGACACCCTCCGGAGTACGTTGAGAAAGCACAGCACCCAGAGCAACTGCAGAAGCATCCACGTGAAAAAGAAAAGGCATAGAAAAGTCGGGCATCCGCAATACCTCTGGTGAGATGAGTTTACTTTTCAGCATATCGAAGGCACGAGCTTGCTCCTCACCCCAACAAAAGACAACGCCCTTCTTTTTTAAGGAGTTAAGAGGCGCGGCCATTTCAGAGAAAGATGGAATGAACCTAGCATAATATGCGCACATCCCGATGAAACGCATGACACCCTTAAGATTTCTGGGCAGGGGATATTCAACAATGGGGTGGATGCGCTCCGGGTCTATGAGAAGATTTCCCGAACAGATAACATAACCTAGATATTTAATAGATAGCTTTGCCCACGTGACCTTATCAGGATTAACCGTTAAGCCTACTCTACGCAAGCGACATAATACTTCCTCTAAATGCTTTACATGATCACTCATCGAGTCGCTATACACACAGATATCGTCAAGATAGTTGAATACATAATCAAATTTAATATCAGCAAGGACGTGATCCAAAACGCGACTCAACGCCTGTCCACCAATACTACAACCGAGAGGAACGCGATTAAACTCACACTGTCTCCATGGGGTGACGAAGGCCGTATATTTCTTTGATGACTCGACCAAGGCGCATTGTAGAAAACTCGCATTAGGGTCAATAAAACTGAATACTTTCGCTCTACCTAGGTGCTTGAAGGCTGAGTCGATACCCGGCATCGGATAAGGATCGAACTGGATTTTGTTGTTGATTTTCCTGTAGTCCACAGCCAATCTATAACCTTCCCCCTTCTTAGGTATAATGAAAGCGGGACTGGCATAGGGAGAATTAGACGGACGTATGACTCCTTTGGATTCGAGATCATCAATCAACTCTCTAAATATCTTCATTTTTGGGGGGGCGCAAGAGTAGGGACCTGACCTCACCGGAATGTTGTCCTCAACCACAATTTCATAAGGTAATACGTCACATTTTCCAAGTCTAGGAGTAATAACATCCCAAAACCTCGAAATAATCCCATTAACCATATCTTCGTCATTATTCATAACATACATGGAAGACTTAATAGAAGAACGACATAAAGCAATAATATTTCTTGGGGCGAATTCGAAAGACAACTCTCCACGACTAGAATTAATTATAGCACGGGTTTCTCATAAAAAATCATTGCCCAAAATTATATCATAGGGGAGGCCAGGAACACAAAACAAACTTCTTTTCCAAGAAAAACCAGCTATTTTAATGGACAAATTTATCTTCTTGCTAGCCAATAACAAGTTTCCATTTCCCACAATGAATGGCTTAGTATCAATATGTTCAATAGGAATTTTCTTCGACCCAATTATACTATCCAAAAAGGTAGAGTTAATAAATGATCCATTGGAGCCAGTATCCAGCAAGGCAGAGCCAGTCTTTGACCCAATCATAACCACTACAACAAGAGGGAGGGGACATTTATGCTTAGAAACCTTACGCGTGGTGGGCCCCTTTTCTCCACCCCGCGCTACACGTTTCCCGCCAAACAGTCACGTTGATAATGCCCAAAACGACCACAACGAAAACACTTGATACGAGATACATCTAATCGTCTTCCTGATCTGATAACACCAAGAGGCCTTACTCCGCGGGTAGCAGAAATATTAGAATCAAGTGGAGTATTTGCCGCGGCTGAAACCGCCCTATTTGGAGCGGAACTATTTTGAACTCGCGCAGAAAATTTTTCAAGGTATTCTTTTTCTGCTAGTAACGAACCCTCAATATTTGTGGCCAATGAATATAACTCTGCCAGGGTGGTTGGTTTGTGTGAAAATATAAAATGTCAACGAGGAGACATTTTCTAAAATAATTTCAACTACCTCCTCCTCCGCTTAGTTAAGATTTAATATCTCCGCGGATTCAGAGATAGCCAGTATAAATAACCGAAATGGTTCCTGAGGCCGCTGAAAACGCCTCAATTTCTCATTATAAAGTTTCTCTTTGTCTCTCCTAGAACACAAGGACTCAAGGATGCGACTTTTTACCATATTCCAAGGAAGACCTAATTGTAAACATTCCGAAACTAGATGCGCTAAAAAAACCGAAGTTCTCCCTAAACATAACGTAAGGAACTCGATATCGCCTACAAGCCTAAGTTTAGCAATTCTATTAGCCTCTAACAGGAAATTAAACAAAGCAGAACAAGACTGGCCGTCACACACAGGAAGTAGCTTCAAACGCTCACTTGCAACTTTACTTTGAGTCTTAGAGGTGGCAGTAACCGGCTGATAACTAACAAAAGCCCCGGGGGAGTAATTTGCTTGCGAGCCCCATCTAATTCTAAAGGACCTGACTTGCATGGTTCGGAGTGTTCCAGAGGGGGGTGGCTAATGCCATAGCTAATATTAATATTGTCTGTGTCGCTGGACTTACTGATACTTTCAGACAGCAGGGACCGCAACACACCAACAGTAGCCTCGGGGGAAATTATATATTTCTTGCCTTGAGCTCCCGGTGAAGCTCCCCAGTTTTGGGTCCATAGACGTAGGATCTGGTGCTGATCAAGCTTCCCAGTGGGGTGGCCATGTCGGAGGTTGAGTTCATGAAACAGATAAAAAAAAACCAATTAGGATAGAGAAGTAACACGCGCACTCTATGAGCAGAGTAGCGGAGCTTGTAATCCAGACTCTAGCACTAGAGGGATTCAATACAATAAAATAAATTAACATTACAACCTTTAGATTAATAGGAGTGCGGAGTGTAACTAACATTATGTTTTGAGGTCAAAGATTAGCAGGGTATACAACCCATCTCCAACGCACGCCACTCACTCCTAGAAGCGTGAAAAAACACTGTCCAACTTCAAAGGTCAAATTATATTTCATATGAAGAAGTCGGAGACTAAGTTAAAAGGACTTGGAAATTACACATATCTAAAACCTAGGATAAATGGCGTAACTAGAATAGTAAACAGTCTTAAAGAAAACTTTGGTTTTATTTCAGCCAAAATCTTATTAGAGAACAATGCCCTTCTTTTAACGAATCTTAGAAAGTTTCGTATAGATACAATATCAGCAAAGCTAAAGTGCAACAATAACACTATGTTCTTCACAAAAAATATTTATGAACATACGTTAATTAAATTTAAATGCATGGCCTTATTCAAATGGCGTATGACAACATCTAACATATTTCAGTGCTAGTTGTGAAAAAGTAATACAAAATCTTAGCCAACAACTTTAAAGTTCCGTGGTTACACAACAAAGGACTAATCTAATCGTCTAGCCTAAAGATTATTAACCAACTCTGTCAACATTTGATTGACATTTAAACATAACTCATAAGTTAGATAAATAACGTTAACTAGATAGGAGTAGCTATCATCTTAATGCATAATTATATTAACCATTTAAAAAGATTATGTCCTAATGTTAGAACTACCTTTCCCTATAAATATTACTCCATATTGCATTGCAACTCACTTTCAAAATTAACTAAATATATTTATTTTGAAACGCATAAGTTAACTAACAATTAGAGAAATTCAAATCTAACCTTTAGAAAAACTTCCCCACATTACTTTCTTTAAACAAAATTCATATTTCACTACAATCCTTTGTAAAATAAGAAAAGTTACTCTATATTCCGTAAAATGAACGAAGATTCCTATAAGATATCAACAACAATATTTAAACGTGAAAATGACCAAAATGGAATTTAGAAACATTACAATATTTATTAATTTACGCCAAAAAAGAATTTCTCCTTACATAGTATAGGTATGTCCTTGAAGCCTACGCTTCATTCTAGTGTTCGAGCCTAATCCAAGAGTGGTCCCTTTCTTGATGGATGGTCTTTTATATGGTGCACAACTCGTCGAACACTCGAGATGGGATTACACAAGGGTGGGGATCACTGAGTTCAAACACACGTGGAGAGGGGATGTGCGCGGTACTAGAAGCGTTGAGAGTCTTCTGGCAGTTTCTATCTTTTTCTACACGTCCATGTTGTTATTGAGACGGGTGGCGGTGTCTAGTGGCATGATGCGGCACTAGCCTCGGAGCTCTCAGATGTTTGGGTATTGTTCGTGCTGGCTGACGTGTGTTCTTCCCGCTGCCTAGTCTGGTCTGTGAAATTGGGTAAGTGATGTTTTGGTTGACTAGCCCAATTTTGGTTAAATTGTGGCAATAATTGCTGCAATAATAATAGTTTCTGTTCTACAAGTGATCGCTGTCCGAGTCTCCTTTGCTATTGAGGTGACAGTGTATTGCCTCTACCTCCCACCAGGTGAACTTGTTTCAAAGAGGAGACTAGAGGCCCTCTTTATACAAATTCCGGCCCCCTATATCATCTTGGGGGATTTTAACGCTCATAGCCTGGCGTGGGGATCTAATTTTATAGATGCTCGTGGGAGGATGGCAGAGGATATTCTTGTCTCGGGTGACCTGGTGTTACTAAACACCGCGACCCAGACGCACTTTTTCATCTCTAATAGCGTATCCTCTGCCATCGACCTAACTTTCTGTTGTCCCGGGATTGCTGCTCACTTCCTTTGGGAGGTTACCCAGGACATATGTGGCAGCGATTATTTTCCCATTTTGCTTTCACCATTTCAAGATCCTTCCGTTATAGCACGGGTACCATAATGGATTCTTAAATGTGCTGAATGGGATAAATAACGCGAGCTTGCCGTGTTTTTATTTCTACCCTTACAATTGCCACTCCCACAACTAAGGTTTGGAACAATATTCGTAAACTACGTAGTAACAAAAATATTATTAAGTATATATCTGCCATAATGTCTAACGGTTCAATTGTCTTTTCCCGTGTGGAGATCGTCAATGTATTGGGCTCGATGTTCGCTGCTATTTATAACAATGCGAGCTACTCTAACGAGTTCACAGTGCATAAGCGGAGCATAAAGTACCATACTATTAATTTTGGTCAACGTCGGAGGGAGGATTATAACTCCCCCTTTACTCTATATGAACTGAATTACGCCCTGTCCCAGGCGGTCAACACAACTTCCGGCCTTGATGATCTTCATTACGAAATATTGTGTCAACTGCCTCCTACCGGACGGGCGTTCCTCTTAGACCTCTATAATAGTATCTGAGAATCTCGTCAGTTCCCAACACTGTGGAGGCAAGCAACCTTTATCCCTATATATAAAAGTGTCACGGACAAATTAGAGCCAACTTGCTATATACCTATAGCCTTAACTAGTTGTGTATGCAATATATTAGAGAAAATTATTAATAAAAGCTTTATATGCTTTCTGAATCCCGTAATCTACTATCTGATATGCAATGTGGTTTCCGCCGTAACTGATCCCCGGTGGATCATCTTTTTGGCCTTGAGACAGCAATTCGTGACGCCTTCCTCCATAAACAGCACCTCTTGGCTATCTTTTTGTATTTGCAAAGAGCGTACAACACCTGTCGGTAAGGCATTTTGAAGACCTTTTTTAATAGGGGGTTCTGAGGAACCTCAGGTTTTTATTGATAATTTTATGTCATATAGACACTTCTGTGTAAGGTTATACAATATCTTATCCGATGATTTTATTCAAGAAAATGGATTGCCTCAGGGCAGTACTCTAAGCTGCACGTTGTTCACCATCGCAATAAATGGCATTTTTAACAACGGGTGCCTATCTGTCCGTTCATACTTTTTCGTGGATGGCTTTATTTATTGCAATTTATTGCATTTCATCGAGTCTCCACATGGCTGAATGGCAGATTAAGTTCTCTGTCAACAATCTTTGGACGTGGGCATCACGTAATGGCTTTCGCTTTTCTGCGATCAAGACGACGATTGTCCACTTTCATAGATTACGAACAATACAGCTGGCCCCTCCATATGGCTTTGGCGAGATAGAAACTTAATTACGGCAGCTTTGTTTATGGTTATCCATTTCTTCGACGTTAAAGATGCTAGATATTATCCACCATGCTGGCATACGACTGACTTTTGGTGCTTTTTTAACAGTCCAGTCGTCAGCATCTGTGCCGACGCTGGTGGGCCCCCTCTTTCTTACCGGTGGTCCTATCTTCTGGCATCTTACGTGTCTAAGCTGCATTGCATGCCAAAGCATGAAACTTACCGTCCTGTGTTCTATCCCTCCAATCGTGTCTTGTACGAAACTAAATAGCGTAGTGTGAGGCCGGCTGGGACCTGGATGCTATCGGTAATCGACACGTGTGGGATAGTCCCGCCAAAGGCTATCCCTACATCTCCAGGTCGAGATTCTCTCTGGAAGATATGCCTTCCAAAATTGCATTTTGATCTTGCCAAGTTTCTTAAAGCGACCACTGCACTTGTTATTGATAGGACCTTTAACGAGATCCTCTCCACTTGCTTTTGAGGTTTTCAATGCATCTACACGGATGGTTCAAAGTGTGGGGCCTCTGTGGGATGCGGATTTGTGTTGGAGGAAAACAATTTTAAAATTGGTTTACCTGGTGAATCTAGTGTTTTTACGGTGGAATTGTATGCCATTTTTAAATCTTTGTGTTTTTTTATCGTAACTGTCCACGTTATTTTCTCATCTGCATGTATTCCATGAATTCTCTATTGGCATTGTACACTTTGTATTCATGGAATCCACTCGTTCAGATGATACATGAGCAAATGTTACAAATTGATTTATTAAGCACCTCGCTTGCCTTCTGCTGGATTCCTGGTCATACTGGTATCCCAGGAAATGATATGGTTGACCAGGCAGCCAAGGAGGCGGTTCATCTCCCTCCTGAGGTGAATTTGGGTTTCATATTTTTATACCTAAGGGTTATGTTTAGCGTGGGGTCTTACGCACCTGGCACGGGCAGTGGGTTTCGATTCATGCTCAGAACAAGTTTTGTGCCATAAGTGGACTGTGGTCGTGGTGGCCCTCTTCTATACGAATATCTTGAAGAGAGGAGGTCATCATGACAAGGCTCTGCGTCGAACACACGTCATTGACCCATGGATTTTTATTGAGAGGGGATCCACCTCCAGTGTGTGTTTTGTGATGCTCCCCTTAGTGTGTACCACATTTTGGTAGGGTGTCTCAAATATGCCCCTATTCGCCTGGCTCTTAATTTTAAAGGTGACCTACGTGTTTAATTACGCGATAGTGTGGATGGAGCTTTTTGTTTATTCCATTTTATAAGCCGGGCGGATATTTCTAATGCCATTTGAGTCACTTTCATAAAGTGGCTCCTTTTCATTTTATCTCATATTGAGATTATATTTTTAACATTTTTAGTGCACTTTAATTTTGTTTTTTCTCTTTTTAAAATCCTTATTATTCTTTAATAAGTTGGTTTTGTCTTTTTATCATCTTATATTTTATTATGTTTGTTTTGTTTTTAACGAACTTATTATATTTTAAAATGTTTGCTTTGTATTTTTATTTTAGTGCATACGCCTGGTTTTTTTATTAGCAGGTTTACTATCCTATATCTTTCCTTTCACATCATTTTCTTATTCCTTCACTTTTGCCCCTTCACTTTATCTCTCCTTACCTCTTTCTTCCCTTCCCCCTTCCGTTCATCCTGCACGAAGGCCTTTGGCCTTTCCGTTGACGACCTTGGCTATTAACCCGGCTCTTCTCTGTTTATTATGGATACCACTGATTTGAGCTCCTGAATGAAAGTGCGCCGGTTGCAATACCTTAGTAGAAGGGCCTTAGGGATGACAATAACCGGGTACCCTACTTTGAGAAAAGATCGGTTGCGTTCATGAGGGCCCGGACGTAAAATTGGCACTTTCCTACACCCACTTGCTGCGACGACCTCTCTCTCGGCGATGCCCTATGCGAAGATTGTAATTTCTAGCGTCGTATAGGGCCTCTCGTCGGGACAGTTAACAGGGCCGTATATATAATGAAAAAAACTAATAAATATTACGTTCCATGTCCTAGGTTTGACAAAATTTAAAGATGTTGCTCTGCATTAGACAAATATTAAGAGAATACGTTATACTCAGCTATTTTCGTCTCCAAATGGGGATGATTATTATAAACTGAAATAAAATATAGAATATGGGCTGGTTTTTACCAATGTTGAAATGTCCTGGTTGAAAATGGGTCAACACAAAGTGAATTTGGAACTGTTCGTAAAACTTGAAACTTCCAAGTTTTATTCAAGTAGATGGTTCCTTATTCACGACCAGAATTAGGCCTTACTTTACGCCGTGGTTAAAGCCAGTTCGGAACACTGCTTGCTACCATATAAATTAACTGGTTCTCATCAGTGTTGTATATTATCTTCTCCACATTTTATTCAATCAACAAAACAAAAGTACTAGTTTTACTTCTGAAAGTTCCAAACCTCAATTATATTAGTATAAATTCGACATTGATATATCAATTTGATAAATCTCAAAACACCAAAGGGGAGGGAGGAATGTTATCATAATTGCAAGTCGCAGTTTGGCCTTCATTATACACGGTTGCCAAAGTGAAATTCACCCTATAACCACTATTATCTTAAAATGTTCATTATTATAAGATAAAGTGGGGTCATAAAATATTGTTACAGTACAGTAATACAATATTATGCTAGTTATCCTAATTTTTTTTTTTACGATGTCATTTTATTTGCTCAATAAGCTAGTATATTTTTGTTTACCAGAAAAATTGTAATGTTAAATTCCTGCTCATTACACAGCTTATCAGTCGGATCATCATGATGCCATGGAACTTTATAGAATAAAATTAATATTTATAAATAACTAGAATAATATTTCAAACTAATATATGCCTGATTATTGTAATATTATATTGTTTATCAAATCCACATTTCAACTAAACATAATATTGAATTTCTTAATCAAATCCTGAAAAGTGAAATTAGCTTAACTTAGCTTTGATTAGTACTTTTGCGGTTAAAACTAATCTAAATCATAACACCTGAACATCATTAAGGTGCCTGGTCGCTTACAACAATACAAAGAAAAAGGTCCAAAGAGGTCCTTTAAAAGCGGAGGTGCCTAAAAAGACAGCCAAAAAATTTCCAAGCCTATACGCTAGAAGATTACCCCGGTGTCTCCTGGAAAACGTAAATCTTTCCTCATCGAGAGTTCCAGAAGAGAATTAGCAAAGTGCGCAGGACCAGGACCTTGAATAAAATTATGTTTTTAATAGACAATAATATGGATTACTTGGATAGTTATTAATTTTTATCTAGTTTGTTGATGTCCTTATTACATTGGATTTGTAGGGGTTCTTATACTCGTGTCGAGGAAATTAAACAACTAATTTCTTCACTGCATTTTTCTATCTTGTTTTACAGAATACCCACATTCGCTCTACTGATTGCTCGGGGTAACGTTGGGAAAACGGGGATTCACCTCCAGTGTGTGAGCTTTGCGATACTCCCCTTAGAGTTGGTGGAGTTTCACAAGTTATGCCCCTATTCGACGTGCTCTTAATTTTAAAGGTGACCTTTGTTTTTTATAACTCGACAATGCGGATAGTCATTTGTTTACTCCATTTTATACATAAATCGAATATTTTTAGATTCCATTCGAGTTTCACTTGGTCTCATGTTGAGATTTGTTTTTAAAAAAGTTAGTAAATTGTTTAGTATTTGTATTTCATTTTAGTTATCTGATTTTCTAGTGCATGTTTTAATCTTTAAATTTTACATTTTATTTATTCTCTTCATCTGCTATTTTTAGTAGATGTGGCCCCTTGTATTTATTTTCCACAGGGATTTTACTATGGCTTTAATTGTTTAAACAATTTGCTGGTGACCTTGTTGTGTCGACTCGCCTGAATAGTTCAATAATATGTATCTACTTAAAAACATGAAGGGACTGAGGTCTACCGTTCCAAGAACTACTAGTATTAATCGTTCTACTGGATATATATTTTTAGGCAAATTCTACTCATTAAACTATTCAGTTTGCTTCTTAAATGTTAAAGCTATGTTCTGTTGATTGCTTACCTGTATCGTTAACTCGTGACTAAGCCAACATAAGGTAAGAGTCATTGCGCCAACATCACATATCACTTCTAAATAAGACATGAACTCGTGACCTTCTGGCTGCAACAGAAATAACAATGCTAGTTGAGAGGCCATCTCACGGCCGAGTAGAGTATTTCATTTGGCTATTTTATCATTTATATTTTTTTTTAGTTTATAACTTTTTATATTTGTGTTTTTTATTTTACTAGGTGCATCATTTGCCGCTTTCATCGGGTGTACTATTTTTTATTTGTCTTACTCCATAAGGATTTTACATTGGTTTAGTTATTATTTTTAAACCACCCAAAGGCGATCTAGATTTTTTATCAATTTTAATTTGAGAAGAAATAAATTGGATAAGCTAACTATTGTGCCCCAATATATACACTAAAGTTAATAATTCAAAGCTATACATATACAGAGTATCTCAATAAAATGTATACACATTTTACTACCATATATTGTAACAAGTAAAAGGGCAGACCCCATCTTGTTAATGTGTTACTTACAGTGGCGTATCTTCTTATGTGCTAAGCGTTTGCCGAACACCTATGCCCAAAGGAAAATACAATATTACTCTTCTAATGTTCTGCTTGAAGATCCCACTCAACAGGATACGTAATTCGATTCATGCTTAGATGTTGTTTGTGGCCGTGGAATGGGGAGGGAGTTTTGTTGTTGATGTCTCTGTTGTTGAATGAAAGAGGCCGCCGGTCTCTAAGGTTATTTTCGTACACATGCATGGTGTGTGTGTACTTTTCTGTTCTGAGTCACGTCTACTGAAACGTTTGATTACGCAGACTGTAGGAGGGCTGTAGCTATACATGTCGGAATGCATGCGGCTGCTCACAGCTCTCGTCAATTGTAAAACGAGAGCGGAATGGGATGTTTGCAACGTGTAGTGTTATTCGTGTTTGTTAGCTGCTAGGAGTGCAGAATACTAGTTATCGTGAGTTTTAAGTTGTAAACTAGTTATTATTTAGAAGATAATTGGCATATACCCAAAATCTAAGTGTTGACCGAGGAAATTAAGGGGTTCGAATTCCGGTCGGAAGTTTCTTTTTGATAGTATTTACTAAATGGCTCTACACTCGCCTTGTTATTCCTGGTTTGCAGCTTTGGGGTAATTGGTTGATGTCTCAACGAAGTGTTGTCTCTGGGTGACGTTTTTTCAGACACTTGTGGGTAAGGGTAGGAAAAAGGTCGGTGAGAATGTCCTGGCAACGTTAGTCGCGGTTGGAAAGAAGGAAATCGCGTTTGAATATGAGGAAGTCCTGGCAACGTGAGTTGCGGTTGGGAGGTAAGGTGTTGGTACCGGCAACGTGGGTCGTGGTGGTGAGATAGGGGGATGGTCCTGGAAACGTGAGTCGCGGTGGGAGGTAAAGGACAAGAGCACAATATTACTCTTTCTGATTTTCGACAGTTTTATTTTTGCTCTTTCGAAAAGGTTGCACACCCGGGTTGCGTAACCACTCACCGACTGACCTACAGCAGGAATCACCGTATTATATACCCTCCACTGCTACTTGGCCTTGTCAAATGGAAGAATAAGGAGGTTCCATTGGCGTGTGATAACGTGAGAGACAATGGCCGCCCAGCGAGCTAATAGAAAGATTTCACAATCGCAATAGCATACTCTGCTGTATCCTAAAGGAGAGCACGAGAGCAAGTTCGAACATGTACCGACCAACTAGTCACCCCGTGTGGTTTTGGACTTTAAAAATGGGTTGCCGCGTTTCGCGAAGTTCTGAAACAAAGAAAAACATATTATTAATACTGGTGGGGGAATACGGAAAGTATGTTGGGGAAACAAATAACAGTTTTTAGAGTTACGTGTGGAGACACTACTCTATGGAGGGCTAGGTGAGAGCCTCCCAAACCACTGTTGACACATCTCGCTTATATGAGCAGGGCTTTGGGACGTCGATGGCACCCTACAGGATCGATGAAGTAGTTCCCAAGCCCCTGGATAAGAGGATTGGTGGAACTGGGAAATCTGGCGTAGAAGGACTGCGCCGATCCCAGGAAGTGGTCTTTGATGGTAGGCATATCCAGGTCGCGATGCAGAATCTCATTCCGGACATACCAAGGTGCGTCCACAATTACCCTCAGACACATTCTCTGGAACGCCTGCATCCTCCTTATATACCTGTCTGTCAGGTGGCCCCAAGTGGGACACGCATAGTCAAGGATCGATCTGAGCAACTGCTTGTACGGTGTCAGACCGTTCCTTGAAGACAGATAGCTAAGCCTGTCAAGTAGTGGGCCTAGGATTCCCAGCCTTTGCCTCGCCTTGTTGAGTCTCTTGTTACAGTGTTGTCTACAGGTCAGTTTGGTGTCCAGCATAAGTCCCAGGTACTTAACACTGTCCGCCCATCTGATCTGTTCTCCGAACAGCCGGAGTGGTGTTGGCCCGTAGAACTTTATTTTCCATGTGAAGAGCACTGCTGTGCTCTTCTTCACATTAATACTTGTTCTAAAAGTGGTCAGCCACCCCTCCAACTGCGTCAGTTGCATCTGGAGTCGTTTCTACACCAGCTGCCCTCGCCACGACTCCACTACTAAAGCCGTGTCGTCCTCATACAGTGCCAACTTGGTGTATAAATCCTATTAGATAAAAATAGATATCAAATTGAAGGATATGAATAAGATAGAAATTGGTTATTAATATAAATTATATTGACAATATCAATTAAGTATAATTTTCATAAAGAGTCAATGGACTGAGTGGGAAAGTTGTTGTTAAAACAAGAAACAAAAATCAATTAGAATCAATAATTGTGAGTGAAAATAGATATGTATTGAGAAAAGTTTAATTAGGTTAAAAAGTAATAATTGAACCTTTACAAACACATTAAAAATGTGAGTCAAAAAGCACATATGTAACAAAATAATAAAACATATTAAAATACATGTATTATAGACATTAGTTAAAATAAAATAAGGTGTATAATATTGATGACACGATAATTATGATAAGAAAAGAATTAATAAAGTTCCATTGAGAATTGAGCCTATATATATATATATATATATATATATATATATATATATGGTGTATAAAGATTTTATAATGTCGTTTATATACAGACTAAAGAGCACCGGGCCCACCATGGAAACCTGCGGTACTCCAGCCCGGATGCTTCTAACTTGGGATGTGGCGTTCCCAAAGGTAGTGGAGAAGGTGCGGTGGGATATATAAGATTGAACAACCTTAACTAGGTAAAAGGGCAGGTTCAGAGAGAGGAGTTTGAAAACGAGACCTTTGTGCCAAACACGGTCGAAGGCCTTTGCCACGTCGAGAAAGACATCACCAATCAGCCTGTTGATGTTGGCGTTCCTCGTGACCTGCTCCACGAGCCTGACGATTTGATGAGACGTAGTGTGTCCCGCCCGAAAGCCGAACTGCTCGTCCACCAAGATGCCCGCCTCGTGAACATGTCGGGTCAGTCTCGTTAGTAGTAGTCTCTAACAACTTGCCCAAACAGTCGAGCAAGCCGATCGGTCGGTAAGACGAGGCTAGGGCAGGGTCCTTACCCGGTTTATGAAAGCAGAGGACGTTGGCATGCTTCCAGAGCTTGAGGAAGTGACTCAGGAACAGGACGGCGTTGAATAACTCCACGAGGAGTTTAATCTAGAGCGGCTATCGCACGCGACATTTCTTTCAGTTCAGGTTCATCCAAGGGCCTGTACGAGACCGCATCGATGACCTTAGCCACGTGCGCAACGTGCACTGGATCTGACGGGTTGTCAGTTGGTACAAATTGCGCCTCTAAGTGCTCAGCGAGAGCATCGGCCTTCTCCTGGTTGGAGTTGGCCACCCCGTTGCGACCCACAATAGGCAGCCTTGGTGCGGGGACCCACATGAAGTTCCTCGTCATTTGCCACAGGGACCTTTCCTGCATGTACAGGCTCTCAATCGTGTCCTCCCAGACAATGTTCCGGTATTCTTGAAGGTAGGGGTGGGTCCCAACCTCTCTCTCAACACATTTGTAAACCTGTCCCAGTCAGTGAGCTTTAGGTCAGGTTTTGAGGAAGGGTCTATAAAGGACACCGCGTGTCCCAGGTTCACAAGAACGGAGTTGTGATCTGAGTCTAGCTCAGCTAGAGACTTCAGCACTAACCGCCTTCTGATCCCTCTGTAGACAACGAAGTCTAGGACGTCCGGGAAACCAATGAGACTGAGAGGAAAGTGGTTAGGTGTGGGAAGGCTGGAAGCCACCAGACCGTGTAGATCTATGACGTCGCGGATCAATCCGCCACGAGCGCACATAATCCTAGAGCCCCATGAAGGGTGCTTAGCGTTGAAGTCACCACCGATTAAAACAGACGTGGTACCTCGAAGCAGTACCTCCATGTCGGCCCTCGTAGTCCGGTTGAACCGGTGGTAGGGAGGGAAATAGATGGAAATGAGACGCACTGGGCCGGTCGAGGTCACCAATTGGATAGCCGATGCTTCCATGTGTTGGAGGGGAGGAAGTGAGATGACGTGATGGTCAAGGCCCCTCCGGACCAGGACCGCCGTCCCGCCCTTTTCCACATCCACCGCTCGGTCACTCCGATGGCAGATCAACTCTGCTAACGAGAACCTCATTGCGGAGCGCAAGTGGGTTTCTCCCAACAGCATTACATCGACACGATGCTTTGCCAGGAAACTTTCAAAATGACCATCATCAGCACCAAAGCATTCTCCATTTTCCAATAATATTTAACGTTTCTCGAACAATAAACGCGGCTTCGCCATTTTCATTTATATTGTTGTGATGCAATCTGGCGGAATGTACTAAACTACTGAAGGCAAGGGTAAAGCAATGCTATCTAACATTCACGCTATCATTTTTATTTTATTGAGATACTCTGTATCATAACATTAAAAAAATACATTCCTTCCTATATATACCTTATAGGAGGGATTGTAAAGGATTGATGAAAAAATAAGAATCCGTCTGTAAACATTTCCTAAAATACACTTTTTTTTAAAGGACTTAAATTAATTTTACCTTAAGTAATAATATAATTTTAAATTTTTGAGTGAATACAACGAAAACGTACACATAATTGAATGCTAAATAAATATGAAATAAACGCTTGGCGATGCCATATCATCGTAGTTAGTACAAACAGCTAGTAGAAAATTCACCCTTTTAGTAAATAAATTCATAAAATGAATTTCCACTTTTAAGCCAAGTCATATACTAATTTTTTCAAACGTACTAACATAATATAGATATTTCAAATGTACTAGTACCTCAATTTCTATATAAATAAAACTATACGACTGTGACCCGCCTCGGTGGCGTAGTAAGCTAACGCGCTAGTTTTGTCTTAAGCTAGATTGCCGAGGACGGGGAGATTGAGATTCGAATCTCGGTCGGGTGAACTGGGGTGGTTTTTCCTAAATGGTTTTCCATTCTCCCTCCACGCAAATGCGTGATCACTTCCTTATTATTCAACCTTCCCAATTCCTCACCTATTAGCGTAATTAGTACTTAAGCGTATAACTCGAACGGGTATTAAGACATTGTGTTAAGTATTATTATTATAATTACTATACTACTGTGGTTCTCAAAATAATACAATGCTTACGAGTACTATTTTAGATCAGGCAAGAAATATGTTGGTCTTACCAAGGACAGTTGGAAGGTACACACACAAAACACCAGCAAAGTTGACAACATGTCGGCGCAAACTATGGGATGAATTATTTCCTCCAGTTGGCTGCATACACTGGAACATAGTAAAACAACCAACTTCACGGTGTCAGCCCGCAAACGATCTAAACCGAGTGATTAGCGATGAAAATGCCAACATTTGCGGATCAAGGGTGTTGTGTGGTCAGCAAAACGAGCCCTACGGCCGTTAATCTCAGTTTTTTAAACTGGATCTACTACTTTATTCAAGTAGCTCCTCATTTGTCTTCACGAGGCTTATTTTAACCTCCGTTCTAGACCCATTGATGCACAGATACATTGTGGAAGCGCCGGGGATCGAACCCGTGAGCTCTGGATCTGTAGCTAGTAACTCTGACCACCAGACCACTACTTTAATATATTGTTAAATATTATTAGTATTATGTTTAAACACGCATCATAGCTAATACTATTAGTGCGGTTTTTCAGCTTTTACTTCTCTTAAAAAGTAGATAAAAATTGGCTTACGCTATCATCCATCAACTAGGGGTGTTTCTGGAGGTCTTGACCGTACTACATATAGACAATAATTCTTAGAACTGAGTGACATTATAACTAACGCTCAATGTCAGAGCCACTTCATTACATTTGTTTTAAAACTGATGTCCAACACATCCTAGAATAAAAGCATCTACCTGATTTTCTCTTCGATGCATAGAAGCAGTGGCGTAACTAATCTGGTACACAGGCAGGCACAAGACAAAGAGAGCCGTGGAATGTAACTGACTGAAAATTGGTTAAATATAATAATAATAATGTTTTAAACTTATAAATTTCGCCGCCTTGATATGCTGTGCGGTTCAGATGTCAGTGAACCGAGTGCGTTGAGTGAGTCCAAGAGACTTTTAAAATTAACTAAGACTTATTTAATATCGACCCACGGACAGGAACGATCATCCTATCTTTCAATAATTTCGAATGAATATCGGTAAAGATATTAATTAGGATGAATGATGATGATGATGTAATTAATTAATTTGCTAAAATGAAAGCCAGAAAAGTGTGATTAAAATAATTAGTTTTATTTATAAACTCATGTAAATTATCTTTTATATTTCTTGTTTAATCAAAAAGTTATTTATAAACAATAATTATTGTTATATTGTATTTGTGTTATTCTGGTTCCCTTATCCTCTCCAAATAAGGAGGGAGGGGGAGGGCAAAAATAAAGTTTTGCACAAGGACCATTACAAGATAGTTTTGGCAGCGTTAATAAAAGCTCCAACTATAGAGAAAAAAAATTGGACACAGGCTTTGATTTACATTTAGATATCGTTCGCAAATGTATAGTATTCATTTTAAATTGTGACCCCCTCAATAGAAATTTGCTAAAATTAAGTATTTCTCACAGTATGCTATGTAATGTTCTGAGTGATTAATAAAGAGGTGCATACATCTAATGGCATAATTATGGTGCAGAGAAAAAGATGTGTTAGGAGAAGATAATGCCTTTGCCATGTTTGTTTGGACCCAATTTTTTTCCACTAAACAATGATTATGTAACATTGTGTTTTTTAAATAAATATGATATACCTTAGTAAACACTGGTTGTATTGAATGTACAATTTGAGATCCTGTTCCATCTGAATGCTTATTTTGTGGTGTAACCTGTCACAATCACAACTTTCATACAACCCAATTAGATCATCTTGATGGCTGTTTTGGAGTCTTGACAAAAATGTCTTAAGAGAGCCTACCCGCCTCACCCTCTCTGATAGGCTTCTTCTGTTATTTCTGGACCTAATCTGAATACATTCGCCTGTTATTGGTGAATATGTGTTTTTCATCATCTTGATAAGAGGACGGGTCTTCCTTGTGTTATACCATTTGTAATCTCTCTGTTTCAACTCGCTGGAAAGCCCCTCCATTTCCTTGTTTATGACCTTTTTGATTGAAGCATCTATGACGTTCTTCAGAGCATATTGAAGAATCTTGAATCGATGAATGATATGATAAAGCACTGCGTATAAGATGGTGTTTATTATTATATAGTACATGATGTGGATGATTAGAAACGTCACCTGATAGGCGTACGTCAGTTGATAGGTGGGATATGTTGTCACGTCAAACGGCCACCAGCACTTGAGAGGAAGACCTTCTTCGATGATGTCATGTTCATTGTTATATTTTAGCGGTATATTGGGAAAAGAGCCCGACGTGATGCTGTCAGTGATTGGGTCGAGACTATACGTGCAGCAGAGCAAGGCACCCCCAAGCCAAGACACCAAGAGACACTTCTGAACTCGATTATCCAGAGATTTTATGGATAAATGCTCAGGGATGTTGATATGAGCTTCGATTTTCATAAACACGTCATCAAAACTTGTAATCAACCGATTGAGGTCACGTCTCTTACTGAGTATCCTGAAAAGTTTTACCATGGTATTAATACCTGTTACGAAATAGAACGAGGCTCGAGTGAACCTCTGTATATCGGTAAGATGTAAAAGTATTGTGACGCACCAAGCAAACGAATTGATGGATAAACAGATAAATAGAAAGGCGACGTAAACCTGCCTGGCGACGCTATTTTCAAAAATGTCATAGACACCCATAATTTTGAGAGTTGTTATCACCATGGGGAAGAACTTCATGTTTTTAATCCGACAAACTTTATTTTATAACCTATTTTAGTTAATCCACCGTTTTCACTTTTAAATCAAACTGAACACAAATTCAATATTTAGGGATATCAAACTTGACACGAATCAATTCAGTTTCAAGTAATTGAAAAATATATATATTTGGGTATTTCTCTTGAAATAAATTTTGTGATGAGATTGTGTCTTTTTTTTTTCAATGTTCTAACTGCAACGTGGGTGTAAGCCTAATTAACTCTATTTTAATATTTTAACCACTGCAAAGTTTTATTATTCGGCTATCACTAATTTTAATTAATATTTAGGTGACCTGGTGGTCTAGGGGTAAGGTGTCAGACTTCTGTGCTGGTGGCCGGGGTTCAATCCTCGGTCCCGGCACAGATTTATCTGATTACCAAACCCTTCCTTCACCTCTGACAAGACATCTTGTGAATATGGGGAATGCCAGGCCTCCACCGTGGTTCGGATTCCACGTTAAACTGTAGGTCCTCCATTTCATCTCACGATCACCCTACCATTACACATTAGCGTAAGTGCGTATAACCCGAACGGGTAGTAAGACGCGGTGCTAATAATAATAATAATAATTAATAATTATTTCTACGCTACACTAAAAAAATATGATATACTAAATTATTATTGTCTGGTGCATTTGCTGGCTATTATCGACTTAAATTAATTTAATTATATGATAAACAACAGCCAGCTCGTCAATCATTTACCTCTTTAAAATGGAACAAACAGAATCTCATAGTTGGTAAACTTGGATCTTATCGCTAATCCATCCCAAAATCTCAAAGCTCAAT